>BSBN01000116.1:4800000-5400000 GCA_027924645.1 Cunninghamia lanceolata | reverse complement strand
CTATAGGTAGTGCTAGGGTAAAAGTACAAA
Organism: Cunninghamia lanceolata; assembly: GCA_027924645.1. NCBI lineage: Eukaryota > Viridiplantae > Streptophyta > Pinopsida > Cupressales > Cupressaceae > Cunninghamia > Cunninghamia lanceolata. The sequence goes on along the minus strand of BSBN01000116.1, from coordinate 5,399,970 downwards.
GTTGTGTCACACTTTCAACCGACTTATTAGCACAAGTGAATTTAAGTATTTCTAACTAAAAATCAATTTTGGTCAAACATATGATCTTGTAGGATTCATTCTAACTAAGTTAGATATGTCCACAAATTTTCCAACTAAAATTGTTAGCTAAAAGCATATGTAGCACTACTATGAGGCCAATTTACCAAAAAAATAAAATTATTTGAAAAACTTGATATTTCAACAACTTCTACTCGTGTAAATAACATTTTTTTAAAAATATAAGAATACCCTTTTGTAGATCTATAAGTTTAGTTTTCAAAAATATATATTTTAATATTTTAATTATTATTTATATTTTCCTTTCTATTTTTACTAAAAGTAGGTTATCAGCACAAAACATTAGGTCGATTACCATGTCAAGGAAAAATAGTAAAACTTATTAAAAAAATTTGAAAAAAATATGATGCACTAGATAAAAGAATTTATATCAAGACGGTATAATTTTCTTTCTATTTTAGATAAATAGTTAATATGAAAGTTGACATCGAATGGAAACAACTACGTTTTAATACACACACATTTTATTATTTACTTAAAAATATATATATATATTTATCAAAATTGAAAAAAAATATATCCATGCACTAAAGTTTCAAGTTATAAATACACACAAAAAAATTGATGGGAAAAAAAATTACTATATAAAGATTGACATCTCATGTAACTTCATTTTTCAGCATTTTATCAACAACTAAATTATAGTGTCAATTTATTAAAAACTATATCCAAATAATTTTTTAATTTTTTCCAAAAAATACAAACATAATATATACTAAAAAATAAATATTTTATTAGTTTACATCATTTCAAAATTCAAAACATATATGTCATTTTTTTAGTGATTCAAGTGTAAAAGTTGGATTAGTGTTGGTCATTTCCTTTATAAAAGTGTGACACAGCTTTGGTCTTTTACCCACTAGATAGGTTACCAACAACCGCAGTCAAGTTGTGCATCGAGCCACGTGTCGAGCCCTGCTTTGATCACAAGAGGAGACACATGTGGAGCCATGAGCTGAGTCATGTGTGGAGCCCCGCATCAAGCCGTGAGAGGCACCACATGTGGAACCTTATGTTGAGATACCTGATACGACAGCGGAGGGAGTTGGGTTAGCTTACAGAGCTCATAGCAGGAGCCCTCCACATCATGCTAGGCGTGAGGAGGTGATGAGAGTAGAGAAGATTTTTCACAGGCCTTATGATTTTGGTGTGGATGAACCTATCTGAGGGCACAGAGACTGAGGAGACCCTATCAGGGATTTGCTGAGGCTAAATCCACCTACATTCAATGGGACCACAGAGGGAGCCAAAGCTGAGGCTTGACTTATCAGATTAGATAGGTGCTTCACATTGCATCCTTACAAGGGCAACACGAAGGCACACGTGGCAAACCACCTATTGAGAGAGGCAACAATGAATTGGTGGTGCACTGAGGAGTGCAAGCACCGCTTATCATTCGATACACTTTCATGGGATACATTCATTAAGCACTTTAATGCGCGATACCTATCAGACCACTACAAGCAGCATCGCATAGATGAGTTCCATGATTTACAGCAGTGAGGCCTTACTGTAGCACAGTATGATGGAAGGTTCATAGAGTTGTCATGTTATGTGGAGTATCTCCATGATGAGAAACTTCTCATTCACAAGTTTATCAGAGGTTTGAATCATGGGATAGCAAGGCCTGTGTACATGGCAGACCCCCAAACTTTGAGTGAGGCTTCTGAGAAGGCATACATTGTTGAGGAGATACAAGGATGAGGATAGAGTTTACACCCTCAATTTTAGGATCATGGATAGCAGCAGAAACAAAGTTATCATAGACCACCACCACCACCTCAGAGAGGAGGATTTAGTTCTGTATCATTACCTCCTAGACCTCCACAATAGTAGCAGAGATCCAGGCCACAACAGAGGGCACATGGGTGTCATAATTGAGGTAGGTAGCAGCAGGGCCCCTGTAGGGATCATAGACAATAGGGACCACCTATGGGACCTGTGAGATCACAATAGTCTTACAGGGGTTCACAGGAGTCCACAAGTTGATCTGGACAACAGCAATCGGGTAGGACTCAGTCTGGATAGGTATAGGCTTGGGGCCCATTCTATGTTTGTGGTGGAGTGGGAAATCTAGCTAGAGAGTGCCCATAGGACTTTACAGCAAGGGGACAGCCTCGTGCAAGAGAATCAGAGCAGACAGTTGGAGATGTGGGTAGGTCCCACCGTATGTTTGCAGCGGTTGATAACTGCTAGGATGATTTTTAGGCATCAGTTATCGAGACCTCACGTATGATTGGGGATGTCCCCATTGCTATTTTATTTGACTCTGGCACTACTGATTCATTTATATGTCCATCATTAGTGGAGTGTTGCAGGCTAGTGGCCTCTAGGCAGGGTGATAGGTGGGAGGTTGAGTTGGCCATAGGGGCCAAGATGGCAGTAGATGCCTTAGTCCATGACTGTGAGATATCTTTGGGGCCCTTTAATACATTATGTGACCTTAGGGTTATGCCTTTAGGATCCTATGGTGTGGTTTTAGGCATGGACTAGCTTGTGGCTCATAGAGCCAAGTTGGATTGTCATTAAAAGGTGATTAGCTACTTAGATGATCATGGTATGTCAGTTGAGATAGTGGGCATTTAGAATCCCATGGTAGTTTGTATGATATCCACTCAGCAGCTTAAGCGCTACATGCGGAAGTGATGCTAGATGTTTGCCATCACTGTTAGTGATAGATCTGAGGATGAGCCTGAGGCATCATTAGATGACCATCCCATCTTGAGAGAGTTTACCAATGTGTTTCCACCAGATTTACCAAGGATGCCACCCCATCAAGAGGTAGACTTTCATATTGATCTAGTGCTGGGTGGCGAGCCAGTGTCTCGTGCACCCTACAAGATGACCACTCATGAGCTCACAAAGCTCAAGTTGCAATTAGAGGACTTGTTCAAGAAGGGGCACATTTGACCTAGTGTTTCACCTTGGGGTACACCTGTCATCTTCGTGAAGAAGAAGGATGGGTCTCTTTGTCTGTGCATGGATTAAAGGTAGCTAAATAAGGTGATGGTGAAGAACCGTTATCCTCTGCCTAGGATTGATGATCTCTTCGATCAGATGCAGGGAGTTAGGGTGTTCTCTAAGATAGACCTAAACTCTGGTTATCACTAGTTGTGCATCATAGAGGCAAACATCCATAAGATTGCCTTCTAGACTTGATATGGCCACTATGAGTTCACTGTGGTACCCTTTAGCTTGACGAATGCCCCTACAGTGTTCATGAGTCTCATGAACGGGGTGTTCCATACCTACTTGGATTAGTTCGTGATTATTTTCCTTGATGATTTATTGATCTATTCATAGACTGAGGAGCATGAGGAGCACCTATGTCAGGTTTTGCAGTGCTTGAGGGAACAGAATCTTTATGGAAACTTGCTGAGGTGTGCATTTTTCATGAGAGAGGTACAGTATTTGGGGCACATCCTATCTGGCGATGGTATCTCCGTAGATCCATCAAAGATCAGGGCTATCAGGGATTGGCCAGTACCCACCAGTGTGACTAAGGTCAAGAGTTTCATGGGGTTAACTGGTTATTACTGTAGATTTGTTGAGGGTTTCTCCAGGATAGCGCACCCTATCACTTCCCTTCAGTGGAAAGGGAAGAGTTTTACTTGGATTGAGTAGTGCGAGAGGGCTTTTGGGGTCCTCAAGGAGTGTCTTACTAGCGCTCCCATCTTAGTAGTTCTTGATCCAATAGAGGATTTTATGGTTTGCATGAATGCATCACTTGAGGGTTTGGGAGTTGTACTTATGCAGGGTGGTAGAGCAATCACATATGAGTCACAAAAGCTCAAGACCCATGAGCTGAACTACCCCACTCATGACTTAGAGCTTGCAGTAGTGGTTCATGCTCTAGTTTGTTGGAGACATTTCCTATTGGGTCATCTCTTTGAGCTTCATTTAGATCATCATAGCCTTTAGTACATATTCACACAGCTGAATCTGAATGCCCAGTAGTGGCATTGGATGGAGTTTCTTTGCGAGTATGGCTTTGATGTCCACTACATCAAAGGGAAGGAGAACATGGTTGTTGACGCATTGAGTCAGAGGCATCATGAGATCCTAACTTTGACTCTGAATGTGGACTTGAGGGGACACATTATTCAGCATTTGCCTAAGGATGAGTGGTTTCTTGAGGTACAACAAGAGATCCAGTCACAGAGGGCCCTTCTGGGCAAGTTTGTAGGATACTCCCTTGAGGCAGATGGGTTACTTCGTCATCGACAGCGCATCTATGTACCCCATGTAGGTGACCTACGTACTGTAGTGTTATCAGCGGCTCATAGAGAACCTTACGCAGCATACTCAGGGGTGAAGAAGATGCATGCTTACTTGCGACAGTTGTACCATTGGGCAGGTATAAGATGGGATATTGCAGAGTTTGTTGCTCAATGCCTTGAGTGCCAGAGGGTCAAGGCTGAGCATCAACATCCAGGAAGTCTTTTATAACCTCATGAGATACTAGAGTGGAAATGGGACACCATTTCCATGGATTTCATTGTTGGTCTTCCTATGTCTTCTCACCATCATGATACCATCATGGTGATAGTTTACAAGTTGACCAAGGTGGCATATTTCTCACCTATACGCATGACGTACAATGCACCAGTAGTGGCCAGAGTATTCTTAGATAGCATTGTGAGATTACATGGGGTACCTCATCGCATCATTTCTGATAGGGACTTAGTGTTCACATCAGCCTTTTGGAGGGCTTTACAGTAGGCGTTGGGCACACAGCTCAATTTTAGCTCCGCTTATCACCCCAAGACAGATGGGTAGATAAAGAGGGTGAATCAAGTGTTAGAGGATATGCTCCAAATGTATGTTATGGACCACTATTCTAGATGGGAGGAGTATCTATATCTGGTTGAGTTTTCCTACGATAATGGGCATCACAGCTCATTGGGTATGCCTCCTTATCAGGCTTTGTAGGGAAGACCTTGTAGGACACCATTGAGTTCGGATCAGATAGAGGATAGAATTGCCATTGGTCTAGAGTTGGTTCAAGATATGAAGTAGTAGGTCACACTAATTAGGTAGATACTTCAGAAGGTATAGGATAAACATAAGAAGTATGTCGATGCTAAGAGATTAGACCAAAGCTTCTCAGTTGGTGACAGAGTATTCCTGAGAGTGCGGCCACACAAGGGTCCGATCTATTATAGAAATGGATCTAAGCTTGCACCACAGTTTGTAGGACCTTTTGAGATCTTGGAATAGATAGGACTTGTAGCCTACCATCTAGTGTTGCCACCTAGCCTATCACGCATCCATGATGTTTTTCATGTGTCTGTATTATGGTGATATATATGATTTATCTCATGTATTGGACTAGAGTGCTCTATAGGTAGAGGCTGACATGCAGTTGGCTTTGGAGTCACTTCACATATTGGCTCATCAGATGTTGGGCCTTCGAGGTCTAGAGCTAGACTAGGTTAGGGTCTAGTGGGATTGATATGATGAGGTCACGGTGACATGGGAGGATGCAGCTAGATTGAGGACACTCTATCCTCACCTTTTTGATGACTTCTAGGAGGAATTTTAGTTGTAGGGGGGAGGATGTGAGGCTGATTTATTTCACTTCCCTATTTTGATCATTTCACATTATAGTTGGAGACATTTTAGACATTTAGAGACTATTGATTTCCATTATGCAGATTTAGACTATATCTCTTGATTTTGGATTAGCTTGGATTAGTTATGTGGTGACTTGATTAGATCCCATTTTGATGCTCTTGTGATGTTAGACATATGAGATACATTTGATGATGATTATTGATGTTGATTCTAAGCTCACTATATGAATTTGTTATTTGATTCTGATTCTGAGATATTAGATAGAAAATGCAATTTTAAATCTTAATTATGATGTGATTTGTTTAATGTTGTGCATGAATTATGTGATGACATGATTATTACATTCTGTTGCTTCGGCTATGATATATCTATGTTGGATTGACCATTTGATCAAATGTGCAGGTGATTTTCTAGGACACAGAAAATCAGAGGCAGAACTCACACTTATGTGTTTCCTTGTTAAGCCAATCCATTCCCAAGAGGGATGAGGATCATGTATGATCGAATGATGTTTTCGTAAATACTTGATTTTAATTAATTGGCCTAGTTCACCCCTTATATTTAATTTAATTATGTGTTGTAAAACTTATGTTTTAATTTACAACATTTGGTGTTCTTTTTATTTTGGGCCATTTAATATGATTTTACACCTCCCTAAGTGTTTATTAGAGGTCCAAACTTACCCTAGGTAGTACCCCTAGGGTCTAGGGTCCATTTGGACTTACTAAACCCTAGGGTAACTCCCATCTAGTCACCCTAAACTTGGGTTTAATAAAAGTGGCGAAATTTCAAATGGCTAAGGGTGGGAGAGGAGTCATGCCTTGGAAAAGGCCCATCTCCCTTCCCAAGTCTTGGGGATTCCTCCACGTTGAAGACTTGGGGAGTCTTCAAAACCCCCAAGTGTGTGGAACCTTCCTCCAAGACTCTCACACATGTGTGAGAACATCTTGGAGTGAAGGGGCTCTCTTGAGGAGTAAGGTAATGACATGTGTCATCCCTTATCCTCATGGAGCCATGGGGAGAGATGCCACATCTCCACTTTTGCTCTCACACATGTGTGAGAGCACAAGTGGAGAGGATGAGGGTTTGAATGGATAAGATGGTGACACTTGTCACCCTCACATTCTTTCTCCCTTGTAAGTGGCATGGGATGAGGAAGAAGAAGGTGGCATGTGTCACCTTCTCATTCCTTAGGACCTAGATTAGAGGCCTTTTTTATCTCCTCTTGGAGAGGAGTTGGGAGTTCTTGTTTTTTGAAATTTTTCTATCTTTGGAGGTTTTTGGGAAGGAGTTGGAGAAAACTTGGAGGATTAGAGGCTTGGAGAAAGCTTGTGGGCTCTTCTTGAATGTGCATTCATTGTTGGGCTCTTAAGGTAAGCCCTATGGCATTTAGCCATTCCTTATGCTTGTTTCATTTTTCTTATGTACATAAAATTTTGTGTTGGGTGTTACCTTCTTTTGTGTGGGTTTTGGGTTTTGGTAAGAGCCTCTCCATTTGGAGAAAATGCTCAACTTGTATGGGGTGGGGGAGAGTGAACCTCCTTGATGTCACCTCCTGGTGTTGGTTTATTTATGGCCTTGAGTGTATTATTTGGAGTATGGGATTATTTTGGTTGGCATGAGTGCCATGGTGTTTTTGTGTTTCAAGGAGATATTATTTTGGCTTGACGCCTTGTGGTATTGAGAATATTATGTTTTGGAGTGACCTCTTGAGTCGAGGGGTCCACTCCCCTACCCCTCCAAACTCATTTCTATGAGTTTTGTATTGTGCATATACCATGGGTGATTTTGTGTTGCTTGTGATTTTTGTTGTGGTATGAGAAAACCCATGTGAGATCTACCTCCCAGCTCGTGGGGTGACCCACTAGCAGGTCTTTGGTAGGGAGGAGGGTGATTTTCGTAGCTTGGCTTTCCCCTCCTTTGTTTTAGTCTCTTGTAGGTTTTATTAATGACTTTTGGAGCTTGGGTGAAGGCATATTTTGGTTGGGAGAGCATTTTGTTGTGAAGAGGAAATGGAGTTTTCACTCTCATCTTTGTATATGAATATTGTAATGTCATATTGTAATTTTTCCCTCACTTGTTTTAATGAAATGGCTCAAAAATAGAGATAAGAAGTTATATTATGTTGCTAGTTTTTGTTATAATGTTGTGTGAAGGTTTGCAAAATGAAATACAGCTTTATGTTACTGGATTTATTAGGTTGTTGTGAGAAATGATTCCAATAGAGAAAAATATGTTTGCTATTCTTTTTTATTGTTGTGGGAAATTCTAGTTTGAAAGTGAATAAAGGTCATTGTAAGAAAACATTAAGTTACTGATTTGTATCATGGTTCCAAAAAGAAAAAAAGGTTCATTGTCATTTTTACTTACTGTGAAAAAAAAGAGAAAATTAGTTGTTCAAGAAAAAATATAGCATAATATCCTATTTAATTTGCTGTTAAAAAAAAGAAATAGAATTCTGTCTTATTTTAATTGGCAAGAAAAAATACATACATTTAGTTCTTATAAGTCTTACAAATCTAACTTATTCTATTTTAGTTAAATGACTCTCTCTCTCTCTCTCTCTCTCTCTGTGTGTGTGTGTGTGTGTGTGTGTGTGTGTGTGTGTGTGTGTGTGTGTGTGTGTGTGTGTGTGTGTGTGTGTGTGTGTGTGTATGATTGATAGACATATATACAATACTATTTTTTGTTAAATACAAGATTAAAAAGAAAGGGGGATTGAAACCTCTAGCTAAAAGGCTAAACCATACATCTTAGAGGATTTTGAGTTTTCTTTTAACAAAAACAAATTTGCAGTGGTGGACGGCGACCACAGCTGCTGCCCACCACCCCTTTTACTATTGCCGTGGGTGTGGGGAGGGGACTGAGCCCCCACCCACACCCCCCACACCCAATGCCCCCTTCATGTTGTGTGGTTACACAACATGCCCCATTTTGTGTTGACAAAATAGGTACCCAACTTTTCTTTCTGCTTGTTGCTTGCTTGTTTTCTTCTTTGGGTAGTTTGGTAAAATTAGTCATGCATGTAACCTTGTAAGATGGTGGATTTGCCACTCTGATGAAGTTAGTTGTCAAAGTTAGTAGTTCCTATTATTAACTTCATGGTTGGAAAGTACGCAAAATTCCAAGTAGGTTTTTCTTTTAGATCACCCCAAAATTATCTAAGGGAAGAAAGTTATGTTGAGTCAAAGTTTAGTCAAACCTGATATTACCCAGGTAGGGGGTCATATTTCTAACATCAGTCATATTTGATAAGATCACTCAAATATAGAATCGTCACCTGACAATCACCAGGTATGTGATGCGCAGACGTCAAATTTAAATAAGAGTTGATACCTACCTGTCAAAGAACTTCGCATATCCTGTGGAGGGTCATATTTCTAACATCAATCATCTTACGAATATCACCCTCTTCACAAATATCACCCTATGTCAATATGACGGTAACATCATATGATTCCAATGAATGAAACATATCACCCTGATGATGACTTGATCGTTCCATCTGAACCACTGGGGGGTTATATATCCAATATCCGTCATATTTCTTAATATGACAATGATGTCATTAAAACATGATAACTAAATGACATTGATGACATGATGATTTCACCCTGATCTTTTCCAAGGAAAGGGGGGGTCATATTTTTGACACCCCTAATCTTAGTTCCATGACCCGATATACATCATAGTCAAACATTGACCATATCACCCGATTCTTTGCACCCAGTTATCCTACGCAAAAGTGAGGGGTCATATTATCCAGAGGGATCATATTTCTGAATATCCCCTAATCTTTCTAAGATCATCCCCCTTTAACATTAAATGAAATTAAAAATGGTAGATGAACTCCTGCCGATTACAAATAAAAATTAAACACTTGGTGACATCTACGAATTCCCTGCAAATGATCGATGGATTTAATCAAGACAACACATTTTTAGCCTAATTTGTCCTATTGATCTATTTTAAGGGTAGAATTCAAAGGTCATTTTCATTCACCTTGTGATAAATCAAGAAATTATAGAGCTCTGAAGTCAAACCCTCAACAACTACCTGTCACCGTAACAGAACAGGTGATCTTGCGCGTTTAAAGTCTTTTCCCATAATCACTCATCCAATCCAAAAGAAAGCATTATCATGTAAGTAACTGTAAACCCTCCCATTGTCATTTTTTGTAATTTCAGGTAGAGTATTTGTCTTTACTAGGGTATGATCTTGTGATAATGCTAGAAAGGTAAAATGAGGAGTAATATACAGAACATACATGATATGATAGAGGTACATGATGCTGTAAGAATGCATATGGACACAGTACGGTAAAATATATCATGTTTATTGTAGGAATTCATAGTAGATGTTAGAAGAAATAGGTCTGAGGTGGAGTTCATCAAGCCCATGTTTGTGCAACCAGAGGGGGTACAATTCAAATACGGAGTCATTGGTGATACACACTAGGGGGATACGGACCTGGCTGTATGGTCGACAAGATTGGACAATGATAAAGATAATCCTATTCTGGATGGGGTGTTTGTCTCAGGTATGTGGCATGCGGCTGGTTTTCCCTATGCTATGGATGCTCTAGAATTGGTAGTAGAGTGTGCAAGAAATTACAACTCAGAAACCAGGCGAGTAGAGAAGCATGAAAGGATATACGCCAAATTTTCAATCAAGGGCATTACTGCCACTTTCAATTTGCCAGTTGGGAAAAAGATAGTGAATGTGGACTTGTGTAAATTGGAAACAGAGTATAACAATAACAAGAAGTGTCTAATGAGGAATACAATGATTTCCTCACTGAAAAGAGAAAATCCAATGAGGAGAGATTACCCATATAAAAACAAAAGAGGATCCCCCCTAAAGGTAAGAAAGGTGAAAATGAACCAAAGGGGGTGATAATAGAAAGGATTGCCACTAAAGCTATAGGTGCATCTACATTGGCTAAGGCATCTACATCATCGACACAGCCTCTACCAGAAAAACCAAAAACTAAGAGAATTTTAAAGCCTACTGTTGAGATTACAGATATGCAAGTGGAAGGACAAATCCTGCAACATGAATTGGAAGAGGGAGACCCCTTGGAAGAAGAACAATTAAATAAAGAACCTGAAGATGATGACTTGCTGATAGCAAGCAAGAAGAGGAGGGGGATGCCACTAATGTCACAACCTAAGAAACATAGAACATCCATTAGGGGAGATGTCCATGCTAATCCCATCATGTTGATAGGAGCAAGTGGTGAAGTTTATAGGAAGGAACTGCAACATGATGTTCGTCTTCCCACAATAGTTAAATATCAAACCGAGAAAGTGGAAGAGTAAACAAGAGAAACATTTGAGACAAGGAAGTTCCTTTCTCCTTAGATGATACAATAGATTTATCTGATGATGAGGTGGTCCAAGACGTGACCGCTCAACATATGGAAACTCTGGTTGCCAACACCTAAATGACTCCTCATGGAACTCCATTAGCCTAGATGCAGGTGTTGGAAGAAGTAAAATAAATGGAGGAAATGAAACAAGCTAGCCCAGAAATAGTAGCCCAACAGATAGGGCTGGACAATTTGGTTGATCAGGTTACTAGTCCTGCAGCCATAGACATAGCATATAGGGGTGATATAAGCCTGAGAAAGGATGATGGTGCACCCAACAAACATAAAAGGACTAAAGTGGTAGAACATATAGAGAAGGATAGTACTACTCTTGAACAAGGTCAGCAATAGCATGAGACACCCATAGAACCAAAAATATCAGAAGTCCAACAGAAGAGTGGGGGGAATCAGGGCATATCAGACATTGGTGTTGCTCGGGCTCAGGGAGGTTCATCATTGCCTCAAGATAAAGAAGATCATGGGAGGTTACTCAAAGAAGTTCATAAAGAACAAAGCACACCTCCACTATATACCGAACATAGAGATTCAGGAGAAGTCCCATGGATAGAAGACAAATCAGGTCAAGATGACCCCAAGCCACAAGATATCAATGCACCAGATGGAGAACAGGAACTGACCCAAGATCATGGTGACCCTCAAGGCTAGAATACACAGGCCTCCCAAGAGGTTAATATCCCACAGGATGAGAAGGATAACAAAGAAGATGAAAATCCAAAGGAAGGATCATAGAATGAAGCACAAGATCAAAATTTAGACACTCCACATGATCCTCCTTTGCAAAAGCCAACCCCTCAACAAGAAGAACTCCAACAAGATCCCCCTCATGATGAACTACATGAGGATTAAATTAGGAAGGTACCTTCTCCACCAAGGGTAGAAGCTAATACTAGAGAGCTGGACACCCATGATATGAACAAGGGCCACCAAGAATCTAGAGGTGATGGACCTCATTGGCTAGGAAAATAAATACATATAGAACAAGTGTCAAAGGTCCAAGAGTTTGATTTCTCTACCCTATTTTTTGAGAGCATGATGAAACCAAGGAGATACTATAAAAAGAGATCCTACCACAGGTAGAAGAACTGCACAAATAGCCCTTACCACAGTTGAAAAGGAAGAAGGTAAAATAAGCCTCGAGGAACTCCAAATCATAAATGTTTATCTAGGTTTTGCCAATGAAGACCAGGAAGGTCAAGAAGGGAAGGATATTATTGATTCTTTAACCCAAAGGGTGAAGAAGGAAAAGGAGAAAAATAAAATACATAAGAAGCACATTGCTCAATTGCATTCTTTCATAAAAGGGTTAATTAACCCTGATCATGCACCAACTGATCCTCCAGTCCCATTGACTGTCATATCACAAGAGGAGGTTACCAAATTGGACCTGATGAAACATGAAGCAATGGTGATGGAAAAATGGATGTTTTCAGTGCTCACTTGGGCTGAAGATGTATTAAGAACCTCTCTACAGAGCTGGAATTCTTTGAGTAGCCTAAAGAGGAAGGTGGACAAAATGGAGAATGACACAAGAAGAAGGTCATTTCAATTAGAAAAAGACTTGAGTGCTCTGAGTGAGATGAAAATTGATTCACGGATTCTAATAAGGTATTAGATAATAATACTACACTGCTAATAGGTATATGGTATGAAGATATCAGGTTTGAGTGTGATGTGTTGAAGTACAATGGCAAGCTCAAGGATAACAGTGTCAAGCTACACAGCATGATGGTATATGAGGCAGATATCCTAGAAGCCTTGCAAGGGAAAATAGAAGGTAAATTTGAGAATCAAGATATAGATTTTGCTATTAAGGCTCTGCATGATAATTTCAAGCCAGTAGCATATGACCCTCTCACCCACTTGATCGAAGAGGTAATGAATAGAATCATGAGAATAAAGGTTAAACTGGAGACATATAATGAGACATTAAATAGCAGGAAAGGAAAAATGGAAGTTCTCAAGGCTAAGTTCCAATCTCATAAACATGCAATAGTAAAAGCTAAAATCAAAGATGGGGGAGAGGTTGATAAAATAGTGCAAGCATATGAATCTATCAAGACAACAGTAAAGGTCCACATGAAAGAGAATGTTTATCAGAATGATAGTGATAATGAAAGTGATGAAGATGAAGAGAATGATCAACAAGAAGAAAATGAAGAAGGACATGAAGAATAAATGTAGATGCATCATTAAGTGAACATATGCATGGGATACTTATAAATAGTGGGTCATATATATGGTTGCCATCTAGCAACCTGTGCCATGGGTGAAAAGTTGACTAAGTCATAGGAGGATTGTCAGTCGTTGATCTAAATTGATAAATCTTAACCAGTGGTCAATTGTAATTGCCTCCTGACCTTATTCTATAAAAGGTGCAGGGGTACAATCTTTAGTCATTTGAAACTTAATTGAAATCTAATTGCTGAAGAATTCTGGACTTATTTCAAAGTTATTGTGAATATACATGTTTTGCATACTTAATGAAAGAGAAGCTATTTTGAATACAAATCATTGTAAATCCTAAGTAATCTGTGACTGGAATCTAGATATATGCATTCATTAGTTGTATCCCTTGGAGTTCTTTTTAGTCTACATATATTGTTTTCATTCTTTGTTCCTATGAAGTTAGCATCAACCATACCTAGCTGTGGAACAACCTGGAGACTTATGGTTTGATTTCTTCTCTCCATGAATGTGTCTTGTGTGTATGTGATTCAATATCTAAAGGTTCACTAAAATTAGAAGTATTCTTTTAAATTTCTTTGAGTTTTATTATGGATCATCTCCATAATTGCAAATAACATAGAAACAAAAGAAAATAAACATGAAATATGCAGATATCCCGTAGGCAATTGAAAATACAGAGCATATTTTGAATGGAAGAATGTCAAATTGATAAATATCATGTAAATATAGATAAATATCCATGAGGAACACATAAATATCTACTTGTAGACACATCATTTAAATAAATATGCAGTGTAGAAGAATGTGTAAGTTCATAATGATCAATGATCAGAAGAATTGATCAAACTTACAAATATCATAGTGATCTTTGGAAATAGAGTAGAATTAACCTCTCTGTGGAGTGAATTTACAGAATACAGTGTAATACTAATCACCTAAGAAAATATAAGACCCCTTGAAATGGAAAACAACATGTCACATCAACCTCTAAGTAATGTCAGACGATCATGACCTGATCAACGGAGCCTTGGAGTTATCAACTTATCTTAAGCTGATCGTACTTTAAAAGATAATAAAGATGTGTTAAATTTTTTATGCATGTTGTTATGACTAATAATCATCATCAACATAAATTGGCAATAGAAGGAGGGCCGATCTCCACCACCTAAAGGTGATTCAGTGACATAGAAGAAGAGGTAATATTCATGCAGCCTTGTACTTCAAGTTTTTTGCAAAGATTTGTTGTTTTGAGTATGTTCATGCCTATCCATCACAAAGTTTTCAAATTCAAGCATAAATATTTTAGGCTTTGTAGTTGATCATTGTGATCCTTGAAAGATAAGTTCTCTTTCAGGTCTTCTTACTAAAGCTTTGAAGTAATTCACTTAAGATACTTGATACCTTGATGCCTCTGCCTAAAAGTTTCACATCACCCCATATTTGCATCATTTTTGCAAATATTGCATAAATATCTAGTCAGTTTTAGATTTTGATCATAAATACATCCTTTACACGAGTGTTTTAGCTGACCTTTATAGTAAACAAGCTAAATTTTCTTAAATTGCAGAAATCCTGGCTCTTAGGCGAAATACCATGTCCAAATCTAGTGGACTCTTTGAGGAATTACCTATCCAGGGACTCAGACCTATAATAGTAGATATTCATCATTCTCCTAGTTCTAGTGCATCAGGAGCTTCACCAGAACACACTCCAATAACTCATATCGGGTAGCAAGTACCTACAGGACCACCTATAACACCCCCAATCCAACCTCCACTAGTCACAATGTCATTCTTTGCTGCAGAGTCACCTCTAACTTTCACTGCATATCATCCTTTACCTAAAAATCTTGACAAGATTTGTCCTAAATATCATCCATATCAGGATGTTGATGATCACATTAGAACATTCAAGGAAGCCTATTGTAGAGAAAGAATTGAACATGAGGATGTGGTATGTAGATTATTTCCATTTTCCTTGGGGGAAGAGGCATATAATTGGTATATTAGTCTTGGTCAAGGTTCAGTTGGTTCATGGCCTGCCTTGAGAAATCCTTTAAGGATAGATTTAAAATACCTATAGATCCTTCAATGAATTATCATCTATTTTCCACAATCAACATATTTGAAGGAGAACCTATTGCTAATTTCAATGCAAGATTCCAAAAGATGCTCTCAAAGCTAGTCGCTCCCTATACTATAGCAGATGAAGCTGCTAGGAGTATATACTACTCAGCATTAGATCCCCTGACTTTTATGTTTATCAGGAGAACACATCCTGGTGTCACAACCTTGGTAGGAGCTTTTGAGGAAGCTGTAAAAGTTAGTCAATAGTTGATTCCTACTCCCACACCTAATATTGAATTTCCTACACTTCCTGCTTATCCTACATATCCTGCTCAACAACATACCAATGGAGCTATGGTACCTCCAATTGTAATGCCAGGCCCTTTACAAGTACCTCCACTTAGCATCATGCCACCTCCAAATGGAAATGGTCAAATGGTACAGTATCCAGGACATACACAGGTACCTCAGGTTGTAGAATAGACTAATGACAATAACAATGACTTCCTTTTTTAAACCCCAAACAGAGATCGTAGTAGCCAAAGTTTAGGAAGAAAAGGAAGAAATTAAAGAGATATTAGCACAACTAAGGAAACTGACGACTGAGATCACTCATCTAAGGAGTTAGAATTTCTATTCTCAACCAAATCAGAATAGAGGATATGCCAATGACAGATCTGGTTATCCTAATAGGGGATGTAATAACAACAATAATAATAACAATGGTAACAATAATCCCCCTAGACAACCTAGAGTGTGGAACACTAGGCTGAACAATGGTTCTCTACCATCACCCCAAGATAATCAGCCTTCTACTGAACCTAAGAAGACCACTAGAGTGAACCTAGCAAAAGTAGCCCTTACAAACTAGTGTAGGATACATAATACCAATGCTCATGTAGAGTTGGATTGTCCACAGTTTAAGATTGCACCTAGTATATTCCAAGCTAAAGTATCTAATACTGCAGGTAATCCCCCTTATGTTGAAGGAAATGAAATTGTCCCCTGTGGATATGATTCTGCTCTTGTATTGGAAAGTTTCATCAATCATCCTCATCAGCAGATAATGTCACCTCATGAGAATCACACCTTAGCATGTGAAGAGTCAGCTATGGCTTTTGAAACCAATTATGTTTTTCCATTTGAAGATGAAAATGAGCCATCAGTTGAACATGAAGAGGTGCATGCCTATCAGCAACAGTATTAGGGTAGACATAACTATAACCTTAGGAATAACTCCAACCGACCTACTGGTCCTTTGAATACATCCTTGCCTCCAAATAATTTTAACACTCCTCCTAATCCTAAGGCAAGCAACAACCTTGGATTTCATAAAGTTAATGCTCAGTACTTAGCACCACAAAATGCAATGCCAAAAGTTTGTAATCAGTCCCCTGAGTCTGACAAATTGGTCACATACTTAGCAAATGAAATGAAAAAGATCAAAATCAGTGTCATTGTTAGAACTACTCAAAACCACAACTATTAAAAAAGCCTTCATGAAATCTTTAGATGATCCTGCTCTGAAAGAGGACAATCATACCTCAAATCAGACTTTGAATAAAGATCATGCCACTAAGGATATTAGTGTTAAGCACAAAATTCCAGCCATTGTTCAAGCTGCAGAAACTTCACACATGACTCTTTATAGAGATAAAACTGAATTGCCTCCTTTTCTCCTTACCATAAGGATTTTTAGTAAGAATTTGCATAATTGCTTAGTAGATTCAAGTGCATCTACTAATGTAATGCCTTTATCCATATGTAATGCCTTAGGGTTACATCCTGCCAAGTCATTGAAGAAGGTAACACAGTTAGATAAAACAGAGGTGAGTGTCGTAGGATAATTGACTCACATCCATATGCAGTTAGCATCAAATCCAAGAATTCAATACTACATCGGTATCCAAGTAGTAGATATACCAGACACATATGGAATGTTTCTCAGTAGGGATTGGTCAAAAACACTCAATGGATACATGTCCACTGATTTTAGTCACATGTGGTTACCTTGGAAAGGAATACCTAACCAAATAAGGATAGATGTTGAACCTCACATGAAACATATGATCACTGAGTACAATAAAATAAATGAGATCATGTATGTAGATGTTGAACCCGAAGTCTATACCATCAAACCCTAGACCATCAAGATAGAGGAGATCCTCATGTATGATGTTCATGTTCATAATGACAATCTTCAGGATGATAGAATAATTATAGATTCTAATTGTAGTTCTAAAAATGAGATAGAATTAGATCACTTTAAGAACTTTGAAATGCACTTGTCCAAAGAGATGCAATGTTGCTAGTTGTTAAAAATGTCTATTGAAGATGTTCTAATTGAGGGATGGTGCAGGTTACATGATGAAGCACATTCTGAAAAGACCTGTGATGCTTGCTTAGATATGATGGAACTAGAACAAGCATGTAGTGAGAAAGCATCATCATCATCCATGGTAAGCTTTACAGATAGTGACAGTGATACTGATTCTTGTCTGTCATCTGCAAAAATAGAAGAAAGCACATATCATGATGAAAGTCCCATTTAGAGGATAGAAGAGATATTGGTATGTAATGAGAGTAATTCTAAGAGTAACAAGAATATCACCCCAGGAACCGATTGTTTGGTTGAATCAGATTATGAAATATCTGATGAAGATAGAGATAGTAATTTGACCAAGTTTGAGGAACTTTTATCAAAGCAAATTTAGAAGATGATACACCATCACACTTTCCCACAAGATGTTTTAATTGAGGAATGGTGTAGGTTACATGAAGCACCACATTCATAGACTACTTTCTCATTATGTTTGCATATTTTGGAAAAGTAGACGATGCCTTGTTCAAAAGATCTTCCTTCAGGTGACAAAGAAGAAAAAGGAATATCACCTTCACATCAGTCAGATAAGGTGAAGTTTGAGAAGATTGAAACACCAGAATTAAGATGGATATCAAGTGGTGCAGCCACTAGAGCTAAAAAGAAAAGAGAAGGTCCAAACAAACCTTTAACTAAAGATTAGCCACGTATCCTCAGGTTTGATGGATCCAAATCAAAACAAGGGGCTGGAGTAGGAATAGACCTTATTGATCCAGCTGGTAAGTCCTACTTGGTAGCGTATAGATTACAATTCCCATGTATAAATAATGTGACAGAATATAAAGCTCTGATTCATGGGATATTGTTTGCACTCAAAAAGAAAGTAAATATTTTGCATGTCTATGGAGACTTAGAATTAGTAGTAAGGCAAGTAAGAGGCATATATTCTTGTAATTACTAGAAGTTGTCTAATTATAGATATAGGGTATGGGATTTGATAGAATATTTTGATGCATTTAATATCACCCATGTGCCTAGAGAACAAAATCATAGAGCAGAATGCTTGGCCCAAGCCCCGAGTACTTTGGAGCCATTATCCATATCTGGTTTGAAGAGATTTTTAGTTGAATTAGTGTTAGTACCCTTTGTACCAAATAATGTCATTAACCTTTAAGTGTTTGATGATGACCAACATATTTTAGACTTTATATCAAATAGGGATGTGTTTGATACACAAATTATAAATGAAAGGAATGTGGAGGATCATACCTGGGAAGAAGAAGAGATCATGGAGCTGCCCAGTAACAAGATTCCTAAAGGAATGATAGAATTAGAAAGAGAATTTGATTTAGATAACATGCTGAAATAGAAAGATCTCCCTAAAATAGAGGGAGGAGAATATTCACTAGTCAACATAGGACATGATGAAGAAAAAAGGAATGTCCTAATTGGAAAAGTGTGTACAGAAGAAGAAATGACAGGGATACCCCAAGCACTTAAAGATTATATTCATGTTATCGCCTGGACATATGATGAGTTGAAAACTTATGATACTTCAATCATCACTCATACTATACCATTAAAGCCAGATGTCAAGCCCTTTAGACAAAAATAGAGATCTATTAATGCTTTATTGGAGCCCATCATTTTTGAAGAAGTGAAGAAATTGCTTAATGCCAGAATCATATTTCCTGTGAGACATTCTACATTGGTGGCTAACTCGATCCTTGTAAGGAAGAAGAATGGTGCCATTAGGTTGTGTGTAGACTTCAGAAATTTGAATAGAGATTTTGAAAAGGATAATTATCCTTTGCCTTCATTGGATGAGGTCTTGTAGATAGTAAACGGTGCAAAGATGATGTCATTTTTAGATGGTTTTTTAGGTTACAACCAAGTGATGGTAGACAAGATAGACAGATTGAAGACAACATTCACCACTGAGTGGGGAATATTTTCTTACAGGTGCATTCCCTTTGGCTTGATAAATGTTAGGGCCACCTTTCAACAAGCAATGGATATAGCTTTTAGGGGGTTAATTGGTAAATGCATAGTCATATACATGGATGACTTGACAGTTTTCTCTAAAGAGAGAGGGAATCATGTAGAAGACCTCAAGAAAGTACTAAAGAAATGTGAACATTATGGAATATCCCTAAACCCTAAGAAATGGATATTTGGGGTAACCACAGGGAAGTTATTAGGTCACCTTATAATAGAGAATGGGATCATCATTGACCCTGTGAAAGTAGAATCAATCATGAAGATACAGCTTCTTGTGAGTAAGAAAGAGCTCATATCTTATTTTGGTAAGATCAATTTCGTTAGAAAATTCATTACTAGTTTTGCAGAGATTGTCATACCATTGAATGCAATGCTCAAGAAGGATGCTAAAATTGAGTGGACACCTGAAGCCAGAGCAGCTTTTGAAGATATCAACAAAGCTATATCTAATTCTCTTGTTCTAATTAGTCCAGACTATACCAAAGATTTTTACATATACTCATTTGCTTCAGAGCATACGTCTGCAGCAGTACTAACACAAAGAAATGAGGATAAAGAAGAAAAGCCTATAGCTTTCATGAGTTGCCCTTTCAGGGATGCAGAGCTTAGATATATGGATGTTGAAAGACAAGCACTTGCTCTGGTCTGAGTAGTCAAGAAGTTTAGGCATTACATCTTGAAAAGTAAGGTAATTGTCATAGTACCAGATGCAGCAGTAAAGATCCTTTTAATGCAAAGTGAACCAGGTGAAAAGAGAGCTAAATGGATAACCATCCTCTAAGAATATGATATGGACATAACACCCATGAAATTAGTAAGAGGACAAGCCCTGAGCCAGATGATATCAAAAATTGATCCTAACATCATGAGCCAACAATATGTTATAAATACAAAGGAAACTAGAGAATGGTATTCAGATATCAAGCATATCTTGATTACTGGAAGATGTCCTTCAAAGTTATAGGCCTCACAAAGGAGAGCCTTGAAGATAAGATCACAAAAATACATGATAAAAGGATGAATTCTTTTCAAGAAGAACTATGAAGGAATATATCTTAGATGCCTAGAAAGGCAAGAAGCAGACAAGATGTTAACAAAATTACATGATAAGTTTGGAATTGCACATGGGTTGTACTTAGCCACTACTCATGCTATCCTCAGAGCAGGGTATTACTGGCCCACTATTTTTTAAGATACTATTGAACACATCAAATTTTGTCATATCTATCAAGTTGCTGCAAATAGAGAAAGATATGTTGCTTAGCCCTTGCAACCAGTGATGGAGATGCACCCATTTTCTCAATGGGGAATGGATTTCATAGGACCCATTAATCCTCCATCATCCTCAGGCCACAGGTATGCATTGACTATTATTGATTATTGCACCAGGTGGACTAAAGCTATTAGTAGTAAGACATGTAATGCTAAGGATGTGATTAAGTTCTTGGAAAGCAACATAGTAACTAGGTATGGAGTTCCTTATGATTTAGTATGTGACAATGGCCTTGCTTTTGCATCGATAAGATTATCAATTTGGGCTTTTGACCATGGAATCATTTTGAATTTATCTTCAAATTACTATCCTCAAGGGAACGGACCAGCAGAGTCTACAAATAAGAACTTGTTAAACATCGTAAAGAAATTGATAGAGAAAAACCCCAAGGGAGTGGAACACTCAATTAAAATACGCATTGTGGGTGGATAGAACTAGGATGAAGGCTGCATTGATAAATTCTCCTTATCACCTAGTATATGGGGTGGATCATATCCTCCCTATTAACCTAAATATCCCCACATTGTAGTTTGCACAAGAGTATCTAGGTATAGAGAACAAACAAGAAGTCAGGTTACTTCAGTTAATGCATCTAGAAGAAAAAAGAAATATGGCAATTGATCAATTTGTTAAGCATCAATTTGTTGTCAAATGCTGGTTTGACAAAAGAGCCAGAGTTAAGGCTTTTAGAATTTTAGATTTAGTCCTTATGTAGGATAAAGCACATGAAAGGAAAGGGGATCATGGTAAATTTGATAAACTTTAGATAGGTCCTTTTCAAATTTTAGAAATCTTAAGAGATAGTACCTACAGGCTTAAGAATTTAACTGGTGAGGATGTCCCATTACCAGTTAATGGACAATTCCTCAAGCATTATTTTCAAGCCTGAAACAGTGTCATGTAGGTCAAATGTATTATAATGTGCATATTGTATAGTTGTTTGTGCAGTTTTGTTTTGCTTGTTTGCTTGCCTATTGAGTTTTGTTTTGGTTAGTCAAGATGATGCAACTTATCACCCTAAGAAAATAACCAAGTTGTTAGGATTCAAGTGGTGAGGACAAATTCTTATATAGGTTATGACTCATTTTGAGGAGTGTCAGTAATCAGGTCTATGATATCCTTTTCATCATGGTGCCTTTTCTTAACTAAAGTGGTTTTTTCATAATGACTCACCTAACAGCCTTGGGTTTGTGGAACACATAAGCATAGGTGTTATGTGAAAAATCTAAAGGGACTCCCTTGCTACCAATGCAATCTCCAACCTAAATCAGCAAGTGACCATACCTTTTACATTAAGCTTACATGATGATATCATATGAACGAAAGGAATAAATATTGAAAATCCAAAAGGAATAAAATTAGGCCATCTAAGTAACTCCACCAGGGCTATAGACGCCTGCGGGCAGTGGGGCTCTACTTAGGAGGATTGTATAGATAACCTTGTCAGGGCTATAGACACCTACTGGCAACAAGGCTCTATCCAGGTTGCCTATGAGGGATGATCCCAAAATATGTAGCTTAGCATCAGTTGCCCATGTTTTCAACTTATTTTCAAGATGAGGATAATTAATCATTTGCACACACCTGATCCTTTGCTAGCATTATTGCAATGATGAAAATCATATCATTCAGAAAGATCTTAATACTTATACTAAGAGAGAGTTAAAATGCTATGTTAGAATGTGGTCACATCACTTGAATCATTGGAATTTGGTTATTTTCTTTGGTGGCAAGTTGTGTGGTTACACAACACTCCCCATTTGCCTTGACAAAATAGGGCCCCAACTTTTCTTTCTGCTTGTGGCTTGCTTGTTTTCTGCTTTGGGTGGTTTGGTAAAATTAGTCATGCATGTAACCTTGTAAGAGGGTGGATTTGCCACTATGATGAAGTCAGTTGTCAAAGTTAGTAGTTCCCATTATTAACTTCATGGTTGGAAAGCACACAAAATTCCAAGCAGGTTTGTCTTTTAGATCACCCCAAAATTGTCTAAGGGAAGAAAGTTATGTTGAGTCAAAGTTTAGTCAAACCTGATATTACCTGGGTAGGGGGTCATATTTCTAACATCAGTCATATTTGATAAGATCACCTAGATATAGAATAGTCACTTGACAATCACTAGGTGTGGGATGCACAGACGTCAAATTTAAATAAGAGATGATACCTACCTATCAAAGAACTTCACATATCCTGCGGACGGTCATATTTCTAACATCAGTCATCTTCTGAATATCACCCTCTTTGTAAATATCACCCTATTTCAATATGATGGTAACATCATCTGATTCCAATCAACAAAAGATATCATCCTGATGATGACATCATCATTCCATCTAAACCACAGGGGGGTTATATATCCAATATCTGTCATATTTCTTAATATGGCGATGACATCATTAAAACATGATAACTAAACGACATCGATGACATGATGATGTCACCCTGATCTTTTCCAAGGAAAGGGGGGGTCATATTTTAGATACCCCTGATCTTAGTTTCATGACCCGATATACATCATAGGCAAATGTTAACCATATCACCCGATTCTTCACACCCAGTTATCCCACGCAAAAGCGAGGGGTCACATTATCCAGAGGGGTCATATTTTTGAATATCCCCTGATCTTTCTAAGATCGCCCCCCTTTAACATTAAATGCAATTAAAAATGGTAGATGAACTCCCACCAATTACAAATACAAATTGAACACATGGTGACATCTACGAATTCCCTACAAATGATCGACAGATTTAATCAAGACAACATATTTTTACCCTAATCTATCTTATTGATATGTTTTAAGGGTAAAATTCAAAGGTCATTTTCATTCACCTTGCAATAAATCAAGAGATTACAGAGCTCTAAAGTCAAGCCCTCAATAGCTACCTGTCAACGGATCCGATCCTTCAACGTAACAGAACAGGTGATCTTATGTGTTTACAGTCTTTCCCCATAATCACTCATCCAATCCAAAAGAAAGCATTACTAGGTAAGTAACTGTAAACCATCCCATTATCATTTTCTATAACTCCAAGTAGAGTATTTGTCTTTACTAGGGGTATGATCTTGTGATAATGTGTAGAAAGGTAAAATGAGGAGTAATATTTAGAACATACATGATATGATAGAGGTACATGATGCTATAAGAATGCATATGGACATAGTAGGTTAAAATATATCATGTTTATTGCAGGAATCCATGGCATATGTTAGGAGAAATAGGTCTGAGGTGGAGTTCCTCAAGCCCATGTTTGTACAACTAGAGGGGGTACAATTGAAATACGAAGTCATTGGTGATACACACTAGGTGGATACGGACCTGGCTGTATGGTCGACAAGATTGGACAATGATAAAGATAATCCTATTCTAGATAGGGTGTTTGTCTCAGGTATGTGGAATGTGGCTAGTTTTCCCTATGCTATGGATGCTCCAGAATTGGTAGTGGAGTGTGCAAGAAATTACAACCCAGAAACTAGGGGAGTAGAGAAGCATGGAAGGATATACGTCAACTTTTCACTCAAGGGCATTACTACCACTTTCAATTTGCCAGTTGGGATAAAGATAGTGAATGTGGACTTGCGTAAACTAGAAATAGAGTATAACAATAACAAGAAGTGTCTGATGAGGAATATGATGATTTCCTCACTGAAGAGAGAAAATCCAATTGGGAGAGATTACCCACAAAAAAACAATAGAGGATCCCCCCTAAAGGTAAGAAAGGTGAAAATGAACCAAAGGGGGTGATAATAGAAAGGATTGCCACTAAAGCTATAGGTGCATCTACATCAGCTTAGGCATCTACATCATCAACATAGCCTCTACCAGAAAAACCAAAAAATAAGAGAATTTTAAAGCCTATTGTTGAGACTACAGAGATGTAAGTAGAAGGACAGATCCTGCAACATGAATTGGAAGAGGGAGACCCCTTCAAAGAAGAAAAATTAAATAAAGAACTTGAAGATGATGACTTGCTAATAGAAAGCAAGAAGAGGAGTGGGATGCCACTAATGTCACCACCTAAGAAACAGAGAACAACCATGAGGGGAGATGTCCATGCTGAACCCATCATGTTGAGAGGAGCAGGTGGTGAAGTTTTTAGGAAGGAACTGCAGTATGATGTTCCTCTTCCCACAATAATTAAATTTAAAACTGAGAAAGCAGAAGAAAAAACAAGAGAAATGATCAAGACAAGTAAGGAGGTTCCTTTCTCCTTAGATGATACAGCATATTTATCTGATGACGAGGTGGTCCAAGAGGTGACTGCTCAACATATGGAAACTCTAGTTGCTAACACCTGAATGACTCCTCATGGAACTCCATTAGCCTAGATGAGGGTGTTGGAAGAAGTAAAACAAACGGAGGAAATGAAACAAGGTATCCTAGAAAGAGTAGCCCAACAGATAGGGCTAGACAATTTGGTTGATTAGGTTACTAGTCCTACAGCCATAGACTTAGCGTATAGGGGTGAAATAAGCCCAAGCAAGGATGGCAGTGCACCCAAGGAACATAAAAGGACTAAAGTGGTAGAACATATAGAGAAGGATAGTACTGCTCTTGATCAAGGTCAGCAACAACATGAGACACCCATAGAAAAAAATATATCAGAAGTCCAATAGAAGAGTGGGGGAGATCAGGGCATATCAGACATTGGTGTTGCTTAGGCTCAGGGAGGTTCATCATTGCCTCAAGATAAAGAATATTAAGAGAGGTTAATCAAAGAAGTTCATAAAGAACAAAGCACACCTCCACTACATACTGAACAGGGAGATTCAGGAGAAGCCCCAAGGACAGAAGACAAATCAGGTCAGGAAGACCCCAAGCCACAAGATATCAATGCACTAGGTGGAGAACAGGAAATGACCTAGGATTAGGGTGATCCTCAAGGCAAGAATACACATGCCTCCCAAGAGGTTAATATCCCACAGGATGAGAAGGATAACAAAGAAGATAAAAATCCAAAGGAAGGATCATAGAATGAAGCATAGGTTCAAAATGTAGATACTCCACAGGATCCTCCTTTGCAAAAGGCAACCCCTCAACAAGAAGAACTCCAACAAGATCCCCCTCATGATGAACTACATGAGGATGAAATTAGGAAGGTACCTTCTCCACCAAGGATAGAAGCTAATACTAGAGAGCTGGACACCCATGATATAAACAAGGGCCACCAAGAATCTAGAGGTGATGTACCTCATTGGCTAGGAAAAGAAATACATATAGAACAAGTGTGAGAGGTCCAAGAGTTTGATGTCTCTACCCTATTTGCTGAGAGAATGATGAAACCAAGGAGGAAGGCTAGGTTAAAATCTGCTATAAAAAGATATCCTACCACAGCTAGAAGAACTGCATAGATAGCCCTTCCCACAGTTGAAAAGGAAAAAGGCAAAATAAGCCTGGAGGAATTCCAAATCACAAATGTTGATATGGGTTTTGCCAATGAAGACTAGGAAGGTCAAGAGGGGAAGGATGTTATTGATTCTTTAACCCAAAGGGTGAACAAGGAAAAGGAAAAAAATAAAATACATAAGGAGCACATTGCTCAATTGCATTCTTTCATAAAAGGGTTAATTAACCCTGATCATGCACCAGTTGATCCTGCAGTCCCATTGACTATCATATCACAAGAGGAGGTTACCAAATTGGACCTGATGAAACATGAAGCAATGGTGATGGAAAAATGGATGTTTTCAGCTCTCACTAGGGCTGAAGATGCATTAAGAACCTCTCTACAGAGGTAGAATTCTTTGAGTAGCCTAAAGAGGAAGGTGGACAAAATGCATAATGACACAGGAAGAAGGTCATTTCTATTGGAAAAGGACCTGAGTGATTTGAGTGAGATGAAGAGAATTAATTCACATATTCTGATAAGTAATAAGGTATTAGATAATAATATTGCCCTACTAACAGGTATATGGTATGAAGATATCAGGTTTGAGTGTGATGTGTTGAAGAAGTGCAGTGGCAAGCTCAGGGATATTAGTGTCAAGCTACACAACATGATGGCATATGAGGTAGAAATCCTAGAAGCCTTGGAAGGGAAAATAGAAGGTAAAATTGACAATCAAGATGCAAATTTTGTTATTAAGGCTCTGTATGATAATTTCAAGCCAGTAGTAGATGACCCTCTCACCCACTTGACCGAAGAGGTAATGAATAGAATCATGAGAATAAAGGTTAAAGTGGAGACATACAATGAGACATTAAATAGAAGGAAAGGCAAAATGGAAGCTCTCAAGGCTAAGTTCCAATCTCATAAACATGTAATAGTAAAAGCTAAAATCCAAGATGGGGGAGAGGTTGATAAATAGTGCAAGCATATGAATCTATTAGGATAGCAGTAAAGGTCCACATGAAAGAGAATGTTTACCAGAGTGATAGTGATAATGAAAGTGATGAAGATGAAGAGAACGATGAGCAAGAAGAAAATGAAGAAGAAGGGCATGAAGAGTAAATGTAGATGCATCATTAAGTAAACATATGCATGGGATACTTATAAATAGTGGATCATATAGATGGTTCCCAGCTGGCAACCTGTGCCACGGGTGAAAAGTTGACTAAGTCATAGGAGGATTGTCAGCCGTTGATCTAAATTGATAAATCTTGACCGTTGGTCAATTGTAACTACCTCCTTACCTTATTCTATAAAAGGTACAGGGGTGCAATCTTTAGTCATTTGAAACTTAATTGGAATCTGATTGCTGAAGAATTTAGAGCTTATTTCAAAGTTATTGTGAATATACATGTTTTTCATACTTAATGAAAGAGAAGCTATTTTGATTACAAATCATTGTAAATCCTGAGTAATCTGTGAGTGGAATCTAGATATATGCATTGATTAGCTGTGTCCCTTGGAGTGCTTTTTAGTTTGCATATATTGTTTTCATTCTTTGTTCCTTTGAAGTCAGAATCAACCATACCTAGCTGTGGAACAACCTGGTGACCTATGGTTTGATTTCTTCTCTCCATGAATGTTTCTTGTGTGTATGTGATTCAATAACTAAAGGTTCAATAAAATTGGAAGTATTCTTTTAAAGTTCTTTGAGTTTTATTACAGATCATCCCTATAATTGCAAATAACACAAAACCAAAAGCAAATAAATATGAAATATGCAGATATCCCATAGGCAATTGAAAATATAGAGCATGTTTTGAATGGAAACATGTCAAATTGATAAATATCATGCAAATATAGATAAATATCCTTGAGGAATAGAAATTTCTACTTGTAGAGACATCATTTAAATAAAAATGCAGTGTAGAAGAATGTGTAAGTTCATAATGATCAATGATCAGAAGAATTGATCAAACTTACAAATATCATAGTGATCTTTGGAAATAAAGTAGAATTAGCCTCTCTGTGGAGTGAATTTACAAAATACAGTGCAATACTGATCACCTAAGCAAACGTAAGACCTCTTGAAATGGAAAACAACATGTCACATCAACCTCTGAGTAATGTCAGACGATCATGACCTGATCAATGGAGCCTTGGTGTCATCAACTTGTCTTATGCTGATTGTACTTTACAAAATAATAAAGGTTTGTCGTGCAAATTTTTATGCATGTTGTTATGAGTAATAATCATCATCAACACTTCCTAAGTTTAAACCCATGCTCTCCCTTATGTGCGGCGGCACCACTATGATGCCATTTCTCCTCATCTCCACATCTGCCATTTAAAACTTGGTTTCCATCTGCCTATCAATTTTTAATCTCTGCAATATATATATAGTCTTCTCTGTGTTTCATTTAACAAAAACAAGAAAAAATGTATTACCTAGATTAGTAATATATAAATGTGTATATATATATACATGAATATATATATTTATAACAAAACAACAAAGGAAACCCCTGTGTATATACCTTGGTGTAGTATACTGATGGCTGCCCAAGCCATTGAAAAGAAATCCACCTACAAACAAAGAGAAATAAAAAAATGGAGGCAAACAAAATGAAAGAAGAGAAGAATGGGAAAAGAATGAGATAGGTTTAGGGTTAGCATAGAGAAAACAATAAAATAATGGATAGGTTTAGGGTTGAGAAATGGAGAGGAAAATAGGATAAGTAATTTATTTATTTTCTTTTTTCTTGTGCACATGAATTTAAAAGTCACTCTTCCTTTCTCATGGGACTTGTTTAAAATAGAACACTTTTTGACTTAGTTTTTGAGTGGGGTGATCCCTAATTTCATTCCCTTATTTTTTAATTGTTAGGGGGAATTTATATTCTACCTTATCCTTAAAGGAAATGGGTTGGGTTAGTAATTACTTGGGTTATAGTATTATATTTTCACTTAGGGATAATTAATAATTTAAATGTTCTAGTTAATTTAATGAGATTAGATGGAGGGCAAACTTTATAATGTTATGTAATGATTTTAATTTTACCTTGATTTAATTGAATAAATATAATTGTTGGAATTATATGTATTTGTAGACCATTTTATTTTTGGGATTAATTAATTAATAATTTTATTTAATTTGATTTTTGATTAATTGGGTGGTAATTTTTATAATGTTATTTAGGTGAATTTTATTTCAATCTTTTTATTTAAATTTTTTTCCGAATTACTTTAGAAGGGGACCCTTTTTAAAATAAATAATTCAATGTTAAAAATGCGTTATGCTGCCAAAATTTTCCTAGACTTAGGGTAGTTAATTTAAATGAAATCCCCTTGACATTAGTTAACATTTATTTTACCTTGCAATTATTATTTTTAATGAAGGCGTATTTTAATCTATTTATATGCTCTAGAATTAGGGTTGGATTTTGACTCCTATCAAAATCATGTCATTCACTTAGGAAAGTTAGGGTTCAGGTTGGATCGATCCTAGCCCTAGAAGAAATGCTCCTCACATTGCATAACCCCCTAGTCGGCTATCATCACATAGGGGGATTACATATGCTAACGCTCTACCCCGAGATTGATTGACATGTTTACACCTTATGCGTATTGCCACCGAGCGCGCTGACGCATGTGAGGGGGTTTCTAGGGACATGTGGAAAAGTTTTTGATATTTTGTGTCATGACCACATCACAAATATGGATATGACACATGTGTAGCATGTCATGGCCACATGGGAAATGTGGGCATGACAGCTCTTAGGTCTCTTAAGAGACTTTGCTAGTATAGTTTAGCCCAATTCGATTGGGACACCTAGGGAATGAAACAAGGCCTCCACTAGCATAAACCAACCCACATTGACCTATCGACATTGTCATTTAGGTCTCATAGGGTGAAGAATGAAAAATATGGCTCTTGGCACATTTAAAGTAAATGCCACTAAGGCATTTTACAAGAATGCATCTGCCATTGGCACAGTCAAACAATGTTAAGTTGGTCAAAATTGAGAGAGGTTAGTTTGGAGGGACCCGGCGTCCAACTTTAGGTCCAAACGAATCATTCCTAGGTGCGATGAATTTTGAGAACTACTCCATCATAGTTTGGTAGTTTTTTACTCTTAGGTCTCTTTCTTGACTTTGTTGTACAATGTAGCCTGACTCGATTAGGACACCTAGTTAATGAAAGAGGGCCTCCACTAGCATAAACCCACCCACCCTAACATATTAGTTCTATTAGCTGGGTCCAAATGCAAATCATGCCAAATGTATCTCTCTCCCTATGTAGTCATCTTTGTCATCTACAAGGACAAACAGTTCACTCTCCCATAAACATTGGAACACACCGAGGGCACAAATAATTCCCAATTTAAAATTTGCGGCCATGTGGCACTACAAGTTATCTGATATGGACCCTATAATGCCAACAAATGTGTCTCTCTCCCTATATCTCTCTCTTCTTCTCTACTTCATTCTCTCTTTCCATAACCCATATAGAAAGTTCAAATCATAGTATACTAGACCTATAGACATTGAAACATGATGATAGGAAAATCATCTTAAACATACAAAAGGTGAAATGAGGGTAAGAAAATAATGTGAAACATAGAAGGTGAAATGACAATATAATGTCACACATATCATTTGGACCTCTCAGTCTCTCCCTAACTAGATATACACTATCAAACATATATCTAAAGTGAGATAAAAATAAGCAAATGATGTCAAACATATAGAAGGTCAAATGAGGATACATTATACATATAGAAGGTGAAATGAGGATACATTATACATAAAGAAGGTGAAATGAGGATAAGAAAATCATATCAAACATGTAGACATGAGGAAAATGAGGATGTACAAAGTATGTAGACCATATAGAAGGTGAAATGAGGATATGTGAATCATGCCAAATGTACATCTCTCTCCATATATATCTCTCTCTTCCTCTCTACCTCATTCTGCTCTTTCCATAGCCCATATAGAAGGTGAAATGAGAGTATATTAGACCTATAGACAATGAAATAATGATAGGAAAATCATGTTAAACATATAGAAGGTGAAATGAGGGTAAGAAAATAATGTCAAACATATATAAGGTGAAATTAGAACATGTTATACATGTAGATGCTAAAATGAGGATATGTTATACATATAAAAGGTTAAATGAGAATACATTATACATATAGAAGGTGAAATGAGGATAAGAGAATCATGTCAAATATTTGGACCTATGAAATCAAGATATGCAAAGCATGGAGACCATATAGAAGGTGAAACGAGGATATACAAATCATGCCAAATGTGTCTCTCTCCCTCTATCTCTCTATCTTCCTCTCTACTTCATTCTACTCTTTGCATAACCCATATAGAAGGTGAAATGAGGATATGCTAGACCTACAGACTATGGAATGAGGATATGATATTGAAGCATGGAGTATATGATATTGAAACATACTTCCATTTAAGATTTACACCTATTTACATTTCCAAATGTAACGACTATTGAATTTGGGTTATGGATGACATTTCTTTGCATAAACTAGATAACAAAATAGGTAAACACACAAAAATGTCTTTTCTCATTAATACAAAAATAACTATCTTTGATTTAATGAAAAACATCATAAGTTTTGTCATTTTTAACATGTATCTTACATGTTTAACATGTATCTTACATGTTTAACATGTAAGATGAGAAATTATCAACAATTATCATATTAAATATAGTAGTTTCTATATCAAATCAAGTAGTTTCAATATCATGAGTATTATGAGATGTATACAAAAAGAGTGAATTACAACAAATATGTTAACTAATGCTAAGCATCCATGTAATAATTTAGCATAAATAAATTTTGAACAAGTATGTACTAATTTAGCGTAAATTAAAATGAAATGTTAAATATAGATTCCATATGATTGCAATTATGCTTCTTTTCTATTAATTCTTACTAATTAGGGTATTCATATAGAATATATAGCAACCCATGTAACATCTACTTATGTTCAAATCTTTGGTTTTATGCTAGTAATAAGATAGTCATCAGTATGAAAACAAGAAGAAGAAGTTATTAATGGTGTTTGAACAATGCATTATCATTTGAAGAAAAAAAAAGGTCCCATGTCATTCTAAGAAAATCCTATATCTAGGTAAAACTACAATCATGTGGAAATTAAGATCAACTTATGTATCGAGGTAGGAAACTACATATCATCTTTCTACCAAGAAAAAACAATCATATATAACATGTTATTAATCATAACTTAACCATTGTAAAGTGATTATACATTCAACATTTAAGTTTCAAAGTAGGAATACATGCACATAAGGAATTTAAATTATATTGTATGTCAAGGTGTATACATGTATAAATCTAGTCTATAATGGTAGACATATACAAAAAATTGGTAAATATGCCAACTCAAAACAATTTTTACAAAATGTGGCATATGCCATCTCAAAATCTACATACAATCTACATATTGAATAGCTACATCAAATACTAAAGGTCCACTTGACCCTAAGTCTCTGGTGAATCCTCAACACGTGATGGATCCTCAAAAAGTATCATCTTCATGCCATAATGTATAGTAGTTTATGGATGCAACTTTGAATGCATTAATAAGTCAAACCACAAATTTGTTTAATTAGTTCAATGGTAAATATTAATAAGTTAGACTAGTAAAAAGAAACTTATCTACTACAATTTATAACTTTCATTTATTAACATACATCTAAATCACTACAATAAACTCTAAGACCTCGCTAAACTATCAATTATTTAGAAAAAATCAACTCAATTACCTCAACTCTTTCTTGTCGTTCAGTGAGTCATTTTGCAAATGATTGTCTCTTAAGATGATCAAGTGTCCTACTGAAGCATGATGGTAGAGGTTCCACATCACTCTTTTTTGCAATAGATTGTAATAGTAAAATAACCTTGAAATAAATTAAAATATAATTAATAACAAAAAATGAAGTGAATACATTAAAAAGGTTAGATGTGTTACAAATAAACAATCTAGACTGCATTAAGCAAAAACTTATTGACTAGAATACAAGCACATACCATCGACAAGGCCTCCCTCATCGATTAAGGGCACATCATGGATGAACTAACTAATATTTATTATATGAAAAATGACAATAGTGTAAGACTCTATGTATACATATAATCATAATAAATTTAAAATTAATAGATCAATTAAACAAAACAAAAAAATGCTCACTAGCATTGGGGGAGAGGAGCTATTACTCATTAGGGATAACTTTACGACCATGTAGAAGTTACATGGGATATTGTAGGACATTTATTTTTTTATAAATGTGATATGGACTCTTATCTATCTAGAACTAAGGTTTAGAGGTGTGACTCATCACGCAACTCTCCACTTCAACACATCTAGTGAGAAGTGTCCTTAAAATGATTTTTTAAAGATTCAACAAAAATGAGCTATCATGGAATTTTTTTACAACCTCTTACATTCCATGATAAAATAAAAGGTATTTATTATACTCACCTTTTACATCTATCATAGAATAAGCATATAATATGAATTATTCCAATGCATGTATATTGCCACCCCAGTAGTTGTACACATAATAATAGTATTTGTCTACATATTTGGAGTGTTTTCATTATAAGTTTGACATGTAGAAAATTTTATACCAGCAATTCTAGGCCAAATTGGATGGCAGAAAGAGTTCCATGATGAAGTTAGCTCCTCCTCTGTCATCAACTATTATCCTCCTTAGATACATTAGTACTAATCTTTGTTTATATTAAATTCAAATGGAATAGACCATGAAATATAACTTTAAATTTTACCCACAAGAGAGATTGGCCTTGCTCATCTCCTTCTCTACCCCCTGATGTGTCTTGTTCTAATCTTGTCCCTGATCATTCGGCTTGAGTTCTAGACCTAGTTGCCTCAATTTGTGAAGGTGATGTATGAGGGACATCATACTCTAAAGTGTTAAGGGGTGGATCACTACTCTCCCTAATAGGACCTAAGCACAACTGATTGTAAAAAATGCAATGATGAAGCACACAAGCATGTGTGGAAAAGAAGGGTCTAGTAATCTCAGGTGATCCACTATGACCACCTAAGTTGCCTGTGTAATCAAGTGCTCAATCAAAGAGTGTATGGAAATGAGTCTTTATTATGTTGCATTTGCAGCAACATCTGAGTGTTGAATTGGATATGGAGAAGGGATAGTAGGAGGGGGAGTAAAAGGACCCCCCACTTGTCTCATTACCCATAGGCCTATCTTGAGGCATTCCTTTATCTACTCCCTGGAACTCTCTAAAATCAAAATAATTTACATGGTGACCCATTACAAACTCTACATATAGTTTACAGAGGAAATATAAAGGTACATCAAATTTTTTGTTGGATGGTTTATTAAAAACCATCCAAGAACGATCACAAAATTCTAAGTAATACCCTAATGTGTACACCATTTAATTGAATACTTAGGATCACAGACATCAACATGCAATTTAGTTTTAGGGTTGAAAAAATATTGGTCTAACATAGCTTTGGTAATGTCTAAATCTTTGACTTGGTTGTATGATAAACCATTAGAATATTCTTCATTCTTGGCTTCTCACCATTGCCTAAATGATTCATATTGGCTTGTGAGGGTTCAAACATGAGTAATAATTCCCTCTAAGATCAATGTCATTGAAGACAATCAAGGGTGGCAATGATAGATTTTTATAATCTTACTTATTTCATCAATATTTCTTTCAATTTGCTCCTAGATTGTTGGAGGGTTTGTGGGGTAGGGTTTGGGTTTTGTTGTTCTTCATCCATTTTACCTATTTAAAATTTAAAACATACAAATTTAGGATGTAAAACAAAAAAAATTATTTGATTTACAAAAAAAAAAAATTTAAAAAGGAAGAATTAGACCCTTACCTCTTAGAATTTGCCTCCTCCAAATTGGATATTCATTCTTCTACAATTAGATATTCGTTTCTCCCTCTCTGTGTTTTGCAAGTCGTGGGTTTTACAAAATGTAGGACTTTTTTTTCTTTTTATGCTTTACAAAAAGGATATTCATTTTAGGTTCCACAAAATGGATATTTATTCTAAATGGATATCTTTTTTGGTTTGTTATTCCAAACCAAAATGGATATTATGTCCAACCCGTCAAATAGTAGATGCGAGAGCATCCTAGGTTGTAGAGCAAGCTTGCATCAACCATAAATATTTGCATTCTTTCTTTGTTTCTTTCATTTTCTAGTTCGGTACAGTCAGTTCAGTCAGTAATAGTTTCTATATTTTGGTTTGTATTATGCTACAGTATCATTTTAGACCTTGTAGAGATGGACTTAGCATCTAGACATATGCATGCACATCATATCCAATTTTCAAATCATTTGGATTAGTTTCTAGAAATATATCACTATCAGAAGATCGACTGTTTTCTCAAAATAGACCATCCTAACATTCTTAGATAAATAGCTAAAGGAGAAGACTTGTAGAGCACTTTCATGACTTGCGGAGCTAAAAGACACATCATTCAAGGAACTTTAGATCATGATTGACCCTCCCTGAGATTTGCACATTGATTCATTCACTTGCGGAGGAATTCCATCTATTTAGGTCCACCCTATCCGTGTACACATGTTACATCTCTTTCATTGGAGTTTGTAGCCTTCCTTGGCCGATGCAGAGAAATCTTATGATCTGGAGATGACATATAATTATGTAATAGATGCATAGAAAAGTAGTTCATGATAAATAGCATAATTCAAAAGTTAGATAGTTCAAATTCTTTTGGTATCAGGTGCTTCAAATCTCTATCTTGTGCATATGTTGTAACTAGAGAATCAGGCCTATGAGCCCTAATCTATAAGCCTATATAATGTCAGTATGTTTGCATTTTGAATCTATGATATATTGAATAACTGAATTTACATTTGTGTTCTATAATTGAGTGGCTTTTGATGTGTTTACTCCTGCTGCATGGTCTGGATTATTCACTTTGAACACCCTCCTAATCATGACTACAACAAGTGATATCAAAGCAAAGTTTGAATCTGTTGGGAGTGAAATTTTTTAAGGCATTTTGTGAGATCCTATTGTGGACAGATCACTGAACCCAAGGTAACCTACTTACATTGTCAACTGATCACCGATTGTGATGCAGTTGTAACCTTGTAGCGAGATTGCCGAATTTGAGGCAATTTGCACTTGATCCTATGAAGAGATGCCACCGAGGAGAATACCTACTATTGGTACTATGGTTGGAAGAATGGATGAGATGATGGAGATGATGAGAACTATGTGAGTTCGATCGGATGCTATTGAAGAAGATAAGAGAAGAGGACTGACACCTCAACCTAATGTTGAAAGTGATGATGAATAATTTCAATCTATTGATCAAAATGAAGAAACCCTAGAAGAAGAAGAAGAATTAGATCAAGTGAAGATGTTGAGAGCTATTTCAAAGATTGGAAAAAGACCTAGAGTTGATGTGCTAAACTACACTGGTAACTTCAACCCTAAAGAGTTGATTGGTTGGATAAATGACCTAGAAGAATACTTTGAATATGAAGAAATTGAAGATCCAGAGAAGGTGAGATTTGTAAAGACTAAGTTGAAACAACATGCTGCTATTTGGTGGAAAGAAGTATAGTTGGATAGAAACAAAAGAGGAAAAGAAAAGATTATAAAATGGGATAGGATGGTGACAAAGTTGAAGAATCAGTTTATACCTGCTAACTATGAGTTGGAACTATTGAAGAGACTGCAGAACCTAAGATAAAAAGACAAATCTGTGAAGAAGTATACTGAAGAATTTCATAAGATGATCATAAGGATAGGACATAGTGAAGCAAGCAAGGAGAAAGTGGTGAGATACATTAATGGATTGAGATTGAACATTCAAGAAGAACTGAGTTTGGTAAAGATGACAACATTGGAAGAAGCATATCAGTTTTCCCTAAAAGTTGGGAAGTTGAACAAGAAGCATGAGTAGAGACAAAGATGGAGAGGAGATAAATTTCAAATAAATAGAACATTTTTTACAGGAGAAAGATCATATGCAGAGCAGAACAAACATAAAAGTCCATTCAAGAAGGAAGATAGAGATAACCATACATACTGGAGAGATGATACTACTTTTTAGCAAAGAGGAAATCATAATGCTTACTGGAATGAAGGATACAAAAGAAGAAATAGGATCTGAGAGGAGAACATTTAGAGGAACTCATTTTAAGTGTAGAGGTGAAGGACAAAGCATTTGAATGTAATCAAGGGAGTACAAGCAAGAAGACAGAGAATAATGGAAGAGCAGCTTATGCAGAGGAAGAACCTATTGAATTAGGGGATCTGAATTTAGTTGGTAAACCTAAGAAAGGAGAATCATTAGTCATGAGGGGAGCACTATTTCAAGTAAAGACAAATGAAGAACCACCACAGAGGAAAAGTTTGTTCCAGACAAGATGCAAATCAAGAGGTAAATGTTGTAAAGTTGTAATTGATAGTGATAGTTCATATAATTTGGTTTCAGAGGAGATGGTAACTAAGCTCAACTTGAAAAGATTGAAACACCCTAGAACATATCAGATAGCATGGATTTAGAATGGTCATAAGGTACTAGTGAGTGAACAATGTTTGGTAAAATTTCATATTGGATCTTATCATGATGAAGTATTGTGTCATATTATGCCTATGGATGTATGTCATATCTTGTTGGGTAGAACATGGTAGTATGATAGAAAAGCTATACATGATGGGAGAAAGAATACTTACACTATAGTGTCAAATGGAAAGAAGATCACATTGATTCCTTTAGAAGATGAAACTAAGAGAGAGGTATGTGGGAATGCTAGAATATGTTTGATAGATGGAAGAGATTTTTTGGATGGTTTGAGACATGAGAATATGTGTTATTATTTGATTCCTAAGAAGCTTAGAAACCTAAAGATAGAGAATGAAAAATCACAGCCAAAAGAGATAACTAAATTACTAACAGAGTATGAAGACATCATATCAGATAATGTACCTGAAGGATTGGCACCTATTAGGAGTATCATTCATCACATGGATCTTATACTTGGAGCTAGTTTGCCAGGACTATGGATGCCAGACTGGCAGTGGGGCTCTATTTTGAGAGATTATAATGATAACCATGCCAGGGCTATGGATGCCTAACTGACAACAAGACTCTATCTAGGTTAGCTTAGAAGATTGAATCCATCTATCTATTTTAATGCAAACAGTTGCTATTTTCTGAGTCTATTCCAAAGAATGGTAATAAATCAATTACACAAACTTAAATTCCTTTGGAAGATTCTTTTGGGTTAGTGAATACATTCTTTTTGTGATTGAATAGCATTCTTGCATATAAGAAAGTTGGAAATCTATGATTTATTTCATTTTGTTTCTTGAGTCCTTCAAATTTGGTTGTTTTATTTGGTTGCTAGTTGTTGTGATGTTCACAACATGCCCCATTTAACCCTTTAGCTAAATGAGGGCCCCTGTTGTTGCTTTTTCTTTTGTGTTGGTTTGGTTCTACTTGTTGGGTGGTATGGGTAAAATGTCTTTGGTTCTTGAAATTCAAGTTGCACTATGCTTGGTAAAAAATAGTTGTTATCAGTGAAATTTGCGTTAAAATTCAGCTAGGGTTATTTTTTGAATGGTTAAAAAATTATGTGTATTTCAAGAGTTATGCCAATTTTGGTGAAAAGTCAGTGCTCAAATGTTTTGGTCAAAATGTATCTCATATACATTGTCATTTGCATTATATACTATGTTTTTCAGTTAGTTGGGTTATGGTGTTCATCAAGTTTAATTCTCATGTTGTGTTTATATCTTTAAATGGTCCAAGACATGCTTATGCAAATCTGGACCCGATACCTTTTCATGGTGTGCTTTATAATGGTAGAAGTCCGCATTTGTATTTGTATATTAAAATACATGTATCTTTTATGCAAATTCAAAATATGCATCGATGGATGTCAAAGGAAGTTCAAAATTAGCATATAAGGTTGTGGTCATCTCATTTGTATGGTTAATACATTGCTAGTAGTATACTTTCTTATACAAATGCATAAGTGGACATGAAAGAAAATTCAATTGAGTTCAAAAAGTGGAAGTGAATGGTTATATTTGTATGTATCTTTATCTGTATAAGCACATGTATCTAATATGTAGATACAAATCCATATGCGATTAGAATGTTTTAACATTGGAAACTTTATGTGGAGTCTGCATTTGTGTGTTGAGATGCATGTATTCAATATACAAAAGGGCAGGATGCAATCACGGATGTGAACTTATGATTAAATTGCGAAATAAAGTGCATTTATACATAACAAAAAGTGGAAAAGTCAACATCGCATCTGCATGTTAGAAAGTGCATGTGCACAATATGCAAAAGGTAATACAAGCAAAAATATATACAAAACTGGATTCAAAGGTAATTCCAATTTATTTCATAAACATGATGGAGTCCGCATTTGTATGTTTTGGTAGTTGTATAAGATATATATGAACATATAGAAGAAAATATACAAAAGAAATAAGAAGGAAAAATTAC
This sequence comes from Cunninghamia lanceolata, assembly GCA_027924645.1. Lineage (NCBI taxonomy): Eukaryota > Viridiplantae > Streptophyta > Pinopsida > Cupressales > Cupressaceae > Cunninghamia > Cunninghamia lanceolata. The sequence goes on along the minus strand of BSBN01000116.1, from coordinate 5,360,153 downwards.
AAATGTATAAGGATATCTTGTGCATGCTTTGAGATACAAAAGTGAACCTAACATCAAAAAGGTCATTAAGTTGAAATGTTTGTAATGAAGTCATCACCTCTTTTATGCATATTAGTGAAAGTACATGTATAAGATATACAAATGCAAGACGTGTAAAGAACCAATGTATACAAAATTTAAAATATGCATTGAATGGTAAAATAAAGCGAAAATCAAATTGCATATATTGTTTGGAGCATTTAATACATATCTACTATAGGAAATACCAAATTACAAAAGGAGTAAAAGGGAATTTCAACTTACATTAATTTCACAGGGTAAGTGCACAAAGATGAGGGACCAAAATGGGGTCTTAAGATGCCACTTTTTTTCTGAAATCAAGAAACATTGATGTTGGATGAGAAATTGAAGATAGCTACACTCAAAATTTGAAGATAAAACAAAAACAAGAGTCGTAGTGCTCTGAATCTAGTTTCTAAACTACTAATTTTTTCCAAAAATGGTTGAGATTAAGGGGTTCAAAAAGGGGGAGCACACAAATTGATCCTATTTTTCTCAAAAAAACATAACATAGCGTCTAGTGTGCTCCCCCTAAAATGTTAATTTTTTTTTAGCATTTCAATAATTTCTCTGGTGAGAAATTAGCTAACACCATGTAGTTTATCCCTGATTTATTTGATAATTTTTTCATAAATAATTGATTTTTTAATAATTTTAAAGTGGACACATCCTTAAAAATAGAAATTTGAGCATGCTGCCCCCTAAAATGTTTGAAAACTAATCAAATTTTTTTAAATATGTGTAGAATGGATTCTAGTTTCTAAAAATGTAACTTATTTCAAATTTTGATGAAAGGTTAAAAAAAAGTAAAAAATACTAGACATTGGTTTTTGACTAAAAAATGGACACACTAATAAAAGAAATTCAAGATGAAACCCTTAACGTACTCAAAATGTGAAAAACATTATATGGTTAGATAGCTAATAGAGATTAAGATTATGGTGGTATTTTTTTGAGTTTTCATTGAAAAAAGTGCCATCCTGATGGGAAGCACGCTCCAGATTATCTCCAGATTTTGCTAAAAACTAATAAAAACACATCAAAGAAAGATGAGCATAATGTGAGCACATTATAATGCACTCATGTTATGTGAAATCAATAATGTGAGCACGTTATAACATGCTCACGTTATGTTGAGCATACCTAGCTATAGACATAACAATTGCATTTGCTTGAAAGTTTCTAAAGCCTTTTCAACAAATCCATTTTTTACATATCTTGCAATCATTGCATTCCATTACAGAACATCTCTTTGAGGTGTTACGTCATAGAATTGACATGCCTTGTCTATGCTTCCACACTTTACATACATGTCTACAAGGGTAGTTATACTTCCTATCATCTCTCTCACTCTCTACTTCTCTCCCCTCTCTACATCCTACCCTCTCTCTAAGTCTCTACTTCCCCCTCTCTCTACCTCTTACCTTCTCTCTCACTCTCTTCTTCCCTCCCCTCTATACCTTCTACCCTCTCACTCTCTACTTCACTCCCTTATCTACCTCCTACCCTCTTTCTAAGTCTCTTCTTCCCTCACCTCTCTACCTCCTACCTTCTCTCTCACTCTCTTCTTCCCCCCCTCTCTACCTCCTATCCATCCAAATCCACTAATCCAATTTCATCCTCCTCTAATACTCCCAATCCTAATCCATCTGGGCCTCCTATATCCATTCACTCGATCCCAATCCTAACCCCATAACATCTTCCATCATTGTCCATCAACTATATGCATATCCTAGTCTATCCACCCATGAAGCCATGAAGGATGTGACCCAAGGACTATTAGCAAGGAATCTAAGAACATCATGTACTCAAATTCCTATCCTTGAGCCTATAAAAGAATCTCCTAATAACATGTCTACCACTCCAACACCATCATCCACTCCTATGTCTATCCATTTTATTGAAGAGTCTCCTACCATAAGTCCAAGTCAAACCCCATCATGTAGCCATGTTTTCAAACATCCAAAGATTATTGATCACAATCGAGAACCCATCACATCAATCTAAGAAACCCAATATCTATGCTAAGAGCCTACTTCAAAGCATGTGGAAATAACAACCACCCATCCTAATCAAAATCCAAACATCCCATCTAATCCCATCTCGGTTCCCTTACCATCTTATGGTCAACCCCTCTATACAGTGATCCCATCATTGATCCTCCAACATCTCCTAGTGAACACCCATCACCACCTCTTGCTCCCCAATCCAATGAATATCAATGTATCCCCACTTACCCTATCCATATCTAATATCGCGCTATCCATGCTTATCCTCCCTATGGTCAAGATATTATCTATGATCAAGATCTTATCAATGAGCAAGTAACCCACATCACTCCTATCCATCATCCCATTAGCCCTATCCATCATCTCATGCTAGTCCTATTCATTATCCATCAATATCCCATGATGAGACACTTGATCCCCAAGAAAACATAGATAATCAAACAAATAACTTGGATGGATATCAAATCACATCCCAATGAGGATAATGATAATCAAGATCAAAGAATTATACATCCATTTCCCTTTAATCCTCCATCATCCTCTATCAAACTATATGTTTAGGTGTTTATCCTGGTTTCTCAAGTTTAGGGTTCGGGGGCATTATTTGAGGTTTGCATGAGTTTAGGGTTAGGGTTTAGGGGAATTATTTAGGCTTTAGGGGTTTACAGATGCTTGATTTTAGGGTTTAGGGTTTAGGAGTTTAGGATTTAGGGGTTAGGGTTTAGGGGTTAGGGGTATAGGGTTGCTCAAGTTTAGGGGTTAGGGTTTAGGGTTTAGAGAGATAGAGTGAGGGGACCAATAGAGATTGGGAAAGATAGGGAGATAGAGGTTTAGGGTTGCTTCTAGGTTTTATGGTTTAGGGTTTAGGGGTTTAGGGTTGCTTATGTTTAGGGTTTAGGGGTTAGGGGTTAGGGTTTAGGGGCATTATTTAGGGTTTATGGTTTATGGTTTAGGGGTTAGCGGTTAAGGTTTAGATGTTTAGGTTTATGGTTTAGGTAGAGAGGAGAATAGGGAGATATAGAAGAGACTGAACCTGGGAGAGATATCTATGTCTCCTCTATCTCTCTCTTTAACTATACCTGCCTCTCTATCTCTCTCTTTCTACCTATCTCTCTATCTTGCTCTCTCTTTAGATCCCCTCTCTCTAACTCTACCTTTCTATCTCTCCCTCCCTCACTATCTCACTCCCCCTCTCTGTCACTCTCCCAATCCCTCTACCTCAAATCTATCTCCCTATGTCTCTAGAAGTTGTATCTCTTGATCTCTTTCCCTATGTCTATCTCTCTGGACATATCCCTATCTCTTAATCTATCCCTCACGACCTCACTCTCCTCCTCTCTATCTCTTTCCCCATCCCTCTACCTCTTGAAATCTCTCTCCCTATGTCTCCAGACCTCTCTCCATCTCTTTCCCTATTTCTATCTATCCACATAACCCTATCTCTTAATATATCCCTCTCTACCTCTCTCTCTTTGTTTCCCTATCTATCTCTCCCTCACTAGATCTATCTCCCTACATCTCCCATCTCTCTATATATATGTATCTTTATCTTTCTCCCTCTATAGAACCCTTTGTCTATCTCAATCCCCCTCTCTCCCTCTCAGCATCTCGATCTCCACCTATCCCTCTCTATTTTCCCGTCTATCTCCACATTCCAAGGGGTCGACAAAGAAAGGGAGAGAGATATAGACAAAGAGAGGCAGATATAGTTGTAGAGAGGGAGGATAGAGAAATAAAGAGAGAGAGTCTCTCCCATGTAGATACAAGGTTACATTTGTCCCTCCTAGTATAGACAAGTTACACTTCATGAACCACAGGGATATTTGAGTCTAGGGATACTCCTGGACTATCACTTGATTACCTATTTAATGCACTACATGCATAGTTACAATATATTTTATGTGAGAGCATGACATCCTGGACCATGATTTTTGAACCAACATTGAGAAGGTTATGATTTTTGCACACATGAAGCTTTATGTTTTCACACCTCCCAGAATGTGCTAGCATTATGGGAAGCATGAAAAATGGGAAAAAAACATGTGGGATCCATGTTTGAGACCCCACATGATTGTTTTTCCTACTTTTCATGTAGTATATCGGACAAGAAAATGCTTTTCATGTTGGCTAACATATTGAGAATCATTTTTAGATCAATCCACCACCTTTTTTGTTTTTTCAATGTAGAAGAACTGATTTTGCATGTTTTTGGAGAAAATTTGATTATTTAAACTGTAAGTTTCATGTTTCATGTGTGATATTGTCTAAAAGCTAATTACCATTGATATATAGATTGAATTTGATGATATATGTTTGATTTTTCCATAAATTTCACTAATCCTATTCTAGAGTTATATAGAATTCATAATCAAACTTGCAAAAAAGAAGAATTTGAGGATTTTGAAGCCATATTTTGGAGAATTGGTCAACTACAATATCAAATTCTAAGCTATGTTCAAGTTATGTCCATTTTAATTCACATATATATGTTCTATTGTTCTTTATGTCTTTGTCTTTATGTCTTTATGTTGTTTATGTTCTAAGATATATATGTGTCTAGGTATATCAGTTAGTTCAGTCAAAGAGACTCCAAATTCCTCATGTTTCCACCTTGTTTCTACTGGTAAGAGACACTGCTTTGCATGATAGGTGTTGTCATTGATGGTAACTAAGACTATTCCACACATCTGCATAACATAGTTTGTTCATACCAAAAGTCAGAATCAAAATTTATCTAAGTCCAGGTAGCTAGAAGCAGATCATGTGACAAGGTTCGGTATCTTGGTCCAGATCTCTCCGATGGTAAATTAGAGTATGTTGTAGATCTGAATGAGTCATAAGGATAGTCAGGGAAATCTAAATCTAGAATTTTAAGCTCCGGTGATGAAAGATTCAAAAGTTGTTTGCATCTGAGTATGGGGTTATAGTTTGACAGTGCAGACAGCAAAAGAATAGGCCAACCTTGTAATTGATCTTGGTTCCAGATAAATGGAAGTTGTTAGTTGGATGATTTGTGATGATCAATGATAGTGGCCGACATGATTGATGATTTGTGAATGCAAGTTTTGGTCTGCGTCACAAGTTATGCATGGATTTAGCCAACATAGAAGAGTCTTCAACAAAGTTCTAAATGTTTTTGAAGCCGACTAAAAAGTGATTGAATATCATGATGCGGATATATATAACCAATGGATTGAAGTGATTGAAGTGTATGTGTGTGTGATGCAACTATGGAATAATTGTGAAAAAGGGAGAGATCTAAGATTCAGATGTTAGTAGAGTAGTAAACAAGGCATAGTAAGGATGAAGTGTGTCAAGTCAGCATTTTGTGCTTAACCGAAACTAAACCCTGGCATTGATAGATGTTAATTATCAGTTCAAATTCATTGTAATATTCTTCCTATAGGCAGTGAGCCTTCTATAGGTAGTGAGCTTTCTTTTGAGTAGTGAGCCTGAATGCATGTACATTCCCCTTTGTAATACTTTTAACAGATTATAATCTTTGTGGGTTAACCCCCACCGTGGTTTTTCCCTTAACCGGGTTTCCACGTCAAAAATCTTGGTGTCAAGTGTATTGTTTATGTTTTTGCTCATGTGTTATCGATTCATGCTTGAATGTTTATATCATTAATTTGATTAGAAGTTATAAAAGAAGATTAAAGGTAGAAAAGTTTGAATTGTGTGACAACTGATTCAACCCCCCCTCTGATTTGTCCAAACCAATTCCAAGAATTGGTATTAGAGAAAGGTTCCTTTGAAAAGTTTAACAGCTTAAGGAAGATCTGGGAAGGCAGTAAAATGGATGAATACAACCTTCAAGGACAACTTAATCTTGCTTTAGAAGATATTGAGCAGTCTAGAACAGAAGTTAGAGAGCTACAAGAGAACTCTAAAAATGTTGAAGACTTCATTGAGATTTTAAAAGGAAAATTGAGCAAATCCAATGAAAAGAGAAAGGAGCAACCTCTTCAACTGGGAAATCATTATGAAGATAATGCCCTGAAAGAGAAGACAAAGGAATGTGAGAAATTAACTAAAGAAGTTGTCCTAAAACATGAAATGGAATCTGGGGTGATGAGGCTACCCAAGGAAATTGAAGATAGGAAGAAAACTGAAGAAAAGATGAATCAAAATCTAAAAGAGAGAACTAAAGAATGTTGCAGATTGAATGGAATAACTGGCCTTCTAGAGTCTAATCTACAAGAAAGTAGAGACAATGAGAGAGAACTTGAGAGACAAATTATCACTCTCAGACATGACCTAGAAGTTGCAAATGAATACAAGGAGAAGTTCAAGATAAGCTCAGCTAAACTTGAAGCACTACTTGAAGGATAGAAAAAGGTTAAATGTCGGGAATTAAAATGTCTCAACCTTTTCAATTTCCTAGCATTGGTAATTTAATTGTATATTTAATTATTGCTTAATATTGTAATTATTTGCACATTCAGTTTGGTCACATAGTTGAGGTGGCATGGCAACATGTCAGCTTACTTGGAATGTGACCTAGATAGTCAAGTCAATCCTACATGGATTTGGGTGTCCCATATTGAGGTGGCATTAATTTACCATGTGTTAGCATCTTTGGTATGTGAAAGGCAAAATTCCATATGACAGAATCTATGACGCGTAAGGGCCAAGTTTGGAGATTCCTATGACAAGTGATGACAAGTGTTGGTTGGCATCTTTGCATGAGGGAAAGACATCTTTGGGCACCCAAGTTGGGCTATGACATGTTGTAAATAGAATATGCTATATTTAGCTTTGTATGATGGATTCTCTTACAACATCTAAGTTTGATATTGTGGGCAGATCTTATGATGGTTATAAGTCGCGTAAGAGAATCTATCATAGTGTATTTTTAGCCTAGAGCGCTCTACATTGGGAAAGTCAAATCTGCCATGTATGACAGATGTAAGGGATGTAAGGATAGCAAGGAAAAGTGTCCTTGATGCTGGAAATGGTCATTTGACCAAGGTGGATGCCTATCCCAAGATGCTCTCAAGATATGCCTTGTAATCTCTATAAAATGCATAGTTTGGAGTTGTAGTTGCATAGTTTTTTTACAAGTACTGTTATGCTGCCAGAATAACTCCAGAATCAACATTTGTGAACTCTTGGAAGACTTGCATTGCAAGTGTATTGTAAACTATTGTTGTTTTGATAATACATTCTGCAGGTTTAGAGTGTGGGGTTTTTTACTTGAAAAAGTTTTCCCCATGGTATATCTTATGTTAGCTTCTTTCTATGTTGTGTTGTTGTTGTAATCTTTATGTTATTAGTTTAATGTTGCTACAATTGTAAGGATTTAAATGAATATGCACTCCATTCCCCTCATTATATTGGTGTAGGAAGTGTGTTTTGTGTACCTTGCTTCCTTTCAGTTGGTATCAGAGCATGATCACCTATGATCCTAGTTGTTGGGTAGGGGTTTTTTGAGCTAATATTCGATTGAGTGGGAGTTTGTGTAGAGTATTCTATGATCTTGTTGCAGCAAGAAGATAGCAGGCACATCTAGAAGAATAGAGGTGGAGAAATTCAATGGCACTAATTTTGAGTTGTGGAAGCTCAATATGGAAGACATGCTTGTTTATTGTGACCTATGGGAAACTGTATCCAGTGTAAAACCAGCTGATTGGGATCTCAAAGATCGAAAGGCTAAGGGTCTCATAAGACTCAGTCTAGCTGATTCTATCCTGTTAAATGTCCATAAGGAGAAGACCACAAAAGACCTTTGAAAGAAGTTGGGTGATGTTTATCAGGCCAAGTCCCTGGTGAACAAACTTTTTCTGAGAAAGAAGTTGTATTCTCTAAAGATGGAGGATGGAGGATCTATTGTAGATCACCTGAATGCCTTTAATATGTTAATTGCACAATTGACATTATTGGTGTGAAGAAGGATCATTGCATGACCTTGCTTTGTTCTTTGCCGAACTCGTGGGATCATCTTGTGATGGCTATTGGGAGCACCACATCCACTTTCACAATGGATGAAGTGGTATCTTCACTATTATCTAAAGAGATGTGGAGAAAGTCTTCTGAGGCAGCCAAAGAGGCTCTTGTGGTTCATGGAAGACCCAAGGAGGAAGGGAAAAAGAAGGATAAGAAAGCTAAGAAGGGAAGATCCAAATCCCGTGGGAGATCCAAATCTCCTGGAAATTCCAAGGCTCTCTGTTGGAACTATGGAAAAACTGGGCATTTTTGAAAGGAATGCAAAGAGGAGAAGAAAAAGAAGAAGAAAGCTCCTGATTTAGATTCTGACAAGTCACAAGATGATAGTGATGCTTTCATCACAGCCCTGGCAACCCATGCATTTGATGATGTGTGGCTGATTCATTCTGGTGCATCATTCCACATGACCTTGCATCGAGACTGGTTTACTAAGTATGAGGAGTTCGATGGTGGAAGGGTGTACCTAGGTGATGACTCTCATCTGAACATTGTTGGTCATGGAAGAGTCTCTATCTGATTCCCTAATGGATGAGTGAAGGAGATCTCTGGGGTTATGCACATCCCAGGCTTAGCATGGAACATACATTTTGTAAGTATGTTGAATGATGTAGGTGTGCAAGTTGTCTTTTCAAAAGAAGGATGCAAGATGACTAGAGGAGCTATGGTGCTTGCTAATGGTACTAGGAGAGGTACTCTATTTCAGCTGGAGGCATGCATTTCACAATGTAATAGTTCTTCTGACTCAAGGAAGAGGGCAGCAGTCACTTCATCCCCACCATCTAAACCAGTAGTGAAGAAATATGTTTTATCTAGTCCTGATGGTTGTATTCATGCTTTGGAAGTTAAGATTCCTGTTGAAAAGACAATGTTATGGCATAAGAGATTTGGACACATTAGTGAGAAGGGTCTTAGAACCCTAAAAAATAAAAACCTCATTGAGGGGTTAGATGATTGTAATCTTGAGTTTGACTTTTGCAAACATTGCATATATGGAAAACAAAACCATGTTTAGTTTTATTCAAGTTCTCATAAGTCTTGTAGTGTGTTGGACCTTGTTCATTATGATGTATTGGGTCCTATTAATGTTCCTTCATTATCAAAATCTATATATTTTGTATCTTTCATAGATGACTATAGTAGAAGGACATAGATTTATTTTCTCAGAAGCAAATCTGAAGTCTATAGTAAGTTTAAGGAGTTTAAAGCCTTTGCTGAAAATCAGACTGGTAAAAGGATTAAATGTTTGAGAACTGACAATGGTGGTGAGTTTTGTTCTACAGAATTTGATAAATATTGCAAGAAACTTGGGATTGAAAGACATAAGACAACTCCATATACTCCTCAACAAAATGGAGTTGCAGAGAGGATGAATAGGACACTGATGGAGAAGGCTAGGAGTATGCTTAGTGGAGCTGGCCTAGAACAAAAGTTTTGGGCTGAAGCTATTGCCACTGCTTGCTATCTGGTAAACAGATCTGCTACATCAGCTCTTGTTGGTAAGACACCCATGGAGGTGCGATATAGTAGAAAGCCTTCAATAAGGCATCTTTGTGTTTTTGGTTGTGAGACATATGCACATGTGCCTAGGGAGAAGCAGTCAAAATTAGAGAACAAGGCTATTAAGTGTATCTTCATTGGCTAAGGTGTCAGTGTGAAAGGATACAAGCTTTGGGATCCCATGGTTGAAAAAGTGTTGTATAGAAGAAGTGTCATCTTCAGAGAGCTAACACCTTCTTCCACTATTTTACAGCCAGAAGAAAAAGAAAAGAAAGAGGACGTTGTTCAGTTTCCTTCTACCCCTGAGAAGACTGAAGAAAAAGACAATGTTGGACCTGAAAATGAGGAGAGCTCTAGTAGCTTTGAAAGTTTAGAAGATGAAGTAGAACCTCCACCTTAGCCTTTGAGGAGGTCTACATGAATCAGGAAGCAACCTGAGAGGTTTGGTTATACATTGCTTGATTCTAGTTGTGCTTTTTCTTTGCTTACTAACAATGATGAACCTAGAATTGTGTCAAAGGCTATGGATATGAAAGATGCAAGTTTCTGGAAGGTGGCCATGGAGGATGAGATGGCTTCTTTGGAAAAGAATCAAACTTGGGACTTGGTGCCTTTGCCTCCTAGATGGAAACTTATTGGATGCAAATGGGTGTTCAAGAAGAAATTTGGTGCAGAAGGCAGTGTTGAAAAGTACAAGACCAGATTGGTTGTGAAGGGGTACTCATAAGTGGAGGGAATTGATTATGGTGAAATTTTCTCTCTCATTTCAAAGCTGACATCCATTCATTCTCTATTATCTCTTGCAGCTACTTATGACTTAGAGGTAGAACAGATGGATGTGAAGACAACTTTCCTTCATGGTGATTTAGAGGAAGAGATTTACATGTCACAATCAGAGCATTACATGGTGAAAGGCAAAGAAAATTTGGTTTGCAAGTTAAAGAAGTCTTTGTATGGATTGAAGCAGTCTCCTAGGATGTGGTACTTGAAGTTTGATGCCTTTGTGTATTATAAGTATGATGGTGATTGTATTCTCATTATTGCATTATATGTTGATGATATGTTGCTCATTGGGAAGGGTAAGAATATGATTTTTGATTTTAAGTCTTAGTTGGTAGCATAGTTTGAAATCAAAGATTTAGGGGTAGCCAGGTACATTCTTGGAATGGAAATCAGAAGAGATAGAACTAACAAAAAACTTTGGTTAAGCCAGAGTAAGTATGTGAAGACCATGTTGGATAGGTTCAGCATGGAAGATTGTAGACCATTGTGTGTTCCTATTTCTTTGGGGTCAAAGTTGTCTATTGGTGATTGTCCAAAATCTCCTAGTGAGGTGGATGACATGAGAAGAGTACCTTATGCTAGTGTTGTTAGTAGTTTGATGTATGCTATGGTTTGCACAAGACCAAACATTGCCCAAGCAATGGGAGTCCTTAATTGATTTATGGCTAATCCTGGACGAGTACATTGGGATGCAATTAAGCAAGTGTTCATATATTTGAGGGGTACTTCTGAGTATTCCATATGTTATCATGGTAATGTTTCTGGGCCTTTGCATTCTATTGATATTTGTGGATTTATGGATTCAGATTAGGTAGGTGACATTGATAGTAGGAGATCCACCAGTGCTTATGTGTTTACAATGTTTGGTGGTGCTATTAGTTGGATGAGTAAGAGACAACCTGTGGTTGCTTTATCCATGACATAAGTTGAGTACATGGAAGCAACTCATGCTTGTAAGGAAGCCATTTGGCTTAAGAGATTGTGTTCATATATTGGTGTTGATGTAGGATAGATTACAATTTGTTGTAATAGTCAGAGTGTGATTTACCTTGCGAAGAATCTAACTTTCCATGCCAGAACAAAGCATATTAATGTACAGTTTCACTTTGTACGAGACATGGTAGAGGATGGGAAGGTAAATTTGGAGAAGGTAGATACTTTGAAGAATGTTGTAGATGCATTGATGAAGCTAGTGGGTACAAAGAAGTTTAGATGGTATTTGGAGTCTATGGGCCTCTCGGCCTATAGCAATTAAATCTTGTCATTTCTTTTGGCTCTTGTAAGGTGTTCGACAAGTGGTAGAATGTTGGGAATTAAGGTTGACAAGGTGTCACTATACCTCATCATTTAATCTATTTTCAGATGTCAAAAACTAGGGCTGTGTCCATGACTGTCTACAACTAGGGATTCTATAGTTACTAGTTTATAGCTAATCCTAACAGTTTCTACAATTTGAAAAGATTAATCTATCTACTTGCTGAATAAATTTAATGGATGCTAGAAAAATAGAATAAAATAGGAAATTTACTCAAAGAAAAAAATAGTACCTTGCATTTATCTATTGAAAACAGTAAAGACTTTCATAAGAAGCTGAAGCAATAAAACAATGGTACTAACCTCTTTCCTTAGTGGTGAGAGTGGGCCCTTGCTCCACACCCTTGGGGCTGAAGGCTATAGTAGGAAATCAACACAAAAGATGATCACAACCAGATTCAATCCAATTCATTCACCTACATTCATGAAAATATTACTAACATAGAACTGAGATCTCTGAGAGTCAGAATAATTCAATCATCGTCTATTTCTTTTACTGTTTCTGAGAGTATATATAAAAATGAGTGATGATATATCACTGAACTTATCTACCAGTCTATGAGATGACACCCATCTCTTTATTGTACTTAACTGTTTAACTATGAAAAATAATCATGCAATGAAAGTAGACTTAAGTGGAATAGAAGTCCACTTAGAAGTCTAAGTTTGAGTCTTAATACACTTGGGCATCGAGGCCCTGAAAAGAAGGATATTGGATCAGTTCCATCCATAACTCATGCAAAAACTTTGAAAAGATAAAACTCCAGCAATTTAACTAAAGTTGATCCTTCACCACTCAGGTGATGATTTGAGTGAAATGAGGGGTATTAAGATCACTGCTGAGAGTGCCTGGTCGGCAGCTATATTAGAAATATGCCCTACTCTTAGGAGGTGCCAGAGATAATTGTTCCTGTCTACAGCTCCGGAGATATGTTTGTAGCTCAATAGATTATCTGTAGCTTCTTTGTTCGGCTCTAGAGATATTCCAGACTCTCGCAAACCTCCGGAGAGGCATTCCTCATTTCTTCAAAACTTTAGGTGTCATGGTACTTTGGTATTGTCTCTGGAGATCATTGAAGACTATCTCCGGAGATGCAGAAAATTGTTGTTCCTAGCATCTACACCTGTTGATTCAAAAAGAGAAGTTTTTGCATTTTTCCATCAATTCCAGGCACATTAGTCACTCAATCAGAAATTATAATCTTAAGTAATCTATCTCAATTAATCATAAAATAGAACGACTTTGCTAGCTTATTTGGGTGCAGACACTAGGAAAGATGGACTCAGAAAGGGGAAAAAGAGAGGCAAAAAGATGTATTTCATGAGTGCAACTTGGCACTCATCAAAGGTGTCTCAACCTTTGCAATTTCCTAGCATTGGTAATTTAATTGTATATTTAATTATTGCCTAATATTGTAATTATTTGCACATTCAGTTTGGTCACATAGTTGAGGTGGCATGGCAACATGTCAGCTTACTTGGAATTTAACTTGGATGGTCAAGTCAATCCTACATGGATTTGGGCATCCCATATTGAGGTGGCATTAATTTTCCATGTGTCTGCTTCTTTGGTATGTGGAAGGCAATATTCCATATGGCAGAATCTATGACGCGTAATGGCCAAGTTTGGAGATTCCTATGACAAGTGATGACAAGTGTCGGTTGGCATCTTTGCATGAGGGAAAGGTATCTTTGGGCGTCCAAGTTGGGCTATAACATGTTGTAAGTATAATATGCTATATTTAGCATTGTATGATGGATTGTCTTACAACATCTAAGTTTGATATTGTGGGCAGATTTTATGACGGTTGTAAGTTGTGTAAGAGAATCTATCATAGTCTATTTTTATCCTAGAGCGCTCTACATTGGGAAAGTCAAATCTGCCATGTATGACAGATGTAAGGGATGTAAGGACAGCAAGGACAAGTGTCCTTTGATTCTCTAAATGGTCATTTGACCAAGGTGGATGCCTATCCCAAGATGCTCTCAAGATATGCCTTGTAATATCTATAAAATGCATAGTTTGGAGTTGTAGTTGCATAGTATTTTTATAGGTACTATTATGCTGCCAGAATAACTACAGAATCAACATTTGTGAATTCTTGGAAGACTTGCAATAAACTATTGTTGTTTTGAGAATACATTCTGTAGGTTTAGAGTGTGGGGATTTTTACCTAAAATGGTTTTCCCCACAGTATATCTTGTGTCACCTTCTTTCTGTGTTGTGTTGTTGCTATAATCATTATGTTATTAGTTTAATGTTGCTGCAATTGTAAGGATTTAAATGAATTTGCACTCCATTCCCCTCATTAGATTGGTGTAGGAAGTGTGTTCCGTGTACCTTGCTTCCTTTCACTGATGACAAGCATGGTCTTGGATATGAGAAAGGTGAAAATTTTGGATCTGGACAAAGAAATTTTCAACCAAGGAATGGGAGAAATAGATCTAGAAGACCTCTGGTAAGACAACCTAATGCTCAAAGATATCCATCATTCAATGGAAATTATTTTAATTGCAATAAATTTGGTCATAAAGCTGCTCAGTGCATAAACAAAGAAAATCAAAGTAACTCATCCTTCTTCGGTCAATGCTTCAAGTGCAAGAGGTATGGTCACAGATCCAATGAATGTAGAAGTATGATAATGAACAAACCTAACAATAGAGGAAATGGTAATTCTTTCAATAGCTACTATTTTGCCTGTAATGGATTTGGACACATGGCTAATCAATGTAGATCAAGAGGAAATCAAGTTTATAAGAAAAAAAATGTTGTGTGCTTTAATTGCAATAAATTTGGTCATATTGCAAGACTCTGCAGAAATAGGATTAATGAAAGAAGAGGTTTGGTAAATAAAAAACTAGATGAGTAGATAAAAGACAAAGGTAAAGGAAAAATTGATGTAAATGAGATCTGGAATGATATGAGCAAGACATGGGTCAAGAAAATAATTGTGAATGACAGTAATGGATCCACACCGGAATCTGGTGCTAATAATTCTATTAGGAATTGAATTTGGAGCTCTGGCTCAGGGGGAGCTACATTAAACATCAAATTCCCCCAGCTAGTAAGTAGGTTCCTAGATATGGTACAATGAGAAGATATTTTGAATTGTTTTAGAACATTTGGAAGGATTTTTGGAAGAAAAGATGTTGATATGCAAATTTACAGAGTGATTCATGAAGAACTGTTCAAGAAATAGAGTAACTGGATGAAGTTAGGGCAATGTATTTATTACAAGGCCAAATTAGGTTATACAGAGGATAAAAGGTCACTTGGTCATACATTTGAATCATTCAAATGAAACAAGAAGAAGAGCATCTGAGCTACAAATCTAGAGATTGAAGCATGAAGAGCGAATTCAACCAACAAATTGATCAACCCTAACCCCGCGGAAGAAAAAGGTACTTCTCTATAAAGCTTTCAATCTAAAATATGTTGAGATGGCTACTCCTCTTGTTGTTGACATTACTGAAAGGCCTTGACCCAAATTTAAGAAGCATCCTAACAAATCAATAGAAGTCAACCTGTTAGGTGCTTTTTCAAGTGTTCTGTATGGTGTGCTGCATGTTGAAGATATTGGGGTTTATATTCATGCAAACATAGATGAATTTGGAGACTCAAGGTATGTAGACTTGTTTCAGAGTCATCTCAGGGATGAAAATCACAACCTTAAACCTGAATATAAGGCACTACAGGATAAACACTTTATTCAGATAATGAGGTTTCCAACATTTGATGAAGATGAGTGGGTCCGATATGTTTTAAGCTGGATGCATGATGAATTCAAATGGCTCCTTAAACCATTCAAGATCACCAAATATGTTATCAGGATTGCGAATGGGTTGAATTCAACTGGTGGATTACCCATGTTAAAATATGTGAAAAACCAAACTGTTATAGATGCAACTGGTGCAAAGTTTGACAAGAGAGCAATGAGCATCAATAACATTGTAAAACCAGATGTTAAGTTTGCTTCCATGGTGATTGGCTACAAGATTTATCACTCCAGCAGGGAAAATTCTATTTCTATAATAGCCATATATGCTGCATACAAGATACTAAAAGAAAATACAGATTATGATTTGTGTGAATTATTGTAGAACCAACTATTTGAGAACTTGAACAAAATCAAGAAAGATAAGAAAAACATTTTCAAATATGGTACATTAGTTCTATATGTGTTCTTCTACTTTATGAATGAGGTCCTTCTACTTTATGAATGAGGTACCTGGAGTAAAAGGTGTACACTAGACTAAAGATGAGCTAGTTGCTATTCAGATCAGAGATCATCTAAACAACATTGGTGACTACAAAGCACAGAAAACTACAATCTGGGGATATCTTAAGAATTTTCAAGGTATGATGCATGCAAGGGAGAGAATTCCCAAATCAATTGTGGATAAATATAAAGATGAGATATGTTTTATGGTTGACATTGATCAGTGCCCATGGAGGCTGTGGAACCTAGAACTGTATGGATTATGCCTATGGGCTATGAGGTTGATGAGAAACTTTTCAATGTGTATACTCAACACATATTGACCAAGCCAAAAGACACAATAGTTGATAGATTTGGGACATATGAGGAGTTAAGTTTAAAACTACATGTTGAACTTAGAGAACCTAAAACCAAAAGAAAAGTAAGAAAAGAAGTTGACCAGTTGGCCGAGAATCTAGGTCTCACAAAGGAAGCTGAGGCAATTATGAGAAAGAAATGAGAAGGCTGGGAAAGAGAAACAAGATAAGAAACAAGGAAGTGCTCTGGTGGAACCCTCTTCCACATCAAGGACTACTAGGAGCTCTATTGCTACCCTTGTTTCTCCAAAGTCTGCCAATCCTGAGAAACTGGAAGGCAAATCATTTAGAAAAGAAGGAAAAAGAATGAAAACAAAGGCCACAAGAACCTATAAGAGCACAAAAGTTGATGAAGAAGAAATAGATTCAGATGTTGAGGTAAAGGAGTTGAAAGCCTTTGGAACAAAAGCTGCCAAGATGACTAAGGAGAAGCCCTCTGGGGAGGAAAAAAGGCAAGCAAAAGGCAAAAGATAGATACATATGTTAAGAAGCCCACAATTTTCATGGAAGATGTAATAAAATCAATCACTGTGGATGGAAATCTGAAACCCATGACTGAATTTTATGATGAATATAGTGACACATATAAGAGGGTGTTAGAAGAAGCAACTGTTAGATATTTGAATATCTATAATAAAGCCCTGATTGAAATAACTTTTGAGATCCCTCCAAGTCTTACAAATACTTTGGAATTGAGAAAAGAAAATGCAAAGAGCAAGGATATTGAGCTTAGAGAGAATGTATTGATAAAACTATGCCCTCAGATCACTCAAATTCAAATGAATATGATATTCAAAGAAGTGAAGGATGAATTCAGGAGCAAGAAGGGAATGAACAAACTAATGTTTGGAGGATTGGACCAAATAGTTAAAGAAACACAAGAAATACTTCTAAGTGCATTGAACAGACACAATATTCCATTTGATGAGGAGGAGACTGATGGTGGGATTGATTCATCAATCTCGGATATTGAGAAGATGAAAACTGATGAGCAGCAAACCAAGGTTGATGATTCCTATGTTCTGAAAGAGGAACAAATAAACAAAGAAGATACATAGATGGTGGACCAAATTGATAATACAAGAGATACTCTAACTTCTCCTTATCAATCCAGCAAAGAAGATAATGTTGAGAATACTGCTACAGATGGCACAGAGAAAGGTGAAGTAGAGGAAGAGAAAGAAGAAGGTAAGGAAGATAAAATAGAAGAAGATAGTGCAAATGTTAATGCATCTAAACAAATTAGTCCTGATACTAACATTGACAAATCTCAAGGAAAGGAAAGTGGGTCAGGAATTATGGCAAGAGACATTGTAGATGTAGTGAAAAGTCTCCTAAGTAAAGAACTCCTTGAATTTGATGAACCTGAGTAGTTACAAGGACCGATCAATCTAGATGCTCTCTCTCCAGTTCAAGTAATGAAGATAGCATCCTTCACACAAGCCAAGGCAAGAGAAAAGATGTTGAAATCTCACATTGGGGACAGTGAGCTGCTAGGCCTTGCATTCGATATATTGGAGAAGATAATGCCAACTTTCCAAAAGAATCCATCTGATTCTCCCTCCGGTAATTTGAAAAACCTTGTAAATTCTATGAGTACACACTTTGAATCATTTGAAAAATCTACAGAAGTTAAAGTTTAGAATGAATTTAATAGAAAAAGATTTGATACACTTTAAGCCATGATTGGGATAGATAGAATGGTGCTAGATAACAGTATAAAGAGTATTCAAATTTATCTTTCAGAAGGGGGCAGTATATACAAGTTATGTTTATCTACTCTGAAATTCATAGAGGATATAGAAGATAAATAAAGGACTCCAAACAGAAATTGTCAAGTTTGTCCCAAGCTTTTGATC
Organism: Cunninghamia lanceolata; assembly: GCA_027924645.1. Lineage (NCBI taxonomy): Eukaryota > Viridiplantae > Streptophyta > Pinopsida > Cupressales > Cupressaceae > Cunninghamia > Cunninghamia lanceolata. The sequence continues at coordinate 5,342,106 of BSBN01000116.1, read as the reverse complement.
TGTTAACAATATCAGTGGCAAGTAAGGAGTACCAAGAAATTAGCTTGATAGAAGAAATCAGGAAATTGGCAAGAGAAAAGGAGAACATTGAAGCAAGAATGGGTGAACTCTAGAGATTGATTTCCCCTAAAATAAAAGCAATGTTCAATGTTGTGACAGAAGCCCAAACTACTGCACAAAGAAATGGTCCCATTGATCTCCATAAGGCTGAATCATAAGCATTTTTGTTCAATAGCCATATTTCAACCTTGAATAGTATGGAGAAGAATTGGGATTCAAATTTGGCCCTGCTAAAGAATATTTTTGGAGATGTACTTAAGTATATGTAAATATAACTTAAGTAGTGGTTGTACATATGTGGCATTGTATACAAAATTTTTGGGTGAATTTTGGTTTGCGGATCCCACCCTTTGCCATTGATGTCAAAGGGGGAGTGAGGGGTAGTGAAAAATGAGGAATCTAGCAAAGGGGGAGCTCTAGAAACAATGGAGAGCACAAGTGTACAGAGTAAGGGGGAGTAACTCCGATAATTAGTCATTTTTCACTAAGTGTTGCCATCAATGCCAAAGGGGGAGATTGTTGGCAAGAGACACTACTTTGCATGACAGGTGTTGTCATTGATGGCAACTAATACTATTCCACACATCTGCATAACATAATTTGTTCATACCAGAAGAAGAATTAGAATTTATCTAAGTCCAGGTAGCCAGAAATAGAGCATGTGATAGGGTCTGGTACCTTGGTCCAGATCTCTCTGGTGGTACATCAGAGTATGCTGCAGATCTGAACAAGTCATAAGGATAGTCAGGGCAATCTAAATCTAGAATTTTAACCTCTCGTGATGAAGGATTCAAAACTTATTTGCATCTGAGTATGGGGTTATAGTTTGATAGTGCAGACATCAAAAGAACAGGCTGACCTTGTAATTGATCTTGTTTCTGGATAAATGGAAGTTGTCAGTTGGATGATTTGTGATGATTAGTGATAGTGATCGACATGATTGATGATTTGTGAATGGAAGTTTTTGTCCACGTTACAAGTTATGCATGGATTTAGCTGACAGAGCAGAGTCTTCAACAAAGTTCTAAATGCTCTTGAAGCTGACTAAAAAGTGAATGAATATCATGATGTGGATATATATAACTGATGGATTTAAATGATTGAAGTGTGTGTGTGTGTGTGTGATATGACTATGGAATGAGTGTGAAAAAGGAAAAGATCTAAGGTTTAGATGTTAGCACAGCAGTAAACAGGGTAGAGTAAGGATGAAGTGTGTCAAGTCAGTATTATGTGCTTAACTGGAACTGAACCCTTGCATTGGTAGTGCTAATTATTAGTTCAAATTCATTGTAATCTTCTTCCTATAGGCAGTGAGCCCAAATGCATGTGCATTCCCCTTTGTAATACTTTTAATAGAGTATAATCTTTGTGGGTTAACCCCCACTATGGTTTTCTGTTAACCGGGTTTCCACGTCAAAAATTTTGGTGTCAAGTGTGTTGTTTATGTTTCTGCTCATTTGTTATTGATTCATGCTTTAATGTTTATATCATTAATTTGATTAGAAGTTATAAAAGAAGATTAATGGCAGAAAAGTTTGAATTGTGTGACAACTGATTCACCCCCCCTCTCAGTTGTTTGGACCAATTCCAACAGTTTCAGCCCTTCATGTCTTCATTTCACCTATTTTCACCTATACAAGAGAAAAACAATATCTGATACTTCATAAAATAATTTTAGTGAATAATTGTTTGTCATACTCATATTCATAATCAATGGAGCCAAAATTGATTCTGGAAGACTCTTATTTTTTACCCTAGGATGATATAGAAGGATTTATTCCTTAATATGCATAATGATTTATTCAATAGAACCATGCAATGGCCTGAATCTTAGACTATCCTATGCCCCCTATTATGACAATCCTACTTATCTCTATTGATCATTTAGACATAATTGAACTAGGTGTCCTTTTGATAACTTCTCCATGCATGTTTCATAGTATGAATTCTCTTGGAGAAGGTTGGAGGATGTGGAGACCTCTTTAGTGTCTTAGGCTAGGACATTCCTTATGCACCTATTCATGATGATTTGTATGCACATGACACAACAATATTTCAAAATTTGTTAATTGTCCTTTGTTACTACATGATGGTGGTTACCTTGATCAACTATATATACCTTTCAATATCCTAAATTACAGAGATAAGTTTAATGATTTTTATGACAGTCCTAGGTATGGCTACCCTAAAGAAGTCAAGGACTGTACTCTTTGACCATCTTGGATTGTAATAATCCCTCTCACTACATATGTAGTTTCCTTAAGGGTTTTAGGGCCTTTAGTAATGTTGTACCATTCTCATATAGTCCTCACTTAGGAATTTGACAACTTAGGAGACCTTTGTATATGAGTGTCCTAATGGCTTGGGTAGTCTTTGATTATTTTGGATTGTGATAGTCCCTTCTTGACTTGTTCATGACTATATAAGACAACAAAATACCTCTTCATCTACCCTTTCCATTACCACCAAAACATTTCCTTCATATGAAATATTCCTATTGTTATGGCACCATTTGGATGACCTTATCATGACATTATCTTGACTAATAATAGCCCTTGTTATGGTTGTCATGTGAATAATCCTCCATGGAACCCTCATGTAAATTGTTGAAATTGTGAAGACATATTGACCTAACTTGCCACCATAGAAAGAGAAGTTAGACTTGTCATGAAACCATGTTAATCAAAGAAAATGCATATGAAATAAGGTTCTTAAATCTTTAGGAAGACAGGGATCTTGAGGGGCATACTTAGTAATAGTCCTATGGCACTTTGAAAGACAATCCTCATGGAAGAAGAGTTAAATTAGTGACTATCCATATTATGATAGGGTCATATTTTAGGTTGCTAGGCAAGTTTTGAAGGATTGTCTTGATGTTATTAAAGTTACAAAGTGTGGTCATCAGTGCAAATGTGGTTATAATCCTTTGAAATTATCATTTTTAGTGCTGGTCAGTAATTTATGACTATTATAAATCGCACAGTCATGTTTGAAATTGAAAATATATGCTATAGACCTAAGGGATTGTCATCATGGGGGTTTTAGTTTCTTCATGGGATTGATTATTGATCCAATGCTTGAGAATTTTCCCAATAAGAACTTTAATGTGCATGTCTCTTTCTATGAAAATGGAAGAGGGTTTGCCACTTAGCAAGAACACACATCATTCATTTTACAAAAGGACTATTATACAAAAGAGTTACCCAACCACCTTGTGAGAGTCATGTTACTAATTAGTTATAGTAGTCATAGCATAGAATATGGTCCAAGGTCCTATTATTAATTTGAAGAAGCTATCCTTGTGCAAACTTTAAATGTGCTAGGTCATGCAAATGTTGCATAAGACTATCATAGATAGTGTTCTTACACATTTCTCAATCATGCTTCTATGTGCACTTCACTAGGCCTCTAGCATTGACATTGTTTGGGGCTTTGAACCAATTTGTTTGACCAAATGCAGATGACATGGTAGACTTCCCTTGGGGTTCAAAAGATCTTGAACATGATCTTGGACACTTCTATGTGGTGATGACCCAACCATACAACAACTCATTGGCTCACAACTTCTTGTATTGTTCCTCCTAGTAGAGACAACTTCATTGGACTAAGAATCAACAAGAAAAAATGGCTTTTAGCACTTAACCACTGATGTGGGAACCCTTAAACCTTGCATACAAGTGATTTCAAGGAGGTTTCAAGGTCTACACACACCAAAAAGGTTCACACTAGATTGGTCACGGTTTGAGGGCTTCAATGTCTCATGCAATATACTTGGGATAGTCTTGACATTTTATCAAATAATTTCTAAGAAAGCTTAAAAAATTCCTTAAATAGGTCTATAAGAACTTCATACACATCATCCACACCTTCTCCTATCACAAAACACTCTGATCTTTCTTTGATAGCATTCAAACTACCCTTCACAACCCTCATAGTCTAATACATTCAAAATATCAGACTTACTATCCATTAGAAGCACATGCAGCCTTCACCTTGGGACCCTACAAGCTTGGTAGACTTACCTTGGGGCTCAAAAGATCTTGAACATGATCTTGGACACTTCTATGTGGTGATGACCCAACCATACAACAATTCATTGGCTCACAACTTCTTGTATTGTCTCTCCTAGTAGAGACAACTTCATTAGATTAAGAATAAACAAGAAAAAATGGTTTTTAACACTTAACCACTGATGTGGGAACCCTTACACCTTGCATACAAGTTCTTTCAAGGAGGTTTCAAGGTCTACACACACCAAAAAGGTTCACGCTAGACTGGTCATGGTTTGAGGGCTTCAAGGGCTTCAATATTTCATGTAACTGAGAATGCTTCATTTGGACCTACAGGTGCACATGGGGTCTATCCACAATAACCTCGCTCGGTTTTGGTCAACTCCAGTCCATTTCACTATGCCGAAATCAAATGCATTCTTACAGAATGCTTTAGTTTCATGCAGTGGAAAGGTACTAGGAGTGACATTTTGCATTCCATAGGTTGTGGGACTGAACAGACTTCACCAATGAGTTGATTTGGGTGGATACATACTAGGGGAGGTCTTGTTTCATGTGCCAAGTGCCCCAATCATTCGGGGCAGTAGGCTACTGGCAAAGTCCCTGAAGATCCCTAAGACACAAAAACTACCAAACTTTGGCAGAGCAATTCTCAGAATTCATGGCAGTTGGGAACATTTTTTTTACCTACAGGTGCACATGGGGTCCATCCACAATAATGTCTCTCATTTTTGGTCAACTCCAATCTATTTAACTATGTCAAAATCAAATGTATTCTTGTAAAATGCTTTAGTTTCATGTAGTGGAAAAGTGCTAGGAGAGACATTTTGCATTCCATAGGTTGTGGGACCAAACGGACTTCGCCAATGCATCGGGGTGGGTTGGTAAATGCCAGGGGAGGTCTCATTTCATGTGCTAAGTGCCCCAATCATTCAGGGAAGCAAGCTACTGACAAAGTCCCTTAAGATCCCTAAGACAAAAAAACTACCAAACTTTGATGGAGCAGTTCTCAGAATTCGCGGCAGCTCGGAATGTTTTGTTTAGACCTACAAGTGCATGTGGGGTCCATCTACAATAAATTCTCTCTATTTCATTCAAATCCTATCCATTTGACCATGTTGGAATCAAAGGCATTCTTCCAAAATGCTTCAGTTTCATGCAATGGAAAGGTTTCCAGGTGTCATATTTTTTGTTATGCTGATCATGGGGCCAAATTGACTATACAAACACATTGGGGTGAATGAGTAAATGCTAGGGGAGGTCTCATTTTGTGTGTCAAGCGTCCCAATCATTCCAGGCTATAAGCTACCGATAAAGTAGAATGTTGCTAACACTAAAATTTTGCATTCCATAGGTCTTGGAGGAGAAATGACTACACCAACTCATCTGAGTAGGTAGCTAAATGCTGGGGAATGTCTTGTTTTGTGCACCAAGTGTCTCAGTCGTTCTGGGCTATAAGCTACCGTTAAACTCTAAAGGTGCTAGGAGTGACATTTTGTATTCCATAGCTTGTGGGGGAGAACGGACTATGCCAACGCATCAGGATGAGTGGGTAAATGCCAAGGGAAGTCTCATTTTATGTGCCAAGTGCCCCAGTCATCCAAGGCAGTAGGCTATTGGCAAAGTCCCTTAAGATCCCTAAGACAAAAAAAACTACCAAACTTTGACAGGGCAGTTCTTAGAATTCGTGGCATATGGGAACATTCTGTTTGGACCTATAGGTGCATGTGGGGTCCATCTATAATAACCTCTCTCAGTTTCATTCAACTCATGCCCATTTGACTATACCAAAATCAAACATATTCTTACAAAATACTTCAGTTTCATGTAGCGGAAAGGTTGCTAGGTGTCATATTTTTTGTTCTACTCATTGTGGGGCCAAACAAACCATGCCAACACATCAGGGTTGGTGGTTAAATGATAGGGAAGGTCTCATTTCATGTGCCAAGCATCCTAGTCATTCTAGCCTGCAAGCTACCAACACCAAGCACCTTTCGAGTTTGTCGATAGCTTGTAGCCCGGAATGACTAAGACACTTGGTACATGAAACAAGACCTCCCCTAGCATTTACCCGCCCACCCCAACATTTTGGCATAGCTGGTTTGGCCCCACAGTGAGAAGAACAAAAAATATGGCACCTAGCAACATTTCCACTGCATGGAACTAAAGCATTATGAAAGAATGCATTTGATTTCAGTGTGGTCAAACAGACAGGAGTTGGATGAAACTGAGAGAGGTTATTATAGATGGATCCCGCATGCACCTATAGGTCCAAATGAAATATTCCTATCTGCCACAAATTCTGAGAACTACTCCATCAAAGTTTGGTAGTTTTTTCATCTTAGGGATCGTAAGGGACTTTGCTAGTAGCCTGCTACCCTGAACAATTGGGGCACTTGGCACATGAAATGAGACCTCCTTTGGCATTTTCCTGCCCACCCCAAATTGTTGGCATAGTTCATTCAGCCCCACGAACTATGAAATACAAAATGTCACTCCTAGCACCTTTCTAATGCATGAAATTGAAGCCTTTTTGACTGTGTACGATGGTAGGGTTTAGACAGATGGAAATTTATTGTTGAAATTCATAACAACTTGATAGTATTGTGGCCATGATCTCCTCATATGACATGAGAAGAGCTATTCCATAACCTTGTTGTCCCATAACCTTGATTATTATGATTAGAAGAATGGAAATAAACCCTACAAGAAACAAAGCAATGATTAGATCTCAACATGATCATGAGATACCCAAGCATCTGTATTAGTCTAAATCATAAAATCTCTTCAAATAAAGATTGATTTGAGGGTTTGGTGAGTTGCCATTGGCACCCAAATCCTAGGTCTTCATTAGAAACCCTTGAATGCTAATTATTTCCATTATGCTTCTTTCTTATTAATTCTTACTAATTAGGGTAATCATATAGAAATATATAGTATCTCATGTATTCTTACAAAATTCATATGGGAATTTTATCAAATGTTGTATTTGTATTGAATGATCCCTCAAAAAAATGTGGTCTATTGGAATTTTGAAAAATGTTGTAGTTGCAATTGCACTAAAAGACATGTATGCAAAATGCAGAAGCATAGAGAAGGTGAGTGAACTGTTTGACATGCTGCCTCAAAGAAATGTGGTCTCATTGAATGGTATGGTTGTAGGATATGCAAATAATGGATCTGTTGATAAGGCTTTAGAAATTTTCAAGAATTTAAACCAATTGGTGGGTGTAAAGATAAAATCCACAACCTTTGACTACATCCTCTCTATTAGTGCCAAACTAAAATCTTTGGAACATAGTACATGGACATCCATCAGATCATAAAGGATATGGGAATTTTGTAAGATGTTGTAGTTACAACTGTCATAGGAGACATGTATGCAAAATGTGGAAGCATAGAAAAGGAAAGTGGATTGTTTGATACAATGCCTTAAAGAAATGGAATTTCATGGAATGCCATGGTTGTAGGATATGCACAAAATGGTTTTCATGATAAGGCTTTAGAAACTTTCAAGAAAAATAAATCAGTGGGTGTAAAGCCAAATTCCACACCGCATCCTCTCTACCTATACCAAAATGGGATCTTTGGAACATGGTACATGGACATCCATCAAAGCATAAAGGATATGGGAATTTTGATAGTTGTTTTAGTTACAACTTCCCTAGAAGACATGTATGCAAAATGTGGAAGCATAGACAAGGCAAGCAAACTATTTAACAAGATACAAAAAGAGTCTAGTACAACAACTATGTATGCAAAATGTGGAAGCATATGGGAATTTTATCAAATATTGTACTTGCATGGAATGATGACTCAAAGAAATGCAATCTCATGGAACATGCCATTATTGTAGGATATGCACAAAATAGATTTGTTGATATGGATTTAGAAACTTTCAAGCAAAAGCAATAGGTAGGTGTAAATCCAAATTCACAACCTTTGATTGCATCCTCTTTGCCTATGCCAAACTAAGATCTTTGGAACATGGTACATGGACATCCATCAAAGCATAAAGGATATGAGAATTTTGATAGATGTTGTAGTTACAACTACCCTAGAAGACATATATGTAAAATGTCGAAGCATAGATAAGACAAGTGAATTGTTTGACATGATGCCTCAAATAAATCTAGTCTCATGGAATGCCATGATTGCAGGATATGCATAAAATGGATTTTTTGATAAGGCTTTAAAAACATACAAGAAAAAGAAATTGACAGGTGTAAATGCCAAAATGGGAACTTTTGAATAGGGTATGGACATCCACCAAAATAGATTGTTTGGAACAACATATGGATAGTCATCAAAGCATAAAGGATATAGGAAATTTGTCACATGCTGTAATTTTGCAGTTACCCTTATAGACATGTATGCAAAGTGTGGAAGCATAGAAAAGCCACATGAATTGTTTGGCATGATGTCCCAAAGAAACGTCACCTCATTGAATGCAATGATTGCAAGATATGAACAAAATGGATTTTTTGATAAGGCTTTAGAAACTTTCAAGCAAATACAATTGGCAGGTGTAAAGAAAAATTCCACAACCTTAGCCAATATCCTCCTTGCCTATGCCAAAATGGACACCCATTAAAGGATAAAACATATGGGAATTTTGTTAGATGTTGTAGTTGCAAATGCCCTTAGAGACATGCATACAATGTGTGGAAGAATAGACAAGGCACGTGAACTGTTTGGGATGATGCCTCAAAGAAATGTTGCCTCATGGAATGCAATGATTGCAATATATGAACATTTAATGGATTTTTTGATAAGCCTTTAGATTATTTCAAGAAAATCCAATTGGCGAGTGTAAAACCAAATTCCAAGAACCTTAGAAGTGGTATCTTTGGAACACGGTATAGACATCCATCAAAGCATAAAGGATATAGGAATTTTGTCAAATGTTGTAGTTGTAAGTACCCTGCAAGACATGTATGCAAAGTATGGAAGCATATGCAACGAATGTGAACTGTTTGACACGATGCCTCAAAGAAATGTTGTCTCATGGAATGCAATGATTGCAAGATATGCACGAAATGGATTTTTCATAAGTCTTTAAAAACTCTGAAGAAAATGCACAAAAGTAAATTTCAACCAAACAAGAATTTTGGCATGTCTAAAACCAAATTGTACAACATTATCCAACTTCCTCCTTACCTATGCTAGAATGGGATCTGGGGAACATGGTGTGGACAACCATCAAAGCATAAATGATATAGGAATTTTGTCACATGTATTGTATTTGCAGCTGCCCTTGTAGACATGTATGGAAAGTGTGGAAGCATAGGCAAGGTGTGTGAATTGTTTGAAATGATGCCTCAAAGAAATGCATAGTCCCACAGAATGCAATGATTGCAAGATATGCACAAAATGGATTATTTGAAAATAATTTATAAACTTTCAAGAAAATGCAATTGGCACATGTAAAACCAAATTCCTATAAGGATAATTGATCATCATATTAAATATTTAATATAAAATGTCATATACATAATGTCATGAACATAACATCTAGTTTACATACAAAACCATATAGACATGTCCAAACAAAGCCATACAGGCATATATACAAAAATATACATCGGTAACATACAAAAGTATGTATACAAAGCCATCTAGGCATACAAAAAATGTCCCAAAAACTAGTTTCGTATGGACTTTTATGAAATAATCGGCGGCCCTTGCTTGACCATGAAGATGGAGAGCCAATCCGTGACTCATCCTTTCTCTACCATTGAGTAGATCTCTTCGACAAAAATTCATGTAGATCAACCTGTTAATATAATCAAATAATATGCACATTAATATAGAAAATGTATATGAATTTTATAACATTACATATGTAATTGATCACTTACCACCATCCGATGATCACTCTCCATCATCTTCTCTCTAGTGTCTTTGTTCGTAGTTGGACGGGCTAGAGTTGTGACCTCCTATGAGAAGCATCAAGAAGCAAAATTGACTAAACATAAATATCATTTATGTACATCAAATGACATGAGATAAAACAATAAATACAAAATTATGACATTTTCATGTTATTGGCTCATACCTTAGTCAAAGGATTTGAAGACATCATGGCTGCAACAATGCCTATCTGCACTGACTCACGAAGATGAGGAGGAGTCTCCACATTCAGCATCTAAAAATCAAGTTCAATATTATTCAACCAAAATAAATATATAACATTATTTTAAAAATGCATAATGATTATAAATGGTTAAATTTACCTCTGTAAAAGTGGTGGATTTGTGTCCAGGGGACCAAGAAAACAATGGAGGTGTCAGTGACTGTTGAAATCATCAAATTGTCACAAAATAATATTACCATTGACATATCTACAAAAATTATGATCATGTGGTAAATTACATACCTACTGACTTGATCTCCTCTTATAACCTACCAATGGATGGCTAATAGAGGTAGGATGAAGACTCTGACCCTAGAATTTCATTGCGCAGACAATTACATACATTATTTTTGACTTATAATATAGATAATCATATAAAATTAATTAAAAATTTCAAATAACAATATACTAAATCAAGATGAAACTTGTAACAAATTACCTGAGAGTCAATACCAAATATATACTGTAACATATCATCACTGAGAATAAGATCATCCAATATGGATGCCTCCATCAATGGATGTTGCCCCTGCGCTGCAGTATCCTACCGAGAGTCCTGCCGTGCGTTCTGCATCCCATAATCACATAGGTTCCCACATGAACTACACAAATGTGGGGACACATGACGCCTACTTCTCTCACCCTCATCAGCTTGGGTAAGATCATCGGCATGCTGTGATAGAGTTTGGGTGAGAGTAGTCAATGAATGTAATGTCTCCACCTCAACACTCTCCTTCAAAGTTGAAATAGAGTAACCTACATTCTGGCCTCAACAGGGGTACAAGCACATAGTTTTCATCTCATTGAGCCCTAGGTCTATCATCCACAAAGCCACCATCTCTACCCTAGAACTCACGAGTGTCAAAATAATTGGGAATCTTCTTTAGGACGAACTCGCAATGGAGTTTCCTCAAGAAATATTGTGGTACCTCATCATTGTTGCATGGGTGCTCATCGAAGACCATGTACCATCTATCCCAAAAGTTCTGGGATATTTCTTCATTCCTACAACAATGAATAGGAAATTGTTTGCAAGTTTCTTCTAATCTTTGACCGGTTTTGGGATTAATAAAGTGTGTACATAATTGAGATTTTTTTCATTTTTTTATTTTTCACTTGTTCATATGACAACTTATCTACATAGTATTGCTGACACCTCTCCCTATAGTCTTGGAATTTGGTGATTTGTTTTGTCACCGAATCGGTGTAGGAAACAATCTCCTCTAGTGACTTTACAAGTGCCCTCCTATGATCAGTCCTTGCACTTGGATTGTTTAGTGTTTGAATAAGAGTTTGAAGATGTTTCTTGTTTTCTTCTATTAACTGTAGGTAGTTTTCTTGAGTATCCCTTACATTGTGAGGAAGTGAAGGTGGGTTTTGAGGGTTTGGAGGGTTTTGGGGGTTATTTTCACCCTCATCAGCTTGATTTGGGTTTTCTCTTGCCTCAATAACTATAAATGCAATATAAAAGCTAATTAAACATTGCAAAATTCAAAAATTCTTCTCAAACTAAAAAAAATTGATCAAACCCTACATTCTTCTGCTGCTAGACCCTCCAAATTTTCTGCATGACATCTTTGTCAGCAAGGTGGCATCATGGAAATGATGTTTTCTCTCTTGCACATGCTTGGAGAGGCTTTCCTTGAACATGCTCGTAGTTTCTTCTCAGTTTTATTGGCACACAAACTCCTTTGGTCATGGTGAAATGGAAGAAATGAGGTTCTTTTGCATTTTATGTCAAAGAAAAATGTGAACGCATTATAACATGAGCACGTTATAATGTGCTCACGTTTTTTCTTGTTTTGGACCAAAAAGTCCCATGGTGGTGACTTTTTGGTCCCCCATCTTTGTGCATACACCCCACAATTATGTCTAGAATTCAGTTGCAGAGTGCTCCACAGAGGTAAAGTGAACAAAGGTGAATTATGATTCCAAGGCAGTTGTGGTGGGCTTCAACAGTAAATCTCTTGTCAATAGTGTAAAATTCAATGGTTGCAACCCAGGTATGTATCTAAAATTCCTACTTGTACTTAATGGAATGCAATTACGGTAAATTTTACAGTAATTACAATAGGATAATAGAAAAGGGTTTAAAGTTGGTTAATTTCTAGGATTAATTGTAAAACTAAAACACAGTAGGGTAGCCATACATGATTCAAAGAAAAAAAGAAAATAAAACACTTAGGGTAAAACGTCGATGGTAAATATGTATGGTAAAACCTTATAAAACGTGAATATGGGCGTAAGAGGAATATGTTTCTTGATAGGATGCTGCCCAAAGGAAAGAAAACTGAGAAGATAGTTGGGAAAGGAGAAAGGAAAGATACAAGGAAATAATTCGTTAAGGAGGAATTTCTACAAAAGGGTTTTAATTCATAGATCTACTCTGCGGGAGGATAGGCAATTGATACGAAAATCAGAGATTTTGATTCTATGCAAAACAAAACTCACAAGAATGAGTTTAAAGTGGTAGGTGAGTGGACATCACTCAACTCAAGAGTACCACTCCAAATATCTCCCAAAAAACCAATTTTCATAAGGCCTCAAGCCATCACATAAATAGCAACTTTCACATAATTTTCTCATGGCTCTCAAGCCATTCAAAAATACTCATTTTCACAACTTTCCCTCAAGGCCAAATTACCACAAGAAAAATGATGTGACCCTAAGGAGGTTCACTCCTCCCCCACCCCACACATCTTGAGCATTTTATCCGAATGGAGAGGCTCTTACAACACCCATAAAAATCCCCACAACAACAAAATATGAAAATACACACACACAAACATAACACATGAAATGTAAATTACATAAGGAAAGACTTCAAGCCTTGAATCCTACCTTAAATGGCCCAAAAGGTAGATGGTTGAAGAAGAGTCCTTCCAAATCCACCTCCAAGTCCTTCTCCAAATGAGCCTCCAAAATCTCTCTAACTCTCTCCCCCAAATTCAAATAAAATTGCAAAATTAAAATCAAATCAACAACCCTCTCCCTCTCTTCAAGAGGGATAAAAATAGCCTCTTCTCATGAGCCTTGAGGAATGGGGAGGTGACACATGTCATGTCCTCACTCCTCCACACAACTACTTGCAATCTTCATGGAATGTGGTGGTGACACATGTCACTCACCCATTCCACCAAGTCTTGCCCCCTGCACTTGTGCTCTCTCACACATGTGGTGGTGACACATGTCACTCACCCATTCCACCAAGTCTTGCCCCCTGCACTTGTGCTCTCTCACACATGTGGGAGAGAAAAGTGGAGCCAAAGAAGGAGTGGGTACTACAAGTGCCCCAATCATCTCCTCCTATGAAAGCCCACAAAACCCCAAGGTACTCTCACCAATTGTGGGAGAGCCTTGGAGTTAAGTCCTCCACAAATTAGGGGTCTTGAAGACTTTCCCAAACCTTGGAAATAGGAGTGGATGAGGTTGAGTGTTTGACCCAACCTTCCACTCCTTTCCAAAATTCCCTTTTCGTCACTTTACTTTAGGGTGAAGTTTAAGTGACTAAATGGGAGATTACTTAAGGTTAGACAAGATCAAAAGGTCCCTAGACCCTAGGGGTACAACCCAGGGTCACTTTTAACCCATTTTGAGCACCATAGGGTGAGTAAAATCACATACAAAGGGGTCACAAAAATAAAAGCTCAAAAATAAAATCAAATAAACATTATACCTTTACAATACCAATTACAATCAAATACAAAAGGGGTAGACCTATCCCAAACAACACCACACAATAACATTACGAAATTTCATCATGCATAACATAGTTGATCTTGGTTTCTCTTGGAACTAGATTGGCTTAACACGGGAAATCACAAAGTGTGTGGGATAATCTCTGATTTTTCGTGGCTTGGTTAAAGCACCTATGCACTTAAACAAAAGATTAATCCAACATTTATATCATAGCCAAAGCAAAGGAAACATACACTCACATAATCATATAAAACAATCATAAAATCACATCATGATTACATTCATAATTTGCATTTCAATAATCTATCTCAAGATAACATCACACAATAAATCCATCACATAATTACATAACTAGTATATCAATAATGTCATAAAGCAAATCACATGTCAATATCCTCATCAGTAAATCAAATCAAGATCTAATCTCATCACAATCATGCTAACATAGGAAATCAAAGGTAAAAGCATATAGTCTAATAATCCTGCATATCAGGATCAACAGTCTCCAAAAGTATAAATTGTGTCTCCAATAGTAATATGAAATGGTCAAAATAAGGGAGTGAAAAAGTAGGCCTCACATTATGTACTTGCTTCTCTAGCAAGGTCTCCATTCTACCATATGGGTCATATAGCCTAGCTATTGAAAACGGTAACAAATGCATCAGCTTCAGTCCTCCTATGGAATCTTTGATACTATCCTTATCAGGACATATGTACCAACCCATGAAAATTAGAAACAACACTGGTGGGATTTTCTTTCTTTCAATATGAGCTTCCACTTAAGGCCAGATCTACCTGGAAAACTCCATCAAAATAACCTTGTCATTGGGATATCTAGGGAGAATGAGGGGCTGCCCTTCAAAACACTCTACTATAATATATGAAAACATAGGAAATTGAATGAACCATGCCCCGTGCTTGTAGATAATAGCTTGGGCCTCCATGCTCAACCTCTTGGTTCTGTCGTTCTCCACGGTTCTGACTAAATGCATTGAAAATGAGTCATTTACCAATTTATAGTTTTGGAGAGATGATCTCCACTGTAATTGTGGGTAATGATTCCATATGTTCACATCAACAGGATTGTTGCCAAGCCTACCCACTGTTTGTAAGGCATTATATGTCCCTTTGGAAGCACAGGAATACACAACATAGGAGGTCATATGAAATATGCATGTCTTGCCACCTAGCTTCTTTATTCCTGCATCCAAACTATCACTGATGATCTTTGCCCAAAGGGGCTTATCATCTGAATCCTCTACCATCCTCATCAATCCATACATCTAGTTCTCAAAATTCCTAGTTGTTTAGTGTAAAATTGGATTTTGTTAATCTATTGTTGTTTAGATGTTAAAACCCTCCTTTCCACTAAACATTGAAGGATCTAGGGTTGAGTGGTGAGCACTAACATACCCTAGGTCACTTACAAATGAAGGGAAACTTGGATTAGGGAATTAATTATCAATTTTTCCTTCTCTTATGTCCAAATAACCATTAAAACCATAATTATGCAAATATGACAACAAATTGATAAATAACAGAGAAAGCTCTTGTAGACAGGAGCAAAATAACAAATCATAGAATACCTGTTTACGGGGTTCCGAGTCGGAATAGTCAGGGACTAAGGTGCGGGTGCCCAAGTCTAAGGTACCTTCTTTTTCAGGGAATCTAGACCTCCTTCTGACACTGATCAACCTTGTAACTTTTATTTCCTAAGATCTATCTATGGAGGACACTATTGTGAGTGCCCTAGTCCTAGAATTGCTCCTGTGTCTGACTTTTCTTCAGATCCTGAATCCCTAATGCCTACCAAGCCTTCCTGCAACTCTAATTTTTCTAGATGTGACACTTGTAACCTGTAATCACAAGACTTGGTTTGGGGGTTGTGTTGTTTAAAGGCTTGCCTCAGTCAATCCCTGGAGGACACTTAAGTCTCTGAACACCGTTGTCAGATAAAGAGTGCATGCCTTTGTGAGGCAGAGGCAAAAACCAAAGGAATCAATGATAAAAACACAAAGATATGTCACCTTGTAGTGAAGCTCTCATGGAGGAATATACTCTTCATGCCATGAGGAGATTGATGCTCAAATCTACAAATATCAACACACAAAACACACAAGTCTACTCTTAAAACACAATAGAAAGCCTTGAACTACCTTGAGGACACTTGAATATCACACTTGCCATCTAATTGAAATCTAGTTTACAAACGAATGCCTAAGCTTGTTTATATATGCAACTGCAAGCACTCCCACCAAGATTTTAAAAATCAAACTTTACCATGTCGGCAAAAAAACCAAATAACGGTCATAAACCGACACCCAGAAATTAGGGCTACCCCAAAATAGGGTAGGACTAGGGTGTGGGCGCCCAAGTCCTCCCCCCTATTTTGGGTAGGTTACAGCTCAAGGGGTCCACCTAGGTCCAATTTGCCATGGAACCTAGGTCTCATTCCATTGGGATGCCAAAATATGAAATAAATTATCCTAAATGCACTCTAAAGACCTGGGAGCTAAACCTTATGAGGGAAAAGCTCCCAAGGGGATGTTTTCTGACATTACATTTTGCCCCCACTTTAATGTATGTATAAACGCAAGGCCAATACATGCATTAAAGTAAGGTCACAAACACATCAAACACACCAAGCATGGAGAAGACACGCTAATCACATAGAAGATAGTAACAGGCACACAAAACACGGAGAAGACAGTTACAGTCACGTAGAACATGGAGAAGATCGTCAATTCATAGAAGACAAATTAATGCACGGAAGATAGAAATGACATCTTTTCTTTTCTTTTTCTCATATATATGAAATGCGAATGCAAGTACTGGAAAGTAAACAAACCTCCCATAATACAGGATGCACTACCTTAAGGCACAGGTCTTTGTATATATGGGGCAACACACACGCAAGACATGCAAAACCTCCCAAATTGCAAGAAGCGCTACTCGAAGGCACTAGTCTCTGCATATGGGGCAACAAACATGCCATACAAAACAAGTGATGGAGTGTACCTATTTCTAGGTCCAACACCATCTCAGGCACATTACAGGAACACATTAATGATTGGTCTTTGCTACAACAATCACCAAAAACACGCTTAAGGGTTGATTTAGTCACAAAACCACTCCCCGCCTCCATAGAGAACTCTTGAAAATGACAGGATGTTGCAAGCTTCTCTGAGAAATACACCACCCCTGCCTCCGCAGAAGGCTTAAGAAAAAGGATATATGTGATATCCCACCTCCGCAAAGGGCTTACATGATTGATTGATTGCAAACAAACTCAGGATGCACAATGCACTACTCTGGGGCACAAGTCTTTGTATCTAAGGTCAAACACATTATTAACATCTATAACAGACAACTTACCTTATATATGCCCCCATCTTAAGGTGGTTGATATCAATTATTGATATCAAGCATGTTAAGATAAGAATAAAACACACAAGGGAACACCAACATTTGCAAAGCCCATGCCCCCCAGAGGTGACATGTACTTTACGATTGCCAAACGTTCCCACAAACACATCCCTGCAAGAAAAATGTTAGTGTCTACAAGATCATGATAAACAACAACATCAATGCATATGATTAACCACACAAAGAGCCAAGATTATACAACAAATTTGGAGTTCGAGGATAACTGTAGGGCTATATCATGAAGCTCTCTTAATCGAGAACCGCTAACGCTAGATTCAAAGGCCAAAAAAGGTGCACAGAGTAATAGTATTATTAAGGATTGTAAATGCGATAGAAACATCATAAAATTCACTATGCGGAAAGCATGGGTGCTTCCACTAGCCAAGTGTTGAATACGATATACAACCCCATCATCATATTAGGAACTAAGTACATTTGTTGATGGCTCTCGAAAGGGACGCTAGGTCTGCATCAATATAAATGTTTATCGTCATCCACCCACTAGGTGGAACCACTAGAGGAAGGGAAACAATAAATAAGAGAGGAGAAACAAGTTTCTTAGGGACAATCACATAGGAGTGTGCCCCCAAGTCACCAACCATGATGCTATGTCAGTAAGACACAACACACAACAATGAAATCAGAGATAGCAATATACAAGAATGATGATATGAATAGAAGAAGGTCACAATCGAGGCAGTCTCCTGGTATCCCGAACCTTATGGGAGAATCTGAGGTCATCCCAGGAGGCCTAAACAACACATAACACATCACAGGGGAAGAACATCACAAGAGAGATAAAGGGTTAGAGATACTTACCTGTAGGGTCTTCATATTATATGTTGGAGCTCTCAAACCTCTTGGAGAGGTACTCGATCATGTTTAAAGAAAAATTTGAGTGGTTCTTATGAAAGTCTTGTTTGTTATCATATGATGCTTGTTCATTAAATCCTTGTTTAAATAATACTCTTTGTTGCTTATGAGGAGAACCACTATTATTTCTATTTGTTGATTGTCGTCTTGCTCTTTTCAGATTTTTAGTGAGTTTTCATTGTTGAATCTTTCTAGGATAGTAATGGGAATCATCATGTACCATCTTGCTCATCTGTATTGGTTGTTGTTCTTGCTTTCAAAGACATTTTGATTATCTCCCAATCCATATAAGGATAACAAAGGAGGAACCTTAACATAAATTCCATTTCTTTGTGGATGAGGTGGGTTATCCATTTGTTTCTTGTCGACTTCAATCATACCCACGATACTATCATAGTCCAAGTAATCATCCTCATCTACTTCCACTAAATCTTGTTCTGCCATATTATTTTTGGTATGTTTAGGAAAAGGATTAGTGAATATTTCTAAATTCTGATTTAGCAGAGCAACTAACTTATTTCCATTATCTTTCACACCCAATACCTAGATGGCATATGAATCAATAAGGTCCTGTATCTCATGTTTAAGACACATACATCGTTTATTGTCATGTCCTTGCATCTAATGATAATGACAAAAGGAATTAACATCGAAGTAAGGTCCTTGTTTACTAGGATCAACAGGCTTGATCGGGGGAAGCTTCAGAATGTTATTACTCACAGCTTGATTCATGATAGAATGATAGGACTCAGACATTGGAGTAAACTTTCTTGGTTGATACGATGGTTTCTTTGGATTATTTATAGTAGACACATTTGTATTTGGCCCATTTATGTTGATGAAACCCCTATTATTGTTCCTTTTAAAGTTGTTTTGTAATGATCCGCCTATGGATTGACCACCTTGAGCCGATGAGTTTTGGTTTTCATACTAACTAGACGAAAATTGATAATCATGAAGAGCAGTGCATAAATGTTGAAAGGAGTTATATTTCATCAAGAGAATATTATCACGAATATTAGGTTGTAGATTTGTAATGAATATCTTTTGAACATCTTCATCTTTCATCTAATACTAAATTTGTGCATAAAGCCCTTGATATCAACCAATGAATTCAGTCAACTTTTCTTTCAAACCTTGTTTACATTGAACCAAGTCAATAAGCGTGACTTGGGGTCTAATATTTGCTTGAAAATGTTATAAAAATTGATCAATCAACTGTGAAAAGGAGTGTATTGAATTCAAAGGAAATGATCAAAACTATTCTAAAGTAGTATCTTTGAGAGATCACGGAAAAAGTTTTGCTAACAAATCCTCTTCAAAATAAAAATCACTACACATAGCTATAAATGTTGCCACATGAATATTAAGATCACCTTTTCCACCATATTTTTCAAAGCAAGGGGTCTCAAACCTCTCAAGCATAGGAGTTCTCAAGATTGCATAGGATAATGGATTACAGGCATGATATGTTGGTAGACTAGGCTGCGAAGATTTTGTCAAATTTGTTGCCTTTTGATGCACAATAGTCATGCCCTGTAAAAGTTGGTTTAGCATGGCATCATTGGGAGATGTGGTTTGTTGTGAGGAATTAGAACCAAGGTGAGGAGGTGATTGAGCCTGAGATACAATAGGTAGAGGCTAAGAATATGTTAACGGTGGTTGGCCATACTGATAGGTAGAAGATGGTTGCAAGTATGTAATAGGTAGCTGGAAATGAGTGGAATAGATAGGAGGTTGAGAACAATTATTCACAGAAGATGTCCCTTTAGGAATCAAATTCTGATAATTAAATCCCATAGCTTTGTAATTAGTGCCATTAGATACTCCAATACCAGTGATAGCATTACTACAAGTGTTCACATTAGTTGTTAAGATTGTTAATGTAAAAGTGGATATTCCTGTATTTGGTATAGGTATGGAAACTTGCATATGAGATGGTGATAAAGTGTTATTTATCATTTGTGCACATTCGGTTACCAGCATGATATTGGTTTGTACAATATGTGCTAGACCACAAAGTGCATTAACACCATCTTGTACTTCTTTTATCAATTCTCTTATATTATGAATTGTAGGAACAACTTCTTCAGCTATTCTCTCATTTTCCATAAATGTTTGAAATTTAGCTAGATCTTTATCCAACTTTTATATTTGCTCATTAGATACATATATTGTTGCCTCAATAGTGTTATCAACATCATGAAAAGTTTGTTCTTCCATTGAGGTTGGAGGATGTGTAATATCTTGCACAATTTGAGTTTCTCCCTTTGTAAAGAAGGTGTCCAAAGTACCAACTTCTTCAAAAGCACTAGATCCCATTAATCTTTTACTTCTTCTCAAAGGGATATTGTTTTAGGACAACATGTCATAAATCTTATACCAAAGCATACAACACACAAACTAAGAGAACAAATCCTAGGAAAAGGATATGATTGACGGCCAAAATGCTTGGTTTTTGTACTCTTTTCAATGCCAATGAATAACTCAAAGGATACTGTAAGGATTTAAGTCAAGGAAAGAATTTTATATGTCTGATATCAGTCCAAAAAAGAAATATAATCACTCTCAACACACTCTTGATGCAAATCCAAGATAATGCCAAGTCAAAATATAGTGAAAATATGTCAAAATAGGCACTTTTTCACCAAAATTCAATGCAAAAGAGCATAACAAAGGGTGTTGTGAGGAAAATGATGATGGATAGAAAATAATATCAGTAATAATAGCCACTTTGTGCCAAAATACCCAACACAACATGATTTTAGGGCCACTTAAGATAAAACCCTATGAAAATATAGCAAAAATAGGCTATTTTTCACGATTTTTCAATTCCAAGACCTAGAAAAAGGGGTATTGTAAGGAATTTTAGGAGGTAAAGTGAATAATATCAATAATATCAGTCACCTCAATCCATAATATTGATCACAACATTCTTGGAGTGCAAACTAGGTCAAACCCTAGGGTAAAAATGGTCAAAATGTGTAGTTTTTCGCCAAAATTTCACTACAAGAGCCTGATAAAAGGGTGTTGTGAAGATTTTTGTGAGGGGAAGAAAATGATTACACTAGTAATAGAAAATTGATGCAAAAATATCCTTCACAACACACCTATAGTGCAAGTTTAGAGAGTCGATAAAGCCGATTTTAGTGAAAATTGTTGTTTTCGAAGCCCTAGGTTTGAGATCCTGGGATAAAATGCTATGTCAATGATTTAAAGTCTGATTTATGATGAAATTGAATTACTCTTAGATCTGAAAATAATTTTCAAGCCTTAATATGCTTAATGCCCATGCAAATTTAATGAAAATGCATCAAAATTGCTAGTTTTTGTTGAAATTTTCTATGCAAAAATGCAAATATTTTAAATCTAAATACAAATTCATACTAATATGCAATACTACAGTCAAATAAAAATATGAATTAGCCTCTAAAATCGGTATAAAAATTTGATAAAAGATTTTGCCTACAAACCCTAGATTTTGGAATTACTAGGTTATATAAAATTGTCAAAATTTCCATAAAACCCTAGCAATTAAATAATGAAAATTCAAAGTAAATTTCTGATTTTTTTTATTTTTCTGTAGTTTATATCAGATCTAATGCAAAAATCATGAATTAGGAAAATTTAGAAAGAATTGATGTAATTTAGTAAGCCAAACAATGCAATTTTTTTGTATTTTTCTAATTTTCCAATTTGTTTGAATTTTTCTCAATGCAATAAAATAAATGACCAAATGAATAAATGAAATCAATCCAAATCTGAAGACAAACACTCATAAATTTGCAATTTAAGTCCAAAAACACAGGCTCACCAAAATGTTTAGTGTAAAATTGGATTTTGTTAATCTTTTGTTGTTTAGATGTTAAAACCCTCCTTTCCACTAAACATTGAAGGATCTAGGGTCGAGTGGTGAGCACTATCATACCCTAGATCACTTACAAATGAAGGGAAACTTGGATTAGGGAATTAATTATCAATTTTTCCTTCTCTTATGTCTGATTAACCATTAAAACCCTAATTATGCAAATATGACAACAAATTGATGAATAACGGAAAAAGCTCTTGCAGATGGGAGTAAAATAACAAATCATAGAATACCTAGTTTTGGGGTTTTGAGGTGGAATAGTTAGGGACTAAGGTCCAGGAGCCCAAGTCCAAGGTACCTACTTTTTTAGGGAATTTGGACCTCCTTCCAACACTGATCAGTCCTGTAACTTCTCTTTCCTGAGATCTATCTGCAGAGGACACTATTGTGAGCGCCCTAGTCCTGGAAGTGCTCCTATGTCTAACATTTCTTCAGATCCTGAATCCCTAATGCCTGTGAAGCCTTCTTGCAACTCCACCTTTTCCAGATTCGACACCTATAACCTACAATCACAAGACTTGGTTTGGGGGTTGTGGTGTTTAGAGAAGATTAGAGCACCTAGATTGTCTCTAGCATTGAATAATCTGATGGATGTGGGATTGTTTAATGCTGTTGGATTCCCACTTGCAATGGAAGCTACAGATTTAGTTATTGAGTGCATCCAAAAATATGACATGAGCTCCAAAAAAGTGAAACATAATGGTGTTGTTTATGCAAATCTGTCAGTGGAAGAAATAGCTAAAACATTTGGCCTAAAAATTATTGATAAAATGAAGTCCAAATAGATGTAGAATAGTACGCAATTGACTTTAAAGAAAATGAAGCATCCTGCAAGAGTACAATATTTTATGGATGGTATTCTCAGGATAAGAAACCAAAGGCAGTAGCTAGAGTTCCAAAGCATTTGTACATGATGGATTTCAAAGATGACATTTACATAATGATCACACTGTTAAGTAGACTAATGGGCTTGGTAGATGCAAGTCAATTTGAGCCATGGATGTTTTCCATAATTTAGTTTATCAGAGAAGAAACATGAATAGTTCACTTGGGCTCTATCTATTATTAATTCTATTTTTGCACAAATTATGAGATGGAATAAGCAGAGGATTTTCTCTATGTCTTCATATGTAGTATACTCATGTGCAGCAAAGATACAATTGAGAGGAATACCAAGGGTTGGTATACTAGGAAATGGCCTAGGGCAAATGTTGGTGTATGATCATTACCCAGACCTAAGGAAAAGAATGTGATGTAGAATTACATAAGTGTAAATGATGTGTTCTATATGTACCTGGTGAGAACATTGACATGGGATAGAGTTAAGAGATTATCAAAAGAAGCACGAAATGCTATCAATTTGCATAGTGCATGGTATATTATATTCCCTACCTTCACTTACATTAGAACATAGGGATTTATGGGTAAACCTTTCAAGTTATCAAGGTACCCAACAAATAAAATTGTGTTGTTGGAATTCACCAGACAGATATTGAACATCTATGGTATGTACAAAAAAAATTTCAACAGAGGTAACATCAAGTTTCCCTTTGGCATTGGTAGATACCAATGTCTCAATGAGGAGGTTGCTAAAGTATCAGAGGCATAATTGTAGTATTATGGTTTTCAAACTTTTTATTTGGCTCGACCATTTGATCCATTTAGAAGAATACATAATTAGGACAAGAAATTCAGACATCAGCCATAGATTGAAGATTTCTGGGTAGATTGTGATAATGAAGCAGAGGTCAAGAAAAGGCCCCACCAAAGGCTAACTCTTGATCAGATAAAGACATTGGGAGTACTTGAAGTACCCCAAGAAATTAAAGATGATTACAAGAAAGTATTGCACAGTAGTTATGAAGCCAAAAAGGTGGCTGATGAAACTATCACAGAGCCAGACTGGAGTCAACCTGAAGAGGCTTCACTGGATAATGTATCAAGGCCAGTGCTAACATATTCTAATTTATGGATAAAAGAGAAAGTAGAAGACATAAAGGCCAAAGGAATCATAGTTTCTTATCAGGGAAAAAGGGAAAAAAGAGAAGTTTGGAAAATGAGGATAACTTTGATGATTTGCTAAGGAGAAAGAGGCAGATAGTAGAGGCAATGATAGCCAAGGCAAATAAAGGAGCCACATTGTTAGATCCCTATGCATTAGGGGTAACAGTGGCTATCTCCTTAGGAATGTTCACATCTACAAAGGGAGGAAAATCAACTACATCTACCATAGTAGAGCAGACTCCAATACAAGCAGTTGCAATGCCTCAACAAACACCAAGTGTTCAAATCTTACCAATAGCCCAACAAACACCCTTGGTAATGACACAAACACAACAAGAGAAACTCCAAGGATTTATTAAATTTAAGTAGGAAATGACTGAGGAGATGTTACAAAGTGCATCCATGGCTCAAGTATCTACCAAAGAAGATGTAGAAGTAGTGGATGTTGATGATGTTGATGATGATAAGGATGAAAGTGGTGATGATAGCCTAGATGAGTGTAGTGAGGAGGAAGAAAGACAAATACCCAAAAGTCATCTCATGCTGGGAGCATTTGATGCAGGACTATCACAAAAGGCAGCAACAACCTCAAAAGTTCCAGAGGTTACCACACAATCAACCAAAGACACAGAAATGGTTGATTTATTTGATAATTTAGTGCCTAAAAATATCATGAAGGAAGTAAAAGAAGCTACCAAATAAATTCTAAAAGATCAGGCAGGGGAAACAGAAAGTGAGGACATTGGTAATGTACCATCTTCTCGGAGAGAAGATGCACTAGTTCAAGAAAATGTTCCTATAGATAGCTTGGAGAAATAAGAAAATAAGAAGGATGAAGGAAATGATGAATCACACAAGGTTCCTAATCCTGAATTGCCTCATGGGGAGGAACAACAAAAGGTGGAAGTACATAATGTCTAATAGGAGCACCAACAAGAAGGTCAAAATGATAATCAAGAGCCTTCGTAACAACCTCATGATCAAGAACAACAAAAACAACATCAAGAATCCCCTAGGGAGCATCAAGAACATAAAGAACAAGAATAAGAGGAAGTGATAATAGAAGAGCCTCAAGATGAGGTGATGAATGATAAAGCTACGGATTCAAGTGAGAGCATGGCAGTACCATCCTGGATTGGATCTAAGGTACACCAAGAGTCAGCAGTATAGCTAGTACCAATTGATATCAAAAGCTTATTAGTTAATGAGGCTGCTAAGAGAGGTAGAAGGAAAGCAAGGATCATGTCAGCAATAAAAAGAGATCCTTTTGGTATAAGAACTATGCAGATGGTAGTTCCTCAAGCTGATAAAGAAAAAGGTGAAATAGATCCAAAGGAGTACAATGTTATTAGTATGAACCTAGGGCATGTAAACAGAGAACAACATATTGAAGAGTTGCAAGAGATGACAAAAGTAATTCTCGCTAAGATGAGGAAGGACAAGAAATAAATAGTAGAGTTGAAGGGGCACATTGCCCAATTAAAACAATTTATTCAAGGGATGATAGACCCTAGATAAAGCTTGTCAGAATTACCTTCAGATCTAACAATTTTATCTAAAGATCAAATAAGTGACATGGAAAACAAAAGACATGAGTCCAGCATGTTTGAAGAATGGGTGAAGACCTTTATTCAAAAGGAGAGGAGGTCATAAAGATTGCAATTAGCAATTGGGACACCACTCTCACTGAGAAGAATAACTGTGCCAATATTCTGCAAAAATGCCAGTCAAGAATAAAACAGAATAAGGATGATTGAATAAACTAACTAACATGGAAGAGCATATGGACATATTGGTTAATGAAGGGGTCATGACCCTAAAAGTTGCTTTTCAAGTGCCTAGATGGAGAATGGAATTGAAATTTGAGGAAGGTATACTTATACCTTGCATTTCTAGTGTGCAAGAATTGGAAAGAACTGCTCAAGACATGTTGGAAACACATGTAAAGATAATACAACATTTGGTGGGGCATCCTTGCTCTAAGGCCCAAGTATATGATGTATCGATGATAATTGAGGAGTTTAAGGATATCTTTCGCCCTTGCATTGATGACCCTATTAATAAACTGAGTGTGGATGTAATGGAGTTGATAATGGAGTTGAGTGCTAAAATCAAGAAATATCAAAAAAGAAAAGAAGATATGGAAGGCAGGGCATAGGTATTAAAGAAAAGTGTAGAAATGCAACAATACACATGAGAGCTATCTCAAAAGACAATCCATGCACCCATAACAGCCTTGGCTAAGAGATATACAAATTATATGAGGCAGTAGGAAGGAGAACACCAAGTGGATGATACTAGAGATAGTGATTGATATTCTTATTCATTGTATGTTTCATTCTTTATTTTGTTATTCTTTTATACCTTCAGAAAAGTCAAAGATAGAAGGCCAACCATAGAAAATATTTTGATACTTCAGGTAGATTCTAAAGGCATCTTCGCAACTAAGAGAATATTCTTTCAAGATATTTTGGAGTGACAACTGGCAAAGAGAATATTCCAAGGATATTCCCATATGCTAGTTGGTGCATAGTTAGCAAGTCTTTCTCTACCATTGATGTTGTATTTTGAATCTAAACCCTTGATGGGATTTTGTAGTCATAGCAAAGTATCTGGATCTATATAAGGATCTTTGCTAGATTATTTTGAGACATACTGGGCATATACAAGACATATACAAAGCGTATGCAAGACAAGTGACTAGGGAGAGTACTTTAAGCATAGTTAGTTTGAGAAGGGATTCGCGTGTGTTTGTAGGAAGGATTATGTAGAACATCTTGTTTCCTTTTTGCATTTGTGAAAACATCTGTAAGTATTGATAATACTATTGATACAATCAAAAGATTTGAAGTCATGAAGCATTGTAAATTTGAAATGGCTAGTATATTTCAATAAATGCAAACATCAAATTTCTGCATCCATTTCAGAGTGTTATTTGATTCATGTGTTTTTGCTATATTTCCTTGAAGATTGCAATTATGTATGTGAATTTGTGAAAATGATCTGGATTCGCATATAAGAATTTATTTATTTTTGAATTGTCTAGGATAATCAAACTTATCCACGTGAGTAACAGAGCATTATATTTTTGTCTTGATCATGTTTCTAACTATAGCTTTTATTTTTCTCTAACCAGTAGTATAAATAAATAGCTAACACACAGTAATCTAAAGGAAATTGTTAAATATTTTGATAAATACATGTGAAAGATAAGGATCTTTGATCATTTTCATAAAATTTGAGATATAGAGCATGTTTCCTTAAAATTCATGCAAAGATTGATATTAAAGTTAAAAAAATATGCAAAGGATTAATGCTTTGAGAGTAATTTGGAATTATTTACAAAGATTGAATAATCATGTAGTCAGAAAAGAACAATTAAATCATGTAAGGCCCCTTGTTAAATAGCTTCACATTGAACCATGAGTAATCTGACATAGTCATGACCTGACTAATGAAGCCTTGGGATTGTGAATTATTTTCTGATAATTCTCCATATCTTTCAAGATGGATGAAGTTCATAGTGAATTTTATCTTGTGTTGTGCATGTATAACATCTGCATCAACATGTCTCTTTGCTACTAAAATTATACGTTACTCCATCTCGTGAGAAGGACATGCCGAGAGATCAAAGCCTTAAAACTTCATAAAAGTTAAGCAGAGATCATTAGGAATCAAGAAATTTATATTTCAAGAAACCTTATCGCTTAAATACATCTATGTATTTCATCTCCAAAGTTATGTGTTCCTGAAGCCTTTGAAACCCTAGATCATTTAAGGTAGACATGTGAAATGATTCATCAGTAATGAGTGTGGATGATTCACTTAAGATCAAACAAGTCTTTCAAGGGTGAAGGAATTTAGAGATTTTGAAGAATGTGATCGGGTGATGGCTTCTATTTGAAACTTATTATGGAGCTAGTTTCTTTTAAATCTATTACAATTCATCAAGTTCATGCACAAGGGTTTCCACATGACAACATTTCACATTGACTTAAAGTTTCTAGTTCTAAAAAATCTATGATGATTCACTATTAAGACATGTGGCATTGAGTCACTCTCTATCACACTGAGTTACTTAAGGGACTAAACAAAAATAATGAACCATGGGCGTCATTGATTTTAAAACTAATATGATGTTGCAACGTGTCTCAACCATGGACCTCCAAGAGATGGTACAAATTGACACAGTTGCCTTGATGCACCATTGAGAGAAGTGTCATGAGTCACTTTCGGTGGGCCCCCTTCCCTCTTCAACAAAAGAAAGTGTTCAACACTCTCCTTTCTTCCATGTGGTGGCACCGCATGCATCTAGAAGGATGGCAATCCATAAACACTTTAATGATGCGCCATTGGTCATCCCGTCTAGGTTAACCTATGGTGGGGTGGTGGGGCCCATTCAGTTCAAAACTAATGAAGCAGGCTCACAGGCTATGGGTCTTAAGGTATGTTTGGGATGGTTCTACATGGTGATAGTGTGCATCACCCTAAGTTGTCATTTCTAATAATATCTTCTGGATGTGTCATTAGCTAGCAATGTTGACTCAACCAAATAGTTAGGCTTGTCTATTTTGAAGCCCAGTAGAAACAAATGAAATTGTGAGTTAATTTCAAGGGTTGCACATGTTGCAACCACACAAGTCCTCAGTGTGGTAGGCCTAACAACCCATAAGCATTGTCCCATTAGATAATGGTGATGACTCATCCATGGTGGGACCAATTTCATTCAAAATGGAGAAGCCAAAAAAGTATGTGGGGCCTGAGGCTTAACTAAGGGAAATGTAACAACACCACATAGATCACTGAAGAAGCAAGCTTAGCACTCCAACACGTTGCACTATGTTTCCATGTTGCATGTGGAACCAAATCAGTAGTAAAGGCTTCCCAAACCATCAATCATGAGCCTAAGTGATTTGATGGTCTGCACATCACCAAGCCCTTCAGAGCCAAAGAATGTAAGGCAGTGCGCCTTTAACTACAATAGATGGACTAGTAGGCTAAGGAAGATTTGTACAAAAATATGGAGGTATCTCCAAGGGGACACATGGTGGCTAAGCACACTTCAATTTTTCCTCATACTTTGTTTATGATATCATAGTAGATTGAATTGGTGAGCCTCATATCTACTTTTGCAAAGATTTTTATGATTTTGTGTATGTCTATCAATTGTTTAATAGTTATTGTGTGCATTCAAACTGATACAAAAGTTCTTCCAAATTATTTGTTGCATCGTGCCACAAACTTTTTTAGTTATTTTTCTTCTATCCCTTTTTATCAGTGGAAGTTAGAGTAGAATTAGTTGTTTTGTTATCTAAGCTTTAGGCTTTGAAAGGAACCATCCTTCTCTAGAGGTCTAATCTCAATAGCAAGGTCCCACACCTTGAGATCATTCCCATTGTGTCATTAGAACGTTGAACTGAGGTTCAACAAGGGTGCAGTTTCATATGACAACAGTAGTAAAACCAGCAATATTATGATAATAGATATGAACCATATCATCAACCATATGAGCCCAACCAATTTTTCTCATTTTAAAAAACAAAAGAGCATAGCATTAAGTTGTGTCAGGAATATAATAGGTTCATCTAAAGGTTGCTAGGGGACTAACAATGTCTATTTATCAAAATTTTCCTTAACCCTCAATAGGTGACAACTAATAATAAAAGCAATTTACAAATGTCCATTGCCTTACAAAATGCAAACATGAGAATCTTTCAGGGTCCTTTTCCTGCTCACTGCAACAAAGAAACAAACACTCACAATCAAACCACTTCAAAATTGACCAAAATATCTCATGCCAACAAACCTAATTGAGTGCATGGAAATGGGGGACAAAAAGGGCATAAAAAATAGCCACATTTTTTTTGAAATTAGCTAAAGCTAAACTTGGATGAGTAATTCAACATGTGTCAATGTCAAAATTTGAAGATATGATAACAAGAAGAATTGTAGTACTTTGAACCTACTTTCTATACTACTCAATATATTTTAAATGGTTAAGATTAAGGGGGTGAAATGTCGAGCACACACAAAAGTGTTCCTATTTTTATCACTAAAATATAACATAGTGTCTGGTGTGTGGCCCCTACCTATTTTTCTACATTAGCTAAGTTTTTATAAACAAGTTGGTGGAAATATAGCCAAGAGTGAGTACTACAATTTGTATATTTTTTAATAATTTTTATTGAATATTTTTTATGTAATTTTTTGAATTGGATGCATCCTAAAAATTACATCACTGAGCATGCATGCCACATAAATTACACAAAACTAATTAAAAATATATTTTTTTGTAGAATATGTATAGAATGAAAGATAGAGGAATCCTATTTTTTAAAAAATTTGGATAAGTAGATCAAAACTTATAAAAAGAAATCAATACATATGTATTTAAGGAATATGAAGTCACTCTTCAAGGAAAATAAAAATAAATACTTTTAACTTACTCAAAATATCAATAAATCATATGGCTATAAATCTGAGAAGTAGATCTTTATTTTGGTGGTGGTTTTGTAAAATTTTGTTGCAAAACATATAAACCTGATGAAGTTGAAGTTTGAATTCAAGATAAAACATGAATTTAGGAGCCACAAGAGATGTTCAACCCTTAGGATTGGAAAATCAATCCTAAATGGGGGGATCATAAAAAAATTTCAGAATTCATGGCAATAAAAATGCATCCACATTAAACCACATACACGTTATGTTTTTCATAATGCAAATGCATTTATGTGAAATTATCATGGTTGTCCACTAATTTGTCACCCATTTCCATGTACTTACCCCTAGTACACCTAGTTAATTGGGGATAAAAAATGAAACTAAAATACTAGGTTTAGTAGAGATAGTTTGTGACAAAATAAACATCAAACCTAACATTGAGAAAGAGATAAAATTTCATGGGAAGGCCATCTCAATGGTAGATATTGTGCCACCTCCCATTAGACTATATGATCGCACTGATGATCTTAAAAGAACTTATGTAAAAAGATCTTTCATTAATCTTCTTAGAAATTTATCATCACATAGTGTGGCTCTCCTACAAGAAATTTGTTTAAAGTACCTTGATCGAATAACTCCACCCCCAAATGAGTAAATAAACCAAGTGGATTTAGACATGATCCCATCAAATAGGAACTCCATGACCTATGTTTCTTATTTGATTTAAAATAGATTACCACATAAGCTACCTTATATTTATGAGTTTGGATTTATGACACTTGTACAAAATGAATGCTAATAAATAACATGTTGCAACAGTAAACATCATACCTTTTCCCTTCTTGAAAGAATAAAACATGGTCATACCAACATAATATCTTGTAGAGATAGCTTACGTGCTTACAATAGCTTGAAAGTGAACACCATTATAAAGATAACACTCATAGTCTCCCTAGGACCCAAAATGGTTCCAATAGTATTTTATGTTATTAACTAGGACATAGGTTATATTTTTTTATTAGGAAGATCCTAGATAAACAAGGTGAGGGCAGCCCCTTTAACTCTATTGTAAGAGGTTCACTTCTTGAACCTAGGAAAAATTTATGTCATGAAAGGAGACCTTGAGCCATTTAGCATGTTAAAAGGTGATATGTAACAATGAAGAGAATAGGAATCATGATTGTTCATGAGTTATCTACCAATAAGATTACATACCAAAGCCCACTTCTCAAATCTTACCTTTGGGAAAGAATGATTTTCAATATTATAGAATTTAAGCATTTCCAACTAAAAGTTAGTTTTGGTTGAAAGTGTGTTCTAGATGGATTCATTCTAGATAAAATAAATTTGTGTCACAACTTTTTTAGTTGGAAGTGCATGCTAGATACATATGTAGCATATTTTTGGTGCCAATTTATGAACAAATAAAATTATTTTAAAAACATATTATTCCCGCCACTTGTACTCACATTAATAACATATTTTAAAAAATCCAAATATTCCCTTTTGTAGATCTAAAAGCATAGTTTTGAAATAATCTAACTTTTTAAAATATTTTGATTAGTGTAACTTATATTTTATTTTTTATTTTCACTAAAAGTAATTCAGTAACTAAAATATAAGGTTGATTGACTTTTCAAAAAAATACTTTTTTTTTTAAATAATAAATTATGATGCACTAGATGAGAGATCCCATGTCAAGATTATATATAGCCATTTTCTATTTTCAATGGATAATTAAGAAAAAAAGTGGAGGCCCTTTGAAATAGATGTATTTTCAATACATGAGACTTTAAATATTTATTTAAAAATATATAGTAAAATGAATTAAATTAATGCATAATTAAAGTTTCAAGTTATCAATACAAAAATTATAATTTAATATAAAAA
The DNA here is from genome assembly GCA_027924645.1 of Cunninghamia lanceolata. Taxonomy (NCBI): domain Eukaryota; kingdom Viridiplantae; phylum Streptophyta; class Pinopsida; order Cupressales; family Cupressaceae; genus Cunninghamia; species Cunninghamia lanceolata. The sequence goes on along the minus strand of BSBN01000116.1, from coordinate 5,309,699 downwards.
AGTAGATTCTCCTTTAATATCATTTTTTTAAATTTTATTAGCAATTAAATTATAGTGTTAATTTTACAAAAAAACTACATTCAAATAATTTTCTAGTTTATTTTATCAAATACAAATATAAACTATAGTAAAAAAAAACTACATATCATCTCAAAATTCAAAATATATGTCACTTTCAAGTGATTCAAGTTAAAAAGGTAGATCAATGTTGGCCATCTGTGTGTGTGTATCCTAAAAGGTTAGTTCATTACAATCAAACAATTACAATTTCAAAGTAAAATCCTAAAATTAAATTTGAGTTTCCAAGATAAATGCGTAATAAATTTAAAATGGTAGGATTCAATTAAAGATGGAAGCAATAATAGGTCCTTCGTGATCATCAAGTTGATCCCATTTTGACAAATTTTTGGTCCATAATCCAAGGTCCAAATAGGTCATCTTTAAACTCTAGTACTTTTTCATGCTTCCTATGACCCATTCATTTAATCTCTTTGCATGCTATTCCAATGTAAGAAGCTCATAATATTATTCTATAGATGATAAATATGATTTTATTTTGGGGATAGTAGGTTAATTGAAATGAATAAGTTGAATCTTCAAGAAACAACAATATAATCAATGGTTCACTTTAGCCATCTTGAAATTCTTGCACCTATCCTCATTAGGATAGCTTAATAATAAAACTTTAAAGAGTACTCAAATTATGTATCCTTCATTTGTATCAAATTCATATAAGCATTGATATATCGAATGGGGTATCCATTCAATCAACTTATCCAAATAAGATGTTAAACAAGAAAACAAAGAGTATCAAATTCCATCACAACAGTTCAAAATATTAAATTTCCCTTAGTTTGCATGTCATGAAAGTGATCAATTCTACCCTGATTAAACCCAAATTGTGGTTAAACTATGGTTTTATAAGAAGAAAGATAATTTTAGACATTGCATAGACTTCTTATCATTCATTTGGTCAAAAAGATCAAATTTCCTATTCTCACACAATGCATTCCCTTGTCTTAGGGTTTCCAATATTTTTTACGATCATTTATCATCAATGTCCAGCATTTAAATTATATTATCATTTGCTTTTGTCATTTTGACATGATAGTCTCAATCCAAGGTTCTAATTATGGTTGGATTTGTTAATTTATAGTTGACAACATACTCCCTTGTTCCTAGTTTTCTCTTTTCATTCTCATCTCAATTTTAAATATCATGGATTTATTGTAAAATCCAATTAAATAATCAATATTATGATCTTAGCCATGCCAATATTCATTTTTGAGTTCAATTTAGTCACATTTGCATGTTATAGCTTGGAGTTTAAAAACCCCAAATGGTAAGATTCACAATCCAAAAGTCGTCAAAGTTCATACCAAGTGAGCTTGCAATGCATTCCTGTCCTATGTGTGCACATCAATTTTACTCATGATGTTTATGTGTCATAATATCATAGGCAAGACCAAGCAAAAGATTACATGGCAGCCATTCACTTCTCCTTTTGTTAGATGCCTATTTAGTGGAATGTCTGGAGTTTTGGGCTCTTGCCTCCCCTTTACTCCCTCGTACCTGACATGCATTTCACCTCTTCTCTCTGTTTTTTTGTAATCTCGATATTTTTTTGCTTGCTGGGCCTCACCTTTGGTGTTTTGGCCCCTTATTGTAATGGCTGCTTTGATTTTTAATAAAATTTGTATGGGTACTCTGCACCTTTGTTCCAAAAAAAAAAAAAAAAAAAATGATCAACAACCTACATAATCCTATAGGTAAAGGTTTCACGATTTACACTTGGTGTTTCTTGTGAGCATTGTAAAGATGTTGAGCATCTTAGCCTCAAACCTAACTTTTGGTTGTAGCCAACAGTAAGCAAACACATCTTCTAATTCCGACACTTTGTGGGCCGCATTGGAGGGGCTACAACAAAAGATATCCCAAACAATCAATACTTTACTTTTTTAAGATGCCCGTATTCTTCAATGATGTGGGGTTGACTTTTGAAAGTAGCCTTACGTTGAGTAGAAGACAGCCCAAATTCTGATCATGCATTTTTATTTTTATTTTTAACTTTATTTAACTTTATTTAGTGGGTGGAGGGGCCATACAAGTTTTATTTAACTTTATTTATTCCTATTTGACAAAAGATGTCCCAGGCAACCAATGCTTCACATTTTTTAAGATGGTCTTCACGTTCATATTAACTTTTATATTCCACACAGACAAATCTTTTGGAAAATAGAGCAGATAAATATCTCCACCTTTTAAAGCAGTTAATTACAATCCAGACCGATAACGAACAAGGCAGACATAGTGTTAATCCCTTAAAACATTTTTAACAATGCAAATATGCAAATATGACTAAGAAATATATTACATAAAACCAAATAAAAAAAGGAGGGAGGCAAAGGCCTCAACCCAGAAGTCATACAATTAAGCCAGCTAAGCATAACTGTTGGCATCTATCACATCCCCAAAAAGGACTGCCAATGGACACTTAAAGGCCTAGGCAGCAAAGAGGGGATTAGAGAGAAGTGTCCCAAAAGAAACAATAATGCTTCACCAAAACACACAGAAGTCTGCCCGTTAATGTGTAGAGGAGGACACTAATATGCATTTTTACTATATTGAGTTTAGCATAATGAATTTACATGATCCAAAATTTTCATTGTCAAATTTACTTTATTCATGGTATACAAATGATAACTCTGTCTCAGGATTTACTTTATTAAAAGATGGTTTGTTGTCCAAGTAACCATGCGTTGTTTTCTTTCCTTCTATAAATTCCGTGGATGTTTCATTCAAATTTACTTTATTCACAATAGACAAAAGATAATTCCATCTAGCATTCGATTCTCTAAAAGATGGTTATGATTCTCCTCAACTAAGAACGATTTGTCTACTTTTTAAAAAGGCGTTCACTAAAGAGCTTAAATTGCTAGACGTTCAATGTAAGGTGCAAATTCATTCTAGTGAGCTTGGAGTGCACATACGGTATACCATACAAATGAATAGACAAGGAAAATTGGAGTGCCTCTTTAAGCGATTGTTGTTCAAAATGTTTGTTATTTGCAAGTACAAACTCTCTATTGGATTTAAAGAGTCAAATAATTATTGTACAAGAAAATGCATTCCAAGCCCTTTGGAATGACTGCACCTTAAATTGCCTTGTTACTAGTACTAGTCAGTGGCTATTTTTCTGTTCGGGCTCTTTTTTGGCGACGGATAGACATCCTTTTGGGGGTGCTAGTAGTTTCATGGGTGTTTTCCGCCTTTTTGTCGTATGATTAATATTCAAGGTCCTCTACCTCTACTTGTAAATACGTTTTTATTAATATATTTCTGAGGGTTCTCCCTCTTTCCTGGTTAAAAAAAAAAATTGCCTTGTTACTTGTGCCTGTAGTAAGTGCTTTGCATTTATTGTTTATCTTGAGAAGTAACATCATGGACAATTGCACACAAATATACAAATGGAATGATAAGAGTTTGTTAACCATCACTCGCTATAACAAGATGATGCTAGAGCATTTTAGTGTTTTAGTAATCTTGTATTATATAGAAATACTTTTTGATTAGTAGTATTTGTTAACCATCACTTGCTATAACCCCTTCTGCCTGCTTACTACCAATGCAATCCTCTTTCTCTTGCCATCCTTGCCACACCATTTCTATAGGGATTTGAGGCCCCTAGATTTGAAAAGTATATGGACAAGTGTGACCCGAACACTCATATTTCTGCTTTCACTCCTCTTTATAGTGACTTTCTATTTCAGGATGCTCTGTTAGCCAAACTATTCTCCCATTCCCTTAAGGATAGGGCATTGGATTGGTTTTACTCACTTCCTAACCATTCTATTCTATGTTTTGATCAATTAGCAAATCAGTTCTTACAACATTTCAAAGCTAACGTTGGACCTTAGGTTACTTTCATAGACCTGGTCCACTGTAGCAGGGAAATAATGAAAAAGTAATTAATTTTCTTTGTCGATACCAATCTTTGTTCTCACAGATTCTGTGTCCTATCTGATTCTGATGTACAATGAGTCTTCATAGGAAACCTACAGCCACAGATATGGGACCAAATATTGTTAATGTCCTACTCTTCTTTTACACATCTTTGCACAACATTGTGCAACTATTAACAGTTGCTAAGCCATTTTTGGAGTTTAACCTCACAAGCTCCTGCTGACAAGGCCAGTGCTTCTACATCATATAACTATAAGAAAAGCATAAAAATTTACTAAAATAGTTCATCAGTAGTAGTCAACAATCTAGTGACTAAAGCAACTTCACAAAATACTTTAGCCTTGTTTGCTCCAAAAATAAACAATAATAGAAAATTCATTCCTTTCAAGAAGTCTCTTTATAGTATCATGATATAGCTTCTAAATAATGGTTTGGTGTAGCTGGCTCCCATTCATCCCCTTGATACCAGCAAGCCATTACCACCTTCCTATGATGCAAAAGCCTTTTGTCAATTCCACCAAGTCTCAGGTCATGATACTGAGTGATGTTTGCATCTCAAGCGCACGGTGTAGAACCTCATCGACCAGGGAGTTATCCAGGTATCAAGAGTGAATAGAAAAAGTAATAATGCATTCGCTCCTGCTAATCAGCATATGTGGATCTATACAAACCTGATGCCTCACCACAACTCTATCTTTGTTGACCTTGCGTCTCCCTCTGTGTTGCTAGAGTCAACCCCTAATGTGTCTTCTTCTCACTCCTATTTCGAGATGATTGATATGGTGGATGTTCATTCCCACCCTACTCGAGAACAAATTCTATTCCCAAACCTCTTATCTCCTTTTCCCCTTCTGAGATTCTGCCTAACACATCGGAAGGCCCTCTCTACATTCCTGCAGATATCAATGGGAAACCCATCAATGGTGTCCTCAATGATCCTATTTGCATGGTCAATGTGGTTACAAAGAAATCCTTGTATGCATATGAAGTCTATAAAGATGCATATGATTCATCTAATGTCTTTATAAGGTGTCATGATGGCATGTCTCTCCCCACCCTACATACGATCACCCTTTCCATTTAGGTTGGATCCAAATCCTTGGACACTTTGATGTCTATCATTCCTTCTTTTGATCATTTTCATGTGAAGTTGGACCTACCTTGTCTCACTTCCATGAATGCGATCCCTTCAGTGGTTCATCATTGCCTTAAGTTTCCTCACAATGGTGTAGTGCACACGATACATCACAATGGATTCATACCACTCACCACGTGAGGAAACTTCTCATTGGACTACTTCTGGTTGGCCCCTACTGAGCTGCTTCAACCTCGTAATGACTTTTTGTTTCTATCTTATCAGAAGTTCAAATAATACATAGGATCGCTCAATTGTCCCCTGGCTCCTTAGTTTCTTCTTCTTCTTCAATTGCTTCCCTTGTTGTGCCTCTATTTTCGGAGGCTGCTCCTATTCCTTCCTTTACTCCCCTAGCAAATTAAAGAAAACAACCCATACATAGTGTACCTTCTCTTTCCCATGCCCCTAGTTTGTACTCCATAGTACTTTCTCCTGTCTCTTACGTGAGAGCACAGAATAGACTTTTAGTACAACCATGTGCACTATTCTTCCCTAGAGTTTCTCAGTCTCTATTTTCTAGTTTTGTTCCTTCTGCCTCCTTGGTGGCACCAAGAAACCTACCTTTGTTGAGTACTCCTCCTCCTCCCGTGGTGGTTCCCCAACCTTCATTGATTGCTTCTACTCCTTCTATTCCTCCAGTGGCATGAGGAAAGCAAACCATGTTGTGGGCACTTTCCCCTTCCCCTACTCTTATTGTCTCTCTATTGTTAGTGGTCACCTCTGTTGATCTGTGTATCCTTATGAACGTGGATGGCATGAAGCCCATGATGGAAGACCTTGGCCCATACAAGGCAGAACTAACTTGTGAGAGATTGCAAGTGTCACTATCATGCTGTGACTTGAGCACATTTTGCTGATGTGCAACCTCCATCTGAGAATCCCCCTTCCTTGTAGTAGTCCATTGATCCCATTCTTCCTTTGAATCCCCACCTTCCTATATCTTTGTACACTTAAAAACATGACTCGGTAGCCTGGGGCAGTCGAGTCAGCTTTGCCATGCACATGGACCCCTCTCCTTGCCATGAGGTGAACCTCCATGTCACTCTCGCTCTCATGGAAGTAGCCATTCAAGAGGATGCAGGAAATGGTGGTCCCATCTAGCTCACTTGAGAGCTAGACTTCATAGAGAATGGTTAGTCTATCCTAGGGCCTTGTTGTGCATTTGTTCTGATGTGGTGTTCTATGACCATTGTTAAAATAACTAAATGAACTGAAGGGTCACTAGTCACATTTCTTCGATTTGGGTTTCTAAGGTTCCAGCATTGTGTGGGTTGACTATTGTTTTCATTAATACTTCTTTCAAGTTGGTGTTGTTGTTCAAACTATTGGATGATAGTCTATGTTTGGAAGATCCTCAACCTTTGTTGTTGTTGTTGTTGAATCATTTGTTAGTCTTGTTGTGGTCTCAGGTGGATCTCCTCTATCTCATCGAGGATTGCCCTCATCCACTCACCTCTAAGTCCATGACACATTCATGAGTGTAAATGAAGAAAGAGATAGTTAAAGTTAACCTCAATTTCACCTAGGGTTTCAACTTAGGGTTTGTTTGACCTAAGGTTTGACTTTGTTTGACCTTTTGTTGGAATCAAGGGTTTGCGAACACTCTATAATGCTAATGCTTTTCTTCTTTTTAGTTTTTGGATCCATGCAATCCTATATGAGTGCAAAATAGTTTTTATGCATTTTTCTATTTATGGAAATGAAAATGCTTTTTTTCTATCCTAGGAATTAGAAAATGTATGCAATCTAATATGAAGTTACTTATGCAATTGAATCTATGTTTTTTGTTTTCTTTTTTGAATAAGTGGATCAATTTACTCTAGGAAAGAGAAATTGCATTTAAATGAAATTGATCTATGAACTTTCAAAAGAAAACTAATTAACAATACAAGATCTACTTAACCTATCAAGGAAAAAGCAACATGCATTTACTATTCCAAAGAGCAAATTGTGACTTTATAATTACTACAAAATAAAAGCATGAAGGAACCATGAATAAAGTGATGCATGAGCCTCCACTACCCTCAGAAATTCTTGTATGGAAACCTCTAATCCTCTTGCAACAATGGGGTGATCCTCTTGGAAACAATAAGAAAAGAGAAGCAAAAGAAGCTTTTGGAAGCTTGAATGAGATCTCAATGTGAGATTGTGAACACTGTGGCTTGTGATGTGGGTAGAGTATCACTGCTAAATGAAATTTTAGCAAAGCTTGATGAGACTATTGCAAGTATGAACAATTAGTGTTGTCATTGATGTCAACAAGTTTGTGTTGTCATTAATGTTAACTGTATGAGAAAGAGAATATTGCAAGTGTGTGAACAAGTTGGTGTTGAGTGGATTCTATCTCTAATGATGAGGAAGTGTTGAAGATGATGACAATATGTTTTTGGTGCTTGGTTTCCAAGTATTTTGAGAAAAATTGAATAGAATAAGAAAAAAGTGTTTGGCAGTGGTATTTTGTGTTGTAGAGTAGTGTTCTGGTTTTGCTCCACATTTCTTTTATATTGAAAATCTATTTATGTGGTTTTTATATGTTGTTTCGAGGTGTTCAAAGATGATACATTTAGAATTTGGTGTGCTAGATCAATGTGCAGAGGAAGATGTCTTCACTAGTGTATGAGTTGTGTATTGCAGAGGTGTCTGGGAGAAATGTTTTTGCTCTGCATTTCTCTGCAAAATGGTTTCAAGTCTTACAGTTCTGGAAGTGTACTTATGAGGTAAATATCTATCTTTAGTCAAAGTTTTTTGTGGTTTTATGCTCCAAAAGCTGATTTCTTGAGTTACAGTGCATGACTGAGATGATTGAGAACACTGGGTAAATAGGATAAGATTTTTTGGCAAGTGAAAGTTGTTGTGAACGAATTTGCTGGATTTCAATATTTTTGTGGGATATTCTAGATTGTTCTCAAACATGGTGTCTAGTCCACAAGTCATCTTTGGGTTTGAGGAAGTGTGTACATAAATGTTTATGGTGTTAACACCGGTTTGGCCAACCATGAGTGTTTACACTAACTACAGACTTGCTTCGATGATTGTGGAAGCATCATGTAACATGTATGAATGGATTTAGGTCCAAGATAAGGTGTGTTGTAGTCTGCCTTCATTTCTTTCCACCACAAGAAACTTTTGGTTCTGACCTAATTTAAATTTGCATGATCAAGGTGTCTTGCCGACATTGGAGAATGTTCTTAAGATTGAAGATGGTATAAATAAGTGTTATGCTATTGAAGGATGATAAGATAGAAGAGTATGTAGTATGTGATATGAATTATAGAGTTATAGAGTCTAAATTTGTGTAGTGCAATGCAAACTTTCATGTGTTAGATTATTGGATGCAGTGAGCAGAAGGTGTCTACAATTCCCTAGTGAGACTGCAAAGGTGATGATGATGTTGTGGTGGACTTCTCTATTGCATTGAGATAGTTTTCTCCTTGTAACAATCTTCTCTATCTTCTTCTCTATTATGCAAGTGAGCCTTTGGCAATGAGCCTTTCATTCTTTTGGGTGGTGAGCCTATTGTTTTTCAGTGTTGATATTACTTTATATTGTGAGCTAATCCTCATCATGGTTTTTCCCTTCTTAAGTTTTTCATGTAAATCTAGTGTTCTCTTGTGTTTGATTTTTATTTGATTCAATTCCTATTATTTGATTTCATGCTTAATCATCATAATAGTTTAAGGGTTTTGGAATTATATGTTACAATTGATTCAAACCCCCCCCCTCTCAGTTGTCTTGTGCTTTCAATAATTGGTATTAGAGCAAGGTTCCATGGAAGAAAGGTTAATCGCTTGAGGTAGATCTGGGATGGCACACAAGAAAGATGTTCCCCTATTTGATGGATTAGACTATGCATTCTAGAAGATAAGGATGGAAGGTTATATGATTTCTCTTGGATATGAGATTTGGAAGTCTATTGAGACTAAATACACTATACTAGAAAATGGTCCAAGTATTGCAAATGAGATCAAGGCCTATGAAACCAATGGTAAAGCAAGATATGCTCTTTTAAGTGGTCTTACTAATTCTTAATTGGTGAAAGTCATGAATCTGAAAACTACTAATGAAATCTAGAGTGGGTTAAGCCCTAGTTTCTAAGCGTATTATAATGGCGACACTAGTTGTAATAGATGTTGTTAAGAGGCCAAGGTCAAAATTCAAGAAGCACTCATTCAAATCTACCGAAACAGGTAAAGATGGTGCCTTTCTCACATGTTCTTGCAAATTTTTTACACACTGAAGACGTCTAGATATATATTCATTCACAGATAGATGAATATGATCATCTAAAACTAGAAAAATTCAAGAATGATAACCTATTAGGAGATGAATTTCAACTAAAATTGGAGTTCACCAATATTATTACAAAAGTCTTGATATCTAGAAGGGTTTTCCAAACTTCCAATATGAGGAAGAGTGGGTTAAAGTTTCACTAAGTCAAATCCATTGAGACTTTTTCTATTTAGATCAGTCATATTTGATCACCAAGGATGCTATCAAAGCTGTGACTAGATTATGCTCATCCAGATCGGTGCCAATTTTGAGATCAATTAAGAATGAGGAAGTGATGAAGCCAACCCGAGAAAATTTTGACAAAAGGACATTGACAGTAAATGATATTTAGGATTTGGGGGTTGGCTATGCAATAGTGAACATTGCATACAATATTTATCATACCAACAGAGAAAATTCTACCATTGTTACAACAATTTATACTACATATCAAATGGTTAAAGAAGGGAAGGATTTTGATTTATGTGAGCTCCTGTGGAAGAAACTATTGGACAACTTGAAAAGAACAAAAGAGTCAAAATACAAATTTCGGTATGGTTCCCTAATTATCTATCTTATGTTTTATTTCTTAAAAGAGTTGCCTGGTATGAAGGGTATGGTTTGGAAAATAGATACTCTAGTTTCCCATCAAATTAAGGAGTATATGCTTAGCTTTCCTGATCATGAGAACTGTGACACACTATTCAAGGGATTTTTCAAGACTTTTCAAAAGAATGTGCAAATGAGGGAGAGAATCCCATCAAAAGTTGTAAACAAATATAAGAATGACATTATTCATGGTGGACAAAGATAATTGCTACATGGAGGCTATTGAGCCAAGAAATTTTTTGATTACAACTTTTCCATATGAGGTTTTTGAATTTGATTTGGTAGGATATGTTGATATGTTACTCAGCAAGCCAAAGGATCCCTCTATTGAAAGGTTTGGCATTTATGATGAAATTATTAATAAATCAATTTGAAGAGAGGTACAGGAGAAAGAAAAAAAGGTGAAGTCTAAGGTAGAGAAAATGAAATCTAACCTACAAGACATGCTCAAATCTCTTGAAGGCTCTTTAGGAGAAGCACAAACTCTTACCACTGTACAAATGCCTAGAAGAACAAGCATATCATTATCTATTGCAGCTACCTCTTCTATCCCTTCTGGATCATCACAATTACCTACCAAAAGAAGTGCTATTGAAGTTCCTGAGCAAACCGAGACTATGGAAAAGAATAAACCTAGGTAGAAGAGACAGGCAAAAGGAGAAAAGATCAAACTAGTCAACATAAAAGATGAGGAAGATGTTGAAGAAGAGGAAGAAGAAACTAAAGTTTTGGAGAGAAAGAAGAAAAGAACAAGAGAAGAAACTAAAAAGGGGGAAACATCTAAAGAGAAAGGAAAAGGAAAAGCAAAGAAGATAAAGAAACCTAACTATGTACTCTTGCAACTTGAGGCAATAGTAAATTCAATCACAGAATATGGTGCTCTAAAGGAATTTGTAGAACTTTATGATGAAAGGCCTTCCAATGACAAATCTACTATTGAGGAAGCAATAATTAGGTATATGGCAACCTACAATGTGGCCTTAATTGATATTATAGATCAACTGCATGAAAGCCTTGGTGATGTTCTTATTAAAAGGAGAAATGAAGCTATGGGTAAAGAATATGAGATGAAGAAAAGAGTAGTGGAAAATGTTTGTCCCTCCATCTCTAAGCAAGAAAAAGTCAAAGTATCTCAAACTCTAGCAAGAGTTTAGGACTAAAAGGAGATTGAATATTCTGATGTCAAGGACAAGGAAGAAATAAAGAGATTGGAAGAGGAAACACTGAAGAAAACTATTGAAATTCTAAAGGGGATGAAAATTGATGTGGAAATTATTGAAGATATATCTGATCAATCTACCTCTAAAGGCAATGAGGAAAGTAGTGACAAGACTAGGAAGAATGAGGAGATTGCTCCTCTAGAGGATACTGGAGCACAAAACACAGAGGGTCAAGATAAAGGTAGTACTTCTCCTCCAAGGAACACTGGTTCCAATGTAGAGCATGATAATTCTCCTCTAGAGAATACAGAGAATGAGGAGGAAAATAAAGAAGATAATCCTGAGGAGAAGCAGGAAGAAAAGGATAAGAGTGATGAGAAACAAGAATATAAAGAGGATAAGGAAGAAATAGAGGAGTAAGAGCAAGTCAAGGATGAATCAGAAGGAATAAAAGACAAAGGTCAAAGTGCCTCAGAGATAGATTCATTCAAAGACCTACTAGACTTGCAAATACAATTTCAACTAGTAATTACACCTCAACTACTCCAAATTTCCACTCATGAAGGAAAAATTGATTTGGAAAATATTTCTTCCCTTCACAAACTACAGCTTGGTGACATATTGCATGCCTCAACAAGGAAAAAAATTTTACAAGAAAACTTGAAGAAATCTAGTGTGGTTGAGGATGCTGTGAAAGTAATTCAAGAAGGGTTACCAAAGGTAATCATTGACTCATCTCTACCTCTAAAGAAAAAGCTTAAGTTATTAATGGATTCTTTCAAAAACCATTCTTCCTACATTGAGAAAAATTAGAACAAGAGGCAGAAAAAAGAATAAATGATAAGAGGATGGCTGAGATGATTGATAAATGTGCTAAGACACATAATAAACTTAAAGAAAATTTGAAGAAGTTCAAAGATTGCATTGATGAGGCCACAAACTTATACCTATTCTTCCTAAAATGGCCAAGCTCTATAGGGAACATCAAAGCTCAAATGGATATCATTGAGTTACAAATCATTCAAATGGCCAGTGTGTATGATTTGTCTAAGGACAAAGATGGAGAAACAAGATCTCAATTGGAAAATCTTCATGCACAATTGTCTCAACTACAAGATGAAAGATGATGCAGGAGCATCCCTGGTTCAAGAACAATATTTCATCAACCAAAAACATTTGCATTTCAATTTGTTTGCATTTTAGTTGGTTTCTTTTCATTTTCTAGTATAATTCAAGCAGTTCAGTTAGTAGCAGTTTCTGTATTTTGGTCTGCATTCTACTATATTGCATTTTAGACCTTGCGGAGCTGGACTTAGCATCTAGACACTTTCATGCACATCATATCTAGAATTCAGATCATTTGGATAAGATACCAGAAAGATATCTCTATCAGAAGATCGATTGTTTTCTCAGAACAGAGCATCCTAACAATCTCAGACAATCAACTAAAGGAGAAGACCTGCAGAGCATTTCATGACCTACGCAGCTAAATTTCACATCATTCAATGTTATTTGGGTTTGTGGCCAACCTTCCCTAAGATCTACACACAATTCTATTCATTTAGAAAGGAGTTCCTCTAAACTAGGTCCGACCTATCCGTGTACAGATGTTACACCTCTTCATTGGAGTTTGTAACCTTCCTTGGCCAACGCGGAGGAATCTATTGTACTAGAGATGATATATATTGATATAATAGATCCTTAGGAAAGAGTGATTGAGAATTTTAGAAGTTGATAGTTTGAATCCTTGTGAAGGAGCTTCAAAGCTATATCTTGTGCATATTCTGATATTCTGTAATCAGGCCTGTGAGCCCTAATTGTAAGCTTGCATGTTGCTGACAAATTTGTATTTGAATTCTATAGTAAACTGAATGACTGAATTTGCATTTGTTTCATATCTTTGAGTTGTTTCCATTGTGTTTACTCTATCTGCATGGTCTGGACTATTCTCTTTGAGGACCCTCCTAACCATGACTGCACCAAGTGGTATCAAAGTGAAAGTTTGAATCTTTGGGAGTGAATTGAGTAAAGTTGGCAAAGGAATTCCATAAGATCTTGCTGTGAATAGATTGCAAAATTTGAGGTAGGTTACTTGTGTTGTGACCGATCACTAATTGTGAGGCAGTTGTCACCTTGTAGCCTGATTGCCAAATTTGAGGCAGTTTACACTTGATCCTAGGAAGATGCCATTGAGGAGAATCCCTGTTGTTGGAACAATGGCTGGTAGGACAGATGAGATGATGGAGATGGTGAAAACAATGTGAATTAGACTACATGATGTTGAAGAAGATAGAGGGAAAGAACTAAGCCCTAGAATTGATGTTGAGAGTGATGAGGAAGAATTTCAATCCGCTGATCAAACTAGTGAAACCCTAGGAGGTGATGAATAAGAAGAATCAGATCAAGTCAAGATTTTGTGATCTATTTCAAAGATTGGGAAAAGACCTAGAGTTGATGTACCTAATTATACTAGCAATTTGAACCCTAAAGAGTTGATTGACTGGATAAATGATATGGAAGAGTACTTTAAATATGAAGAAATTGAAGATCCAGAGAAGGTGAAATTTGCAAAGACAAAGCTGAAAGGACATTCTGCTATATGGTGGAAATAAGTTTAGTTGGATAGAAACAGAAGAGGAAAAGAAAAGATTACAAAATGGGACAAGATGGTTGCAAAATTGAAGAACCAGTCTATACCTGCTGACTATGAGTTGGAACTGTTGAAGAGATTGCAAAACTTGAGACAAAATGAGAAATCTATGGAGTATACTGAAGAATTTCACAAGATGATCATAAGGATAGGACATAGTAAAGTAAGCAAGGATAATGTTGTCAGATACATCAATGGACTGAGATTGAACATTCAAGAAGAACTGAGTTTGGTAAGGATGACAACACTGGAAGAAGCATATCAGTTTGCCCTGAAAGTTAAAGAGAAGCTGAATAATAGGCATGATAAAAAATAGATAGGCAAAGGAGGTAAATTTTAGAGAGGTAGAATATTTTCCAGAGGAGAAAGATCATATGCAAAGCAGAACTGATCAGAGAACACATTCAAGAAGGAGGATCAAGATAACAATACATACTAGAGAGATGATAGAAATTTCTATTGCAGAGGAAACCCTAGTCCATACCAGAGTGAAGGATACAAAAGAGAAGGAAGAGGAGGTCTAATAGGAGAACATTTAGAGGGACCTATTTCAAGTGTGGAGGTGAAGGACATAGAGCATTTGAATGTAATCAAGGGAGTACAAGCAAGAAAATAGAGAATAGTGGAAGAGCAGCCTATGTGGAAGAAGAACTTGTTGGATCACCTAGTTCAGTTGGAAAACCTACGAAAGGAGAAACACTTGTCATGAGGAGAGCATTATTTCAAGTAGAGACAAATGGAAAACCACCACAGAGGAAAAGTTTGTTCAAAAGCAAATACAAATCAAGAGGTAAATGTTGTAAAGTTGTTATTGATAGTGGTAGTTTTGATAACCTGGTTCAGAGGTGATGGTGACTAAGTTGAAGTTGGAAAGGTTGAAACACCCTAAGCCCTATCATATAGCACATGGATTCAGGATGATCATAAGGTACTGGTGAGTGACCAATGTTTGGTGAAATTTTATATTGGATCTTATCATGATGAAGTTTTGTGTGATATTATGCCTATGGATGTATGTCATATCTTGTTGGGTAGACCTTGGTAGTATGATAGGAAAGCTATACATGATGGGAGAAAGAATACATACACTATAACATCAAATAGAAAGGGAATCACTTTGATTCCTTTAGAAGATAATCCTAAAAGTGAAGTATGTGGGAATGCTAGAATCTATTTGGTAGATGCAAGAAAATTTCTGGATGGCTTGAGACATGAAAATATGTGTTATGCCTTGATTCCTAAGAAAACTGCAATACTGAAGAAGGAGACTAAATAATCACAAACAAAGGAGATAACTGAGTTGTTGACCAAGTATGAAGACATCATATCAGATAACGTACCTGAAGGATTGCCACCAATCAGAAGTATCAGTCATCACATGGATCTTATACCTGGAGCTAGTTTGCCTAACAAAGCAACACAAAGAATGACTCCTATAGACACTAGTACAGAAACAACATTATATTACTAAAAAACTACTTATAAATGACCAAACATGGTCACATGACCAATTGTAGTTTATTGTTAGTTATTTATAACACAACCAAATGATGACTAAACCATTTTTGGTCATTTATTGGTTGTTTTGATTGATCGATTTGGTAGTATATTTAGTTGTTGATTTAGTTATTGATTGTTGTAATCTGGTCACTTATTTAGTAATTTTTTATTCACTAATATATTTAGTCATTAATTTAGTCATTGATTTTTGTTAATTGGTCACTTATTTAGTCATTTTTATTCACTGATTTCTATCCATTGGTAGTGTATTTAGTCATTAATTTTAATCATCATTTTGATCAATTTGGTAGTATATTTAGTCATTTTTATCTACTAATTTAACATTGGTCATATATTTAGTCATATTTATTCATTGTTCAGTGATTTCTATCAATTGGTAGTATATTTAGTCAATTTAATTATTAATTGACGTCAATTAGTAGTATATTTAGTCATTAGTATATTTAGTAGTATGGTTTGAAGCTTGCACAATGAAACAACTTTGAGAAGGTAAAAACTTGTTTTATTGATAAAAAAATGCTTACAAACAACATACGGATCTAAAAATAAGTTAAAATGCTTTCTCTTTGCTAAAAAAACCTTCATGGTTACAATACGTAGCTCAAAGAATGAGAAATAAACTAATTTTCTGAGTATCACTAAGAATAGAAGCACAAAGACATTCATAGATGTCTTCTTCACAAATTCATGACTATCCCATGAATCTCATTGTCCTAGTTCAAGATCACACTATCATCTCTGTAGAGATCCTGTCTCATGCACCCAACTTGCTCTAGTTCATAAGCTACCACTGTGAATTGTTACCTATAGCAATAAACTACCCTTATCTCTGATGATTAGGCCTCTGGTGATTGTCATCTTTGGTAGGATGCCTCAATTGTCATGGACTGTTATTCAACATTGCCTTATGACTAGGCTATGCATTGTCATAATCGAACTTGTAGCTTCTTGAAATGCATTGTCCAATCACTTGTCAACCTACTGTCATGCATTTTCCCTTTATAAAATAACAATGCCTCATGATTGCCACTACCTATCT
Source organism: Cunninghamia lanceolata (assembly GCA_027924645.1). Lineage (NCBI taxonomy): Eukaryota > Viridiplantae > Streptophyta > Pinopsida > Cupressales > Cupressaceae > Cunninghamia > Cunninghamia lanceolata. The sequence continues at coordinate 5,293,353 of BSBN01000116.1, read as the reverse complement.
CATTATTCTAGCATGCTTTCACTTGTACTCTATCTCCCATCAATGTAGAAGACCACCCCTCTATTGAATGCCTTAACTACCTTTGACATCACTATATCTTTTCCAAATTCCTTGAAAATAGTTCATCACTACTACTGTTACCTAAGTATGCACTCTATGTCATCTGCTAGACTGTTACTAGTGTGGAAACACATGCTTGGATCCGTTCAATGCAATCACATGCCACTTTCATCTCTTAAAACTTCTGCAACGTGGGAAATCTTCTTGGAGCAAGTTGTAACGTATAGAATCCAAGAAGGAGAGTGTTGATCATGTCCCATATATGAATCTCTCTCCTTTAATGTAGCCAATAATAACCCTAGAATCTTTTCTCCTTTATATGCAATGTTCCATTTGATATGAGCAACAGGGTGATGCCTTTTCTGCCATGAATGAAGTTGTGCCTTGATACAACCAATAAAATTACTATTAGTCTCAATTCAGAAAGAATAAAAGTGCATTTTATATTGCAAGTTTACAAAAGTAAGTCCAAACATAGTAGAAAGATAAATCATTTAAAAAATTGTAGCCTTGTCAACAATTTCCTTAAACAGAGTGTTCAACGTAGACCTGAAATATGCATATTGAACCCTTGATTTCAGAACCTTGTTCAAAGTTTAAGAAATATGATACATGTTCAGATTATAGAATGAAGTTGAGATTATAGAATGAAGGCTATCAACACTAACCAGACTAGAACAACATTATCAACAAAAATTTCCTAGAAAACAAGCCCAAGAATGCCATCAGACTTAGACAACAAAAATGTCAACCATGGTTCTGTGTTGTCTTAGTAAAGACCTGCACCATGAAAGAATCCATTTATACATAAATTCCAAATTTAGTTGATGAGAAAAGATCTTTGATATCCAATTGGGAAGCCTTAACATCAAAACATTACTAACTTGATGTTTCACAACAAGTTTCCCAACTGTGACATCATAATTACTTAAGAAACTGAATATTGATCCACTACCATATTGGATCTCATAGGATTCGCCTTCAAAAACAACAAATGATATATATTAATTGTTTAGAAACTTCCTCAATATCCCCACTTTAAGCAGACTAAACTAAGTGAGGTTAAGGGTTTGAAGTAGAGTACCATCTTCTTGGTATGTGCTTGAAAATGATTACTTGTATCTTGAATGAAAATAGTAAGCTAGCTACACTATAAAATCATTGTTATAAAAATAACCACAAAATCCTATTTAATTAAAATAATCCTTCTATATATTTCAAGACAAGATAATTCAATTAATTTCTAAGAAAGCTAATTTCACTATCCAAACATCCATCAATCTATTTCATATATATAATTTCCTAGAATTTAGAATTTGAATGTAGACTGAGTATTCCAGCAACACTACTTTTTAAGTTGGATCCTAAAAATGCTGCAACTTGTGTTCTCTAAAACATCTATGCAAAAGCGGGCAAGTGTGGTGAGGTTTGAATAGTAAGGAGATTGATGAAAGATAGAGGAATTAAAAAAATACCTTCATGTAGTTGGATTGAAGGGCATAAAATGGTACATGCCTTTTTGTGTAGGAGACAAATCACATTGAAAAACATGGGAGAGCTATGCAAATTTGGACAAACTGGCTTGGCAAATGAAGGAAGTAGGGTATTTCCAGATACAAGACTTTTACTTATTGCTGTGGAATAGAAGAAAAAAGAATCATTTATCTGCCACCATAGTGAAAAGTTAGCAATTGCATTTGGTCTATTAAACATGGCCCTTGGTACAACCATTAGAGTTGTTAAGAACCTTTGAGTATGTTCTAATTTTTACACTACATCTAAATTCATCTCCAAGATTGTTGCAAGAGAAATTGTTCTGAGAGATGTGAACTATTTCCATCATTTTAAACAGGGACAATGTTTGTGGAGAATATTAGTGATACTAAATGAAATAATCTAAAAAATAGGCTTGCACTATAATAATGTGCACTACATTAGATATCCATTAATAACAAAGGGACATCCATCAAAGCATAATAATGGGGATTTTTTGTCATATGTTGTAGTTACAAGTGCCTTGCTAGACATACATGAAAATCTGGAAGCATAGACAAGGCAAGCGAACTGTTTCAAAAAATACCTCAAAGAAATGTGATATCATGGAATGTTGTGATTAAATGATATGTTTAAAATGGGTTTTTCTGAAAAGTCCTTAGAAAATTTCAAGAAAATGCAACCAGTGGGTGTAAAACCCAAATCCTCAACCTTTGAAAGTGTCCTTCCTACCTATGTGTGAATTGGAGCTTTGGATGAGGATATGAACATCCATCAAAGGAATAGTTGGAAGTAGATTTTTATCAGATATTGTAGTTGCAAGTTCCACTTTGGATCACCAAAGCCTTCACAAAAATTTCTACACAAAATTCAATAATGAAGAGTTTATGCACAAATTCTCTTTTGAATGATTCACAAAGCCTCCACTGCAACACTGCATGGTTTGTTGTTGGGCCTTGTGGTGATACGGGAGTCACTCACATCACTGCAAGGCCCAGCAACAATGTAGTGTTGCAGTGGAGGCTTTGTGCATCATTCAAAAGAGAATTTGTGCATAAATTCTTTTTTATTAAATTTTGTGCAAATGTTTTTGTGAAGGCTTTGGTGATCCGAAGTGGAACTTGCAACATTTTTTCTTGAATAAATAGGTGGATAAGCTACACCTTCCATTCCACCAGCTTTTCTACCTCCAACTAGACCTATGACAAGTGATTGAAGGAATAAATTACAAAAAATATCATCCTATCTATTTATGATGTTTTTCTAAGAATCAAAAAACTAAACAAACAAACTACAAAGCACACAAGTACATCTCTTAGTTGTATAGACCAAGATAGTTCAACCACCATTATACCACTCAATGAATACTAACTAGCTCCTAAGTCATGATCTAGATGACTCCTTTGGCACCTTGTAGGTGGTCCTACATATGAAAGCTCTGGGTCCTAACGAAAAACCACAAAATCAAGGATTTCAAACCAAGAATAAATAATATAGGGGAAATAACCTACAATAAAGATTTAAATTAAAATAAAAAGACTACCAGATCTAAATATGGGCACTTGATAGATCAACTCACATCCATTTGAAGTTTTCACCCAATAGAGTCTCAACTATGTTTCTTGTAAACAAGAAAAATGTATTTCTTATGGAAAGATGGCTTATCTATTTGAGAAGATTTAGGTATTCATGAAATGAAACAGGGTTAGTTAAGAAGCATGTGGAGTCAATTCATCTTCTACAGTGATTCTCCTACAATGTTCTATAGGTGATACACATCTATACATACATTTGATAAAAGAACATTTCAAGGACTGATACCTCATAGAGTTCCAGCTGGAGACATAAAAAACTGTCACTAAGACTTAGATTCAGCTACATATATACATCCCCCAACCTAATAATCAAATCCATAAGATCTTGATTTGATTTTCCCAAACTCAAGCTTTTAGCCTAGGCCCTGGGCTACAAACTCTACAAAAGCACTCAACCCAAAAAAAACGGCCTAAATTTTCAAAAAATACTTCATTGCTTTAGCAAGCATGCACTGCTGTTGTTGGATACGGATTCAACCAAAAGACAAAGACCAAAAGCAACTAAGGCCTTATATTTAACTCAAATCTTTCAATAATTATAGAAGTTATAGATCAACCCATAATGTTTCATTTAGGATTTAAAATTTTACCTTTGAATATCATGACAAAATTAAGTATGTATGGTTTCATAATAGGTGAAATGCAACTAAAAGTTTACCATCAACAAGGAGATTATTTACCTAGAGTAGCAATTGGATAAGGAACTGGTGGTTGTGAAGGTGATGTCCACTAGCCATTAAGAGGTCCTAAAGTAGGACTAGGTCCTGCTAGTGGAGGACCTTGCATAAACCATGAGAAATTATGCATGATCATTAGGAACTCTATCAAGTCATTAAAGGTATGCACAAGCTTTTTAAGGGTCTATGAAGTTTTCTAAGGGTTTATGAGATATTTGTAAGGTCTATATAGATAGACTCCTAGAAACCCTATGGAACCCATAATAGCCCTATACATGGCCCATCCAAGACAAGAATAGAAAGGTTTGTAGTCATTCATTAGGACCATTCAAAAATCTCATAGTCCCATTTGGTTTCATGTAAATTTCCTTTCATAAATCCATTTTAGGGATCCATATTTATTTTAAAATTATTCTAGGAGTCATTCATAAGCACCCCATACCAAGTCCATGTGAAAAATATTTATATTTTTTTACCATTGATGTGTTTTTGTGTCTCACCATAGTCCCGCTAGTCACACAAAAGGTCTTGGCGGGTGTGTAGGAACCAAAAATAACAAGGGAACATTTATCTCTATCTTGTAGCATGAAGAGGTTGTACTTGTGGCATCATGGTATGCATAGATTGATTACCACATCCCCACAGTGGCCTCAAAAATGAAGTGGTGGGTTGGCAATCTAAATTTCAGTGGCATATGATACTTCATCGTGGTCCCACAATAGTCAAGAGAATAGACGGTAATGCGGTAAGAAGGAGCAGAGGAAAACAGTACACCACACCCCTGCAGTGGCCTCAAGTGAGGGTTGTATTATGGCAATAAGGAGCAGAGGAAAAGAGTGCACTGTGTCCCCACGACAGCCTCAAGTAAGGCTTGCAGTATGGTGGTAAGGAGTAGAGGAAAATAGTACACCGCATCCCTGTGGCGGCCTCAAGTGAGGCTTGTGGTATGGTGGTATAAGGAGTTTAAGTTATGTAAGTGTTGATTATCACAGCCCTTCGATAGTTTCAATGAAGGAGTGCGACCTAGTGTGGTGAAAGGCTTCAAGTGATGTTTAGTATACCGTGGTCCTGTGATGGTCAAAGAAATAGTTTGCGGTACTATGACAGGGAACAAGTCATGGTGATATTGTTGAATTTTTGAGACAATATTTCTCATTGGCCTGATCAAATCAAAGAACACTTTTTCTTCCTTTTCTCCACTATTCTGTTATGAGCTGAGTAATTTCAAATTTGATTGTTGTCATTTCCAATGCATTTTTATTGCATTTCAATCTAAAACATTTGATCCATTGTTGGATTGTTGTCACCTTTAAAGACATAAAAATGTACCTGTTCTAATATTTTAAACTTATGACAAGTCAAAGTGGGTTATGCTCGTTTAGCAACTAGTTGAAATTTAATTTGAATGTACTGATTCTTGATGTTCCCCTTGACTCATTATCATTTTTGTTTATCATCTTGCTTTTTGGCTAGCAACAAACATGTGATGAATCTATTGTGATGTCCTATGGATGGTGGCTTTCTCCAAATTATTTTCAAACTATTTTGAGTTCTAGGTGTACACCTTGTGGAGACTTATGGCATATTTCTATGCTTAATTTTTTTCCAAGGTTACATTGAGTTGATAAATGCAATTATTCCAAAGGTAGTGGAAATAATTTTGGAACAATTATCTAAGTTGTCTCTTAATGTTCAAATTTGTGTAATTTTTGATTTTGTAGATTTTTAATAGCCTTGTTTGACGAGTCTTGGAAATTGGTTTCAATTTACAGGGTGAAGCTTCCATCTAGAGCTAAGAAATTGTGCCAAGTAGTTGCAAAGCCATGATTGGTTAGGTTACTAGTGGTGGAAGGATAGAAAAATCAATTCTCAAAGCTAGCAATGCATATCACAAATATAGGGTCAAAAGAAATTGTTCACCCAAGGTTCGTGGTATGGCAATGAATCATGTTGAGCATCCTCATGGTGGTGGTAATTATCAACACATTGGGCATGCCAATACTGTGCATCATACAGAGAAGGCTTAGCATGCACATGTACTTAATCATAAATAAACAATTATAGATCTTTGATTATTTAAAAATGTCATCTTTTAGTTTCTTTTTTATTTAGGTCACTTTATGTCAACAATTTATGGGGACTAGGTTGTAAACCATGTTTCCTATTATTGTTTCTTATCATTAGTGGTTTACTCTTGATTCAAAATTTTGGGAAAGACTTCAAACTAGGTTGTGATCCTTGTTTCCTTGTATTGTCTGAGGCTTATTGATGCAAAGTTTAGAATGGGTTTAACAAGACAACTACAATGTGTGTTTGACAATCATTCAAAAAGGATGATAACTCACTGTTTTACCAACAAGTTTCCATTGCTTACCAAGCCTAAACCAAGGGTTCCACTTGAATATGGCATAAGATAGATGATCTTGCAGAGACAGTCATATAAAAAGTCTTAAAACCATTAGGACAACCTTCCCAAAACATTGGATGGACACTTGCAAACATAGATAGGGTACTTCCTTCATAAAGTCACTAGACTCCTTGTAGCCCTAAAAAAGAGAACAGTCGGCAATAACTCTTGACAGAGACCCTTCTCTCACAAACCCTAACCAGTTTCAAATACCCTTTTTAGTCATTGATGACCTACCAAAAACTTACTGTGGGTTTCTTAAGGACATGTGACATTTTCTTCATGACAGGCCTAATTGAAAGAGCCCCAATTAGCCCTAATTAACAAAGCAAGTATCCTCAAATGGAGTTACAAAACTTTCTAAATCACTTGGACACATTAGGGGCATGGAAAAAACATGGATTCCAAGGTTTACTTGTTTCCCCAGTTGACTATGTGAGATTTGTACTATGTTGTTCCCTTTGGAATACACCTAACACATGGTTTTGTTAGGTTTCTTCAACAAAACTCCTTCAAACTCAATTTCCTACCCAAAAACCTTTCACAACACATAAAGATAGACATAAATAATTCCATTCCACTGATCTAGAGGGAGTTACATTAGTGGAATGGAGAAAGATACAGGCTTTTCTGTCAAAACCCTAGAGTAGGGTTTATTAAACCATTTTTAGGAAAATGCAGAGAACTAAGCTATACAGACGTTTCAAAACCTCAAACTAGATGTAATGTACACTTAACACATACCCCTAGCAATCCATGATCATTAGCCCTTATGACACCTCCGTACAAGAAAATAGTACGGGTAGAAACAACGAGTATACACAGGAAATGGCAAAAACTAAAATTTCTTTGTTTATTTCTTCTCCAAATCACTTATCTCCCCTAATGAACATGAAGATTCCTTTTTTTAGAAGCATGCACTCGACCTGGTTGATTAGTTGGAGGGGCAGTTTTGGATCAGTGGGAGGCTAAACTAACCCTGCAACCACCAAACTGCCCCTGTTTTGTTACTTTCTACAACTAATTACATGTGATTACATATGGATTTTGTCTACAAAGTGACTCATGTTTTTCATAAGGTGTTTAGGCCTTCTCAATCTTGATCTCTATGTGCCATGAATGGCTACAACTCAATGGACTCCACCTATGAAACAATGGACTTTACCTAAGACTATCACAAGTAGGCTTACAAGCATTGGCATCAAGGCCATGAGATCAACATGAACATGAAATCAACTTGGAGTGGTCCCAATGGACCTTATTACATCATGGAACAACATGAAACAACATGAAAACAAAGTATGGATCCTCTTTAATCTCTTGGTGCTCCTACACCATACTCCCGGGGTGGAGAAGAACTCAAGTCCCTTGAGGAACCAACTCAGCAACAGTGGTTCCATGCTTCAAAATGTCTTCTTCACTCCTCCAAGTGGCATCTTAAGCAGGTAGGCCACTCCATTTGACAAGGCACTCCTTATAAGTCCTCCTTCTAGTCTTCTTCAAGACCTTGGTGTCCAAGATGCATTCCAATTTCAAGGGTTGATTGGGTGGGGGACCCTTAACCCATTACTCATTTCCTATTGCTGTCACATCTACCTCTGAATCTATAGCATTACCACCTCTAAAAGGAAACAAATCTGAGACATTAAAGATAGGAGATATGTCCAAGCCTTGAGGAAGCTCAATCTCATAGGCATTGGGCGCAAACTTGTGCACAATCCAGCAAGGACCTATCTTCTTCATGAGGAGTTTGGTTGGCTGCCCCTTTGGAAGTCTTTCCTTCTTCAAATGTGCCATGACCAAATCCCCAACCTTGTATTGCACATCTCTCCTTCTCTCATTGGCTTTCCCCTTGTACTTCTCATTGTTCTTTTGAAGAGTTTCTCTTACATTATCATGGATGTCCTTCATGGCCAATGCAAAGTCTTCACCTTGAGCACTTTTCCTCTCCAATCCATGTAGATCCCTCAATTCAAGAATGCCTCTTGGGTGAACACCATAGACAATCTCAAATGGACTCCTTCCTATGATTCTATTGGTGGAGTCATTGTAAGCAAATTTAGCTTGAGGGATGATCATATCCCATGCCTCTCCATGCTGCTTTGTAAGACATCTGAGAAGATTTCTCAAGGACCTATTCACTACCTCAATTTGGCCATCAATTTGAGGATGATAGGCTGAAGTGAATGACAATTGAGTGCCCAACTTCTTCCATAGAGTATGCCAAAAGTGGCCCACAAACTTTGGATCCCTATCATTCACAATGTTAAGAGGCAAACCATGGATTCTAACAATTTATTTGAAGAACAAACTAGCAATGTGTGAAGCATCATTAGTGCATTTACATGGTAAGAAATGAGCCATCTTACTGAATCTATCCACCACAACAAATATGCTATCAAAACCTCTGAGTCCTAGGAAGACCCCAGACAAAATCCATACTAATGCTTTCCCATGGCCTATGTGGAATGGGAAGTGGCTGATGTAGACCAGCATTGGATGATGTGCCCTTAGCCCTTTAACAAATACTACAACCCTCAACAAATTTTCTGATATCTAATTGCATTTTAGGCCAAAAATAAAACATTTTCACCTGATCCAATGCTTTGTCAAGCCCAAAGTGACCTCCTAGACCACCACAATGCTTTTCCTTTATGATGTTATCCCTCATGGAATACCTAGGAACACATAATTGGCTACCTTTGAATAACAACCCCTGTTGCAACAAAAACTCAGAAAAATCAAAATGATATGCATCAATAAATTAAGAGCAAACTTCATATACCTTGAAATCTTCATCATCCTGGTACATATGTTTGAGAGCATCAATCCCCACACTTTGCAACTGAATCTCTTGCACCATACACACCCTTCTACTCAATGCATCTGCCACTTTATTGGCCTGCCCCTTCTTGTGTTTGATTGAAAATGTGTATGCTTGGAGTTGTTCAACCCACTTCATATTCCTGTGACTGAGTTTCTCCTATGAATTCAGAAAACTAAGTGCATGGTTGTCAGTATAAACAATAAACTCCTTAGGTAATAGATAGTGCCTCCATTTTTTCAAAGCTTGAACCATTGCATACAACTCCAAGTCATAAGTAGAATACTTTCTCTTAGCATCATTTAGTTTTTCACTAAAAAAGGCAACTGGTCTACCCTCCTAACTCAAAACAGCCCCTATAGCAAGGTTACTAGTATCACATTCCACCATAAACAACTCATTAAAATCAAGCAAAACAAGAATGGGCTGTTGTGCTACCTTTTGCTTCAAAATTTCAAAAGAATCATTGGTTGCCTTTGTCCAAGAAAACTTACATTTCTGCCCCCCTTTAATGGTATCCAACATAGGTACACAAATATGACTAAGACCCCTTATAAACTTCCTATAGAATGTTGCCAAACCATGAAAATTTTTTACATCACCTGCTATTTTACGAGTTGACCATGACAAAATAGCCTCTACCTTTGTTGGATCCATCTTCAAATTACCTTGGGAGATGACATAACCAAGGTAGGTGAGTTCTTCCCTCATAAAGAAACCCTTCTCCATGTTAATCATCAATTTCTCATCATGCAACTTCTTAAAAACCTGATCCAAGTGCTGTAAATGTTCTTCCTTTGTCCTGCTAAAAATAAGAATGTCACCAAGGTACACCACAACAAATTTGCCAATGAAATCTTGTAACACCTCATTCATAAGGCGCATAAAAGTACTTGGGGCATTGGATAGGCCAAATGACATCACCAACCACTCATAAAGACCCTCATTTGTTTTGAAGGTTGTCTTCCATTCATCCCCTTGCTTTATCCTAATTTGATGATACCCACTCTTAAGATCAATCTTGGAAAAGTATCTAGCCCCTCCCAAATAGTCCATTAGGTCCTTAATCCTTGGCATAGGGAACCTATATCTTATAGTAATCTTGTTAATGGCCCTAGAATCTGTACACAACCTCCATTTACCATCTTTTTTAGGGGCTAGGACTATTGGGATAGCACATGGGCTAAGGCTCTTTCTTACTAAACCCTTATCCAACAACTCTTGTACTTGCTTAGCAATCTCTTCATTTTGAGAAGGTGTCAACTTGTAGGCTACATTGTTTGGCAAAGTAGACCCTGGTATGAAGTCAATTTGATGGCTTATGTCCCTAATAGGTGGCAATTCATTAGGCATCTCCTCTACCATGATACCCTTGTATTTCTCTAACAGTTGCTGCACCTCCTTGGGAACCTCTTCCTCACTAGGACCATGCAAATTAGGACTATTTTTAGGCTTTAAAATCAGAGAATACCCTTGGGTTCCATCCTCCTTAAGGGTGTTAAGAAACTCTTTACCATTCACAATCATGACACTTGACCCAACACTCTTCTCTACACTCTCATCCAGCAATGGATCCATTCTATACTTCCTACAATTCTTGGTTATGATGAAGGAGTTTGATTTACCATTATGTTGGGATTGAACATCATATTGCCATGGACATCCTAACAGAAAATGACAAGGATCCATGGGGATTATATCACCCAAAATCTTATCCTTATATTCCCCTATATCAAACTCTACCCAATATTGTTCATCTACCAAAACTTGTTGGCCCTTATTCAACCATGACACTTTATAAGGACTAACATGAGGAAGCCTTTTCAATTTCAACTTGTCTATCATTTCAATAGAAACCAAATTTTTAGTTGAACCTGAATTAACAATTACCTTGCATATCTTACCATAGCCCTTGCATATTATCTTGAATAATGTCTTCCTCTGAGGGGGTTCTTGTGTTTGAGGCACCTTCAACATGGTTCTCCTCATCATCAAGTTTTCTCCATCATGGAATGGGGCTGCACTTCCAATTGGGAACTTCACACTTTGTAAATCTTCCTCTTGGATCAACTAGTTCCTTCTCTCTCCACCATGAGAGATTGAAGCTTATTTCTTAGGGCATTTGAAGGTTGGATGTCCCACTTGGTTGCAATTGTAGCACCTCCCTGTGAAGACATTAGGACCTCTCCCTGGTCCACCAAATCTACCCCTTCAATTGGGTCTCCTTCCTCTAAATCCTCCTCTATAACCTAATTCTCCACTTTGTTCTTGGGAACTAGACTCCCCTTGACTTCTTTGGGATTGATTTCTACCTCCAAAACTGCCCCTACCTCTGAAATTTCTGCCTCCTCTACCTTTGTTTTGTTGCTCTCCCTTCCTCTTCAACTTTTCTTCTACCCTTAGTGCCATTTGAAAGCATTTATCCACTATTTTAGGGGTTAGTATACTAATTTCATCTTGTATACTAAAATTCAAACCATTTAGATACCTTGCCACTTTACCTTTTTCATCCTCCACATGTCCAGAATGAAGAGATAACTTGTGAAACTCCTCGGTGTAAGTGGCCACATCCAAATCTCTTTGTTTGAGATTTTGTATCTTCTTGTAGATCTGCACCTCATAGTCTAATGGAAGGAATTGGGACTTCATCCTCTCCAACATTCTGCTCCATGAAGAGATCATGCTCTTCCCACTCTTCACCCTCTCACCTTGGGTGTAATTCCACCATGTGAGGGCAACACCTTTGAGTTTAGTTTTTGCAAACTTCACCCTCTTGTTCTTAGGGACTTCTTTGTACTCAAAGTAATTATTCAAGGCTCATTAGCATCCATCATCCCACTAAACATGGGAATTTCCATCCGAGCCTCTAATGAATCTTTGCCAATTGCCTTGATGGCTTCAAGGAAATGTTTCTGATCTGCAGCTATCTCTGCCTCTTCTTGATTTTCTTCTTCTTCCTCCTCTTTTTCTTCCTCTCCATCAGAACCTTCATCTATCCTCTTCCCTATCCTTAGTGCCTTCAACTCAACTTGGAGTGCTTCCTTGATTCCACTCTTAATCTTCTCTTCCATCTCCTTGAACTTCTTAACCACCTCAATGGTCATCCCTTTTGGAGACATTTTGCTAGCCTCTCCTTCACTCTCCTCTGCTGACATATACCAGTTCTTACACACAACCAACTGATAGAACCTTTGATGGCTCTGATACCACTATGATGTAGAGTTTAGAAGGGGTTTAACAAGAGAACTACAATGTGTGTTTGACAATCATTCAAAAAGGATGATAACTCACTATTTTACCAACAAGTTTCCATTGCTTACCAAGCCTAAACCAAGGGTTCCACTTGAATATAACCCAAGATAGATGATCTTGTAGAGACAATCATATACAAAGTCTTAAAACCATTAGAACAACGTTCCCAAACCATTGGATGTACACTTACAAACATAGATAGGGTACTTCCTTCATAAAGTCACTAGACTCCTTGTAGCCCTAAAAAAGAGAACAGTCAGCAATAACTCTTGAGAAAGACCCTTCTCTCACAAACTCTAACTAGTTTCAAATACTATTTTTGGCCATTGATGACCTACCAAAAAAATACTGTGGGTTTCTTAAGGACATGTGACATTTTCTTCATGACAGGCCTAATTGAAAGAGCCCCAATTAGCCCTAATTAACAAAGCAAGTATCCTCAAATGGAGTCACAAAACTTTATGAATCACTTGGACACATCAGGGGCATGGAAAAAACATGGATTCCAAGGTTTACTTGTTTCCACAGTCAACTGTGTGAGATTTGTACTGTGTTGTTCCCTTTGGAATACACCTAACACATGGTTTTGTTAGGTTTCTTCAACAAAACTCCTTCAATCTCAATTTCCTGCCCAAAAACCTTTCACAACACATAAAGACAAACATAAATAATGCCTTTCCACTAATCTAGAGGGAGTTACATTAGTGGAATGAAGAAAGATATAGGCTTTTCTGTCAAAACCCTAGAGTAGGGTTTATTAAACCATTTTTAGGAAAATGCAGAGAACTAAGCTATATAGACATTTCAAAACCTCAAACTAGATGCAATGTACACTTAACACATACCCCTATCAATCCATGATCATTATCCCTTATGACACTTCTGTGCAGGAAAATAGTATGGGCAGAAACAATGAGTATACATAGGAAATGGCAGAAAACTAGAATTTCTTTATTTATTTCTTCTCCAAATCACTTCTCTCCCCCAATGAACATGAACATGGAATTTTTTAGAAGCCTGTACTTGACCTTTTTGATTAGTTGGAGGGGTAGTTTTGGATTGGTGGGAGGCCAAACTGCCCTGCAACCACCAAATTGCCCCTGTTTTGTCACTTTTTGCAACTAATTACATGTGATTACATATGGATCTACAAAGTGGCTCATCTTTTTCATAAGGTGTTTAGGCCTTCTCAATCTCAATCTCTATGTGGCATGAATGGCTACAACTCAATGGACTCCACCTATGAAACAATGGACTTTACCTAAGACTATCACAAGTAGGCTTACAAGCATTGGCACCAAGGCCATGAAATCAACATGAACATGAAATCAACTTGGAGTGGTCCCAATGGACCTTATTACATCATGGAACAACATGAAACAACATGAAAACAAAGTATGGATCCTCTTTAATCTCTTGGTGCTCCTGCACCACTTATTTTAGGCTGTCATATTTATTGAATTTGTTATTTTTGATTCTCTCTTGAGTGCTTGTTATTTTCTTTCAAATCATAAAAATGGCAAAAAGATTGATGATTTCTTAGCATTATAAATTATGAAATTTCTATTTTCAAAAAATTAATAATTTGGAGGAGTCATTTGATGTATCAAATAATTTGACATTGTACAAAAAAATGAGAAGATAATGTGCCAATTTGTCATCACTTTTGCTGAGTATGTTTCTTACTTTGTTGTTTTCTTTTTAAACTATTTGGCTTTATACGAGATGCATTGAGGCTTCCATGGTATTATGTTAGAGATCTTATGACATGATAGTGCAAGTATGTGATGAAGTAGAAAGATAAAGGCCTAAGAAGCCAATGACTTTATGATTCTGAATGAAAGGAAGTAGAAAGATAAAGACTTGAGAACCCAAAGAATTGTTATCTTGCACAGTAAATTTATAGATTTTAGAGTTGAAATTGGAGAGGTCATATTGCTGAATTGTTAGGCTTGATAATTTTGAGGATAAATTAATTGGATAATAGAATTGAAATATGAGGGGTAATTTTGTTGAATTGTATGTTGGGTTTTGGAGTTAAATTTGAAGGGAAACCTTGCTATCAATAGCCCTTTTTTTAGAATCCCCAAAAAACTCAAATGGGCATTAGCTGAAGTAACCAAATCCCCAACAAGACCAATACCATGAAAGATTCTTCGAGAACATCATGACCAAAACACTCAAATGGGAAAAAATGAAATTGAATGCTCAACACACCCAAATGTAAACAACCAAACAAACAAAAAACCATGGAAGCTTCTCCATTTGACTTATAGCTCAGATGGGCATAACTCATATTGAATACCCAACACACCAAAAAATATGAAAACTTCTCCATATACTACATGATTGACAAACTCTGATCAACATAGCTACAATTGAATACTAGACATGCCCAATAAAGTTTGTCCTAAAAAAAACACAATTAAATTCTGACTGTTAGAAAAAGGCAAATGGGCATAACTGAAATAGAGTACCAAACACAACAAAAAATTATAGTTTAAAAAATGCATGAATACCAGACCTTCTAGTAAGGTTCCTCATCGAATGAATCCAATGCATCTGGCCATGCCTTTCTCTAGAAACTCTTCTATCACTTTTGGGAGATCCCCTGAAATGGGTCTTGCCCAATACAAAATTTTAAAAAATATAATAAAATTAACATCTTCAAGTGATTATGTTCCAATTCATCAATGCAAAAAGAGGGACATCAATGAACCTTACCTATTTTTGAGCATGTCCAATTCAACTCTTGTACAACATGTCCAATTCAACAATGTCTTGATCATAGAGGTGGTCTTCTTTGTCCAGCACATCTTCCAAGTCTTTGAGAGTATCAAGAATTACAAAGCGAGGAGTCATGACTCTTCTCTATCAATTCTTGATCAGTTCAGGATGATACATGGGTTTCTTTTGTTTGAATTATTTTTCATCAAAAAATTTCCCTCTCTAAATTTCTCTCTTTCCAATTCAAAATATTATTTTAATTTCCCTCTCTTTCTAATTTTTATTTGTGTGACTAATTATTTAGTAATTTATAGTTGTATTTTTTACCCACGATCAAATTAGTCATTTATTTAGTGTTTTTACCCACCAAAAAATTATAGTTTAAAAAATACATGAATCCTAGACCTTCTAATAAGGTTCCTCAGTGATTGAATGCAATGCATCTGGCCATGCCCTTCTCCAGAAACTCTTCTATCACTTCTAGGAAATCCCCTGAAATGGGTCTTGCTCAATACAAAATTTAACAAAATACAATAAAATTAACATCTTCAAGCGATTGTGTTCCAATTCATCTGTCATGCCCACATTTTCCTTGTGGTCACAACACACATCGCACGTGTCATAGCCACATCTGTCATGTGGTTATGACACGAGATATGAAAAACTTTTCTCACACCGTCCTAAAAACCCCTTTCGCATGCGTACGCATGCTCAACGGTGTTCTCTCATGGCGAAACACTATACTCATCGGCGGAATACAAGTACAATGGCGTGCAAACGGAAACATATAGATCAACAAGAGGGTCGATACAACGCTGCTAACGTCATTGCAAGAGTGAGATTACCCAAGTTCTTAAATCGAACCCACGGCAATGTTCGGTAGCAGAATGCCTTACGGCGTTAGTGGGAATTACGCTGCACTCATTTACGCACGTGGTTCGCTGATAGAGGAACCACTCCCCTCGACGCCTTGTTCCAACTAAACCGGCTAGTGATCTCCCTATTTAGTCATTTTTCAGCCAGGCACGGTTGTCTGTCTCCTCTCTTGTTTCCTGAAACATACTACTCCTATGACTTAGCATTTTCAACAAGGCGGTTTGGTTGCCCTCTCTTCCCTTTCCACAAGTTCTTAAGTTGGATTATATCTTTATCGCCCTTACCTTAACTATCTCTTAGTTCATTTAGTGTGTTTATATTTTGGTCTCTCTCTCTCTTTCATTTTCTATACTTTCTTTATGTGCATCCTGTCCTTTCTTCGTGATTTACGTCAATCAGGGTTATTACTGCAGTTATTGTTGATATTAAACCTAATTTCAGGATGATCTAGGCCACAAAAGCTGGTTTACTATTTCGCTGGACTCAGTCTCCTAATCTTCCCCGATCTAGGTTCCTCCTCTTCGTAAATACTTAGTCAACTTGTACCTAAGCACAATTGACAGAAGGGTCCGTCAACTTAGTTCTCTTATCCCGTGTGAGATATGTCGCGCATTTTCTCCTCTGTGTTTTCCAATGTTGGTTTTTCCTTCTTCGGAACCTCTTACAGGTTTACATATGAGATCGTTTGCTACAGTTGAGATTAATATGGCCACAAGGATTGTCAGTGGTGGCTTCTTAAGTTTATTTCCAGTGTTCTTTTGAGTAAGGAGTTGTGTAATTTTCCTCTTCATTTTTCTGGGTGATTGTTAGTATGTTTTTAGTTGAAACTTCCGAGAAACTCTTTCCAGAGTATCACTGAATATTCCTAAACTCTCTTTACATTATAATTTTATTTTCTCTTGTTTAGAATTACTGTTGTTACTGTTACTCTTAATTACGATTCATACACTGTTTGTAACTCGTATGACGTTGTCAATAGATGTAGGTGGTTCACCACTTTATAAAACTCTGTTCATGGTAATATAGCTTCTTTGGTTGTTGAGTTCAACACTTAATAACATCTCCTGTGAGAATATAATTGTTATTTATATATATATATATATTTTTTCTCCATATCCATGAAACATAGTTATAACGATTTTAAACGAGAGCCCAATAATTTGGTTCATAGATTTACTCCTCTGTATGTTATATATATATATATATATATAGATATATTTATATATATATATATACATACATACATACATATATATAATATATCTATTTTAATGTCTATGAAAAGGACGAATTGGTTTACCACAACCTATATATATATATACAGATATATACGCATTATTATATTAGATATATAGCTATATACATAGACATATAGAATATATATATGCCTATATATAGAGCTATATAAAAATAAACAGCATTTAAATTCCAAATAACCCAAACATATGTTAGGGCCAAGCCCTAACATTTTATGTGCTGGAGTTACCACAGCCGACGGCGGCCATGGGCAGCGTGACAGAGGAGCGGGGTCGGGGTGGCCGCAGAGCGGCGGACGGGGGTTTATGGTGGCCGCAGAGCGGCGGACGGGGGTTTATGGTGGCCGCAAAGCGGCAGACAAGATCCGCGGGAGGCATAAGGGTATGGAGGAGGGGGGAGATGTGGAGTGGGGCGGAGCCCCACCCACATTCCCACGACGTGGGGTGTGGGTGGGGCTCCGCCCCACTCCACACCTCCAAATATAACATAAAACCTGCGGTGGGGTTTTCTTCCCCACCGCCCATTGTAAATAACGACTGTGTAATTTGTTATCCGCGGCTTAATTTTTTTGACAGTCTTTCACCATTCGTTGATTATTATCAATAATAAAATATCTTCAAATATATATATATATATATATTTATATATTCATATATAAATATATATATATATGTATATATATAACAACGATAATATATTTATATATATATATATATTCCATATTTATATATATATATATATCCCCCTTTTTTTTTTATATAACAATTATAATTACTTTCAATTTCTCTATTATTTTCTAAAATGCTAATTACTCAAAATGAGAAATATATATATATCTCTATATATATATTTATAAAGTATTTAGAGAAAAATATTATATTTGTATAATTCCAATTTCGACAATTTTTTTTTTTAAATTCACTACTCTATGCATTTTCTCCAAATCAACCTATTATAAAGAAATTGTCATAACAATTAGATATAAATATATATATATATATATATATATATATATATATATATATATATATATATATATATATATATATATATATATATATATATATATATATATATATATCCCAATTTCACCAAATGATAAATAGCTCTTCCCTTATTATAAGTATAAATTTTCCATTGTTATAAACATATAAGACTTGTAAATTTACAAACAGATTATATTTACATGCTAGATTTCCTCTAATTCTTCTAAATTAACAGAATCCATTATTATGGAGAAAACTCAAATATTTAAAAACTGTCTTTTCCATTTCAACATTGAAAAGGAAATTAGCATTTCAACTAAAGAAGCAATTCCAAACTTTCAAATGTAAACAACTCAGATTAAGTTGCAAAAACGAACTTATTCTTTTCAGTAATACTTGAAACACAAAAATTGCTATTGAACAAAGGTTGCAAACATCCACTTAAAATTTAAGCACAGTCATATTACAACTTCTCAAACATGAATACCAACTTCCCAGATATGAACTTTCTCCTCCCAAACAGTATACAACTGAAAACTTATGACAACCAATAAAAGTCCAATAATAACAAGACCAGGGAGGTGATTTTCTTCACTCCCAGAATATCAGTAATTTACAACAATAACAAGAGAGGTGTTCTCTCTTCATTTCTATGAAATAATCCAGGCCTAATTCTCATGACAAGAAGATGATCTGTTTCTTCATAAATAGCCCACCAGAAGCTCCAAGAGAAAAAAAAAACCTGCGTATCAAAGACAAACAAAGAAGAAAAATACCACTCGTCTAGCTCTCCTCCCTACCGTAGACCCGCAAGAGGGTCACCCCCGAGCTAGGGAGACCATACTCACACCTGGGTACTCAAACACTCCACTTCACAACAGAAACAACAACAATCCCAAAGCACACATACACCCGTGGCTATTTTACACAATACGGAAACTCAACTACAGTGAGTTTCATAAGGGGCAGGAGAGTGGATACACTCGACTCCAGAGTGTCACCCTGACAGATAAATGAACTCATATAAATTTCTCTTGGTCTCAACCAAGTGTGATCACAATTTGTAAGAAATCTGTATTTGACTCTCAAGTCAAAATACAGTCACAGATACATGCCCTCAAGGCTTTCAACATCCCAAAAGATGGAACAGGTATGCACCCGAGGAGGATCTCTCCTCCCCTACCCCAAACTTGATGAGCATTTCTCCCAAGTGGGAGACGCTCTGTCAAACACCCGACAAGAACCCCACAGAAAACAAATTTAAACACATATTCCAAACACATTTCATACACATTTCAGTTCTACCAAAACAAAGGTAAAATTCAGACCAACCTTGCAAAGCCCTCCTGGAATGAAGTTGTTGCAGAGTCCACAGAGTTCACTTCCAAGCTTAGCCACCAACTCCCTCTCCCTTCTCTATCTTCCAAACTAACTTCTCTATATTTGGTAAGGCCAAAATGAAAGTTTTTCCCCAAAATTCAACTAACTCCCTCTCATCCCAAAATTTGAAAATAAATAACCCAAAATTCTCTTTCTTTCTAATTTTTGAGAAATGGGGAAGTGACACTTGTCACCTCCTCACCCTTCCCAAAAATCACTATTCTGTCCAGGTGGCTTATGTCACTCTCCATTCCCAAGGGTACTCCTTATTCCTTTCATGTGACTCCACTTTCTCATAGGAGAAATAAAAAAAAAGAGTTAAATGGGAACAAGACAGGTGACCCATGCCTCTTTCTCCTTTCTTCACATGGGTGTCCCCATAGTACATGGGGGAATCTTACTAAAGAAGAGGTAACTTTTACTAATGGATGGCATCTCTTATCTAGGGAAAAGTAGAGGGGATGGGTTGAGTGTTGGTACAACCCATCATGTCCCCTCCTACCTCCAATTTTCGCCACTTAACTTCAGGGAAAGGTTAAGTTGACTAGATGGAGGTTACTCAAGGGTTACCCATGCCAAATGGGCCCCTGGACCCATGGGGTAGAACCCAGGGTCAATTTTAACCCATACAAGACACCCCAGGTCAAGGTAAAGCACAAGAAAAAGGGCCTCATAATTTAAATAAAAATAGAAATTTCAAATTCAATCTCTTTACAACACTTACTTATAAAAATAATATTACATGAGGGTAACCTAACCCACTCGACCATACGAAAGACCACATTACATCATGACATCAAACACAAAGAGATCTTGGTTCATCGTGGAACCAGATCGGCTTAACAGGGAATAACAATTAACAAGGTGTGGAATGATCTCCGAAATCTGTGGTTTGATTAGTAGTCCCTGCACACTCAATTACAAGATCAGTAACCACATAAATTCATCATAGCCGAAGCAACTTAAATAACACATGCATTCTCATGCCTTAGTACAATCTAACATAATTAAAAATCATATTACAATTTTCCATCATCTCTAACATCTCTAATTCATTTTTCTGAAAAGTAACTTATCCAAACATCACCCAATTAGTTTTTCCGAAAACATAATAAAGTTAAATAGTCTGACAAATTTCGGGAACTGCTATCCCACAAATATGAAAGTAACAATAACAGCACTGTAAAGAGTCATGACAACAGTAGTAAAAAGGGCGGTCCTCACATCCTCTCCCCCTAAGACGATACTTCCTCCTGGAAGTCGTCAAAAAGTGAGGATACAGGGTCTTCAATCTCTCTGCATCTTCCCATGTTGCAGTGACTTCGTCGTATAAGTCCCATTGGACTCTAACCTGGTCCAGCTCTCGACCTCGAAGGGCCAGCTTCCGTCGAGCCAATATGCGAATTGGCTCCAACGCCAGTTGTCCGTCTGCCTCTACCTGAAGAGCACTCCAATCCAACACATGAGATAAGTCAGAAATATATTGACGTAAAACTGATACATGAAATACATCGTGGATACGTGACAGGCTAGGTGGCAAGGCTAGACGATAGGCTACTGGTCCTATCCGCTCCAAGATTTCGAAAGGTCCTACAAATCGAGGTGCGAGTTTAGAGCCTTTTCCGTAACGGATTGGACTTTTGTGCGGCCGCACTCTCAAAAATACTCTTTCCCCCACAGAGAAGCTTCGGTCTGTCCTCTTAGCATCAGCATACTTTTTCTGCCTGTCCTGTGCTTCCAGAAGCCTCTGTCTTATCTGTTTAACTTGCAGTTCCATATTCTGAACTATCTCTGATCCGATGACTGTTCTGTCCTCTATACGATCCCAACTCAAAGGTGTTCTGCATGGTCTGCCATATAATGCCTGGAAAGGAGGCATACCCAACGAGCTATGATGCCCATTATTGTAGGCGAATTCAACTAGATACAGGTACTCCTCCCATCTAGACTGGTGGTCCATCACATACATGCGAAGCATGTCTTCTAACACCTGGTTAACTCTTTCTGTTTGTCCATCGGTTTCCGGATGATATGCAGAACTGAAGTTGAGCTGTGTGCCCAACGCCTGATGTAAGGCTTTCCAGAACGATGAAGTGAATACGGAGTCTCTGTCAGATATAATGCGGCGAGGTACTCCATGAAGTCTAACAATCTGATCAAGAAACACCTTTGCCACTGATGGTGCATTGTACGTTGTACATATTGGTGAAAAATGCGCCACTTTGGTCAGCTTGTCAACTGTCACCATAATAGCATCATGGCGACGTGATGACATAGGTAGACCAACGATAAAATCCATAGAAATGGTATCCCATTTCCATTCAGGTATCTCGTGAGGGTACAACAGTCCCGCTGGATGCTGATGTTCGGCCTTGACCCTCTGACATTCCAGGCAACGAGCAACAAATTCAGCAATGTCACGCCTCATCCCAGCCCAATGATAAAGCTGTCGTAAATCAGCATGCATCTTCTTCACTCCTGGGTGTGCTGCGTAGGGTGCTCTATGAGCCTCTGATAGGATTACTGTACGAAGATTACCCGCATGGGGTACATATATGCGTTGCCGATGTCGAAGCATTCCATCAGAATCAAGGGTATATCCTGTAAATTTGCCCTCAAGGGCCTTCTGATTTAGTACTGCCTGCTGCACTTCAAGAAACCATTCGTCCTCCGGTAGATGCTGTAAGATGTGATCCTTCAAGTCCATCTTCAAGGTCAGGGTCTGGATCTCGTGGCGTCTTCGACTCAGAGCATCAGCGACCACGTTCTCCTTCCCTTTTATATAATGGACATCGAAGTCATATTCGCATAGGAATTCCATCCAACGCCGTTGGCGGGCGTTCAAATTAGGCTGTGTAAAAATATACTGCAAACTATGATGGTCTGAATGGAGTTCAAAGCGTCGCCCTAAAAGAAAGTGTCTCTAGCGAACCAAGGCATGAACAACAGCTGCAAGCTCTAAGTCGTGCGTAGGATAGTTTAACTCATGTGTCTTTAGTTTCCGCGATTCGTATGCGATCGCTCGTCCATCCTGCATAAGCACGGCTCCCAAACCTTCTAATGATGCATCCGTGCAAACTACAAACTCTTCCGAAGGATCTGGAACTGCTAAAATAGGAGCGCTCGTAAGACGCTCTTTGAGGACTCCAAAAGCCTTTTCACACTGCTCGGTCCAAGTGAAACCCTTCCCTTTTCGCTGAAGGGAAGTAATGGGATGTGCTATCCTGGAGAAACCTTCGACAAACTGACGATAATACCCAGCTAACCCCATAAAGCTTCTGACCTCTGTCACGTTCGTGGGTGCCGGCCACTCCTGGATTGCTCTAATTTTAGATGGATCTACAGAGATGCCATCGCCTGATAAAATGTGTCCCAAATACTGCACCTCTGTCCTGAAGAAGGCACACTTCGTCAAGTTGCCAAAAAGTTGTTGCTCTCGTAATTTCTGCAAAACTTGACGCAAGTGCTCTACATGCTCCTCCTCAGTCCGTGAATAAATCAGAATGTCGTCTAGGAATATGATCACGAACCGGTCTAGGTATGTACGGAACACCCCGTTCATGAGACTCATGAATACTGCAGGAGCGTTCGTCAACCCGAAAGGTACCACTGTGAATTCATAATGGCCATATCTGGTTCGAAAAGTAGTTTTATGAATATCTGACTCCGTGATGCGCAATTGATGATACCCAGATTTTAGATCGATTTTCGAGAACACTCTGGCTCCCTGCATCTGATCAAAAAGCTCGTCAATCCTAGGTAGAGGATAACGATTCTTCACCGTCACCTTGTTCAACTGCCTGTAGTCCATGCATAGACGAAGAGACCCATCCTTCTTCTTCACGAAGATCACTGGTGCGCCCCATGGTGAAACGCTAGGTCGGATGTGTCCCTTCTCAAGTAATTCTTCCAACTGCAGCTTAAGTTCTGTGAGTTCATGGGTCGTCATTCTATAGGGTGCGCGGGATATCGGCTCTGCACCTGGCACTAAGTCAATGTGGAAGTCCACTTCTCTACGTGGAGGCATACCAGGTAATTCTGGCGGAAACACATCGGCAAACTCTCTAAGGATAGGGTGATCATCTAAAGTAGCCTCAGGTTCATCCTCTGCTCTATCACTGACTGTGATGGCAAACATCTGACATCCCTTCCGCATACAGCGCTTAAGCTGTTGTGCGGATATCATACGAACTGCCGTGGGCTTTTGAATGCCCACTATCTCAACCGACGAACCATGATTGTCTAAACAGCTAATCGTTCTTTGGCGACAATCAAGCTTGGCTCTATGTGCCGCAAGCCAATCCATACCCAGAACTGCTCCGTAAGACCCTAATGGCATAATCCTAAGGTCGCACGTTGTGGTGAAGGGTCCCAATGTGATCTCACAGTCTTTAACCAAGGTATCTACTGACATCCTGGCCCCTGAGGCCAACTCAACTTCCCACCTAATGTCTTGCCTAGAAGCCACCAGCCTGCAACGCTCCACTAACGATGTAGACAAAAAGGAGTCAGTAGCTCCTGAGTCAAAAAGGATCGAGATGGGAAAGTCTCTAATCGTACCTGCTGCCTCGATGACAGAAGCCTGGAAATCGGCCTGGCGGTTATCAACCGCTGCAAACATGTGGTGAGATCTGCCCACGTCACCTACGGTCTGCTCAGACCCTCCTGATCGGGGCTGACCCCCTGCAGTAAATCCCTGTGGACACTCTCTAGCCAGATGCCCTACCCCACCACATACATAACATGGTCCCCTAACCTGTAACTGCCCTGACTATGTTCTGCCTGACTGTTGTTGCCCGGTCCGTCCGGTGGATCCCTGTGAGCCTCTGTAAGACTGCTGGGACCTTGCGGGTCCTGCCGATGAACCCTGCTGTCTCTGATCCCTGCGTGGTCCCTGCTGCTGCCATCCACGGTTTTGTCCTCCCAGTCCCCTCTGTTGAAATTTGGATTTTTGCTGATGTTGCTGTTGCTGTGGAGGCCTAGGAGGTAATGATGAAGCATTATATCCTCCTCTCTGTGTTGTGTTTTGAGGCCTTCGGAAATTTTGCTGTTGTTGGGGATTTCGTTCCTGGTACTGTGGGCGTGAATTCTGTCCTCGTCCCTGAATTTCCTCTGATATAAGGGCCTTTTCAACAGCCTCGCTCATGGTTTGGGGATTTGCCATACGAACTGGTCCTGATATCCCGTGATTTAGCCCCCTGATGAATTTGTGTATTAAGATTTTCTCGTCGTGGAGGTATTCCGCATAACGAGAAAGTTCTATAAATCGGCTCTCATACTGAGTAACGGTGAGTCCCCTCTGCTGTAGATCATGAAACTCATCAATTCTGCGCTGTCTATAATGTTCGGACAAATACCGCGCATTGAAGCGCTCAATGAAGGTGTCCCATGTGAGTGTATCCACGGAGAGTCGGCGCTTGCACTCCTCTGTGCGCCACCAGGTGGCTGCTGCATCCCTAAGAAGATGAACTGCCACTCGTGCTTTCGTGTTGCTCTCATACGGTCGCAATGCGAAACACCTGTCTAAGCTAATTAGCCAAGCCTCGGCCACAGCTCCCTCTGTAGCTCCTGTGAAGGTGGGTGGGTTGAGCCTCAGTAGATCTCTGATAGGGTCCCCTCTGTCTCTAAGTCTCCCAAGTGGCTCTTCCACACCATCCTCATATACTCCCTGCTGAACCTGTTCTTGTCTCAAAAGTCTCGGAGGACTCCTGCTCCGTGCTCGGGAGGCCGACCCTACCTCCTCTACTGTTGTGTCAGGAATCTCAACGAAGGGCTCCACACGTCTCACCGCTAGTGGATCAACGCGGGGCTCCATACGTGGCTCAATACGTGACTCGGCACGTGGCTCCTCTCGCGGAGCAACACGAGGCTCTATACGTGGCTCAGGAATCACTGGTGGTAACCTGTCTAGCATAGTCTGTAGTGCCTGTAAGATCTGTGGACCTATATCCGCTACTGGTATCGCCTGTGGTACTAGTGGTGCTTGTGGCACAGGTGGGGCAGGTGGTGCTGCTGAATCTGTGGGTGCCAGTCCCTCGGCTGAGGAATCGCTGTGCACCTCGACTGACGCTGTGTGGCGTGATCGCGCTCGTCGAACACGTCGGGGAGGCATCCTACAAAACAAGGTAGAAACTAATTAGCCAAAGTTGCGGAATAATAACGTGCCCAAATACGCCCAGTGTTTACAAACCTGGCTCTGATACCAAATGTCATGCCCACATTTTCCTTGTGGTCACAACACACATCGCACGTGTCATAGCCACATCTGTCATGTGGTTATGACACGAGATATGAAAAACTTTTCTCACACCGTCCTAAAAACCCCTTTCGCATGCGTACGCATGCTCAACGGTGTTCTCTCATGGCGAAACACTATACTCATCAGCGGAATACAAGTACAATGGCGTGCAAACGGAAACATATAGATCAACAAGAGGGTCGATACAACGCTGCTAACGTCATTGCAAGAGTGAGATTACCCAAGTTCTTAAATCGAACCCACGGCAATGTTCGGTAGCAGAATGCCTTACGGCGTTAGTAGGAATTACGCTGCACTCATTTACGCACGTGGTTCGCTGATAGAGGAACCACTCCCCTCGACGCCTTGTTCCAACTAAACCGGCTAGTGATCTCCCTATTTAGTCATTTTTCAGCCAGGCACGGTTGTCTGTCTCCTCTCTTGTTTCCTGAAACATACTACTCCTATGACTTAGCATTTTCAACAAGGCGGTTTGGTTGCCCTCTCTTCCCTTTCCACAAGTTCTTAAGTTGGATTATATCTTTATCGCCCTTACCTTAACTATCTCTTAGTTCATTTAGTGTGTTTATATTTCGGTCTCTCTCTCTCTTTCATTTTCTATACTTTCTTTATGTGCATCCTGTCCTTTCTTCGTGATTTACGTCAATCAGGGTTATTACTGCAGTTATTGTTGATATTAAACCTAATTTCAGGATGATCTAGGCCACAAAGGCTGGTTTACTATTTCGCTGGACTCAGTCTCCTAATCTTCCCCGATCTAGGTTCCTCCTCTTCGTAAATACTTAGTCAACTTGTACCTAAGCACAATTGACAGAAGGGTCCGTCAACTTAGTTCTCTTATCCCGTGTGAGATATGTCGCGCATTTTCTCCTCTGTGTTTTCCAATGTTGGTTTTTCCTTCTTCGGAACCTCTTACAGGTTTACATATGAGATCGTTTGCTACAGTTGAGATTAATATGGCCACAAGGATTGTCAGTGGTGGCTTCTTAAGTTTATTTCCAGTGTTCTTTTGAGTAAGGAGTTGTGTAATTTTCCTCTTCATTTTTCCGGGTGATTGTTAGTATGTTTTTAGTTGAAACTTCCGAGAAACTCTTTCCAGAGTATCACTGAATATTCCTAAACTCTCTTTACATTATAATTTTATTTTCTCTTGTTTAGAATTACTGTTGTTACTGTTACTCTTAATTACGATTCATACACTGTTTGTAACTCGTATGACGCTGTCAATAGATGTAGGTGGTTCACCACTTTATAAAACTCTGTTCATGGTAATATAGCTTCTTTGGTTGTTGAGTTCAACACTTAATAACATCTCCTGTGAGAATATAATTGTTATTTATATATATATATATATATTTTTTTCTCCATATCCATGAAACATAGTTATAACGATTTTAAACGAGAGCCCAATAATTTGGTTCATAGATTTACTCCTCTGTATGTTATATATATATATATATATATATATATATATATATATATATATATATATATATATATATAGATATATTTATATATATATATATATACATACATACATACATATATATAATATATCTATTTTAATGTCTATGAAAAGGACGAATTGGTTTACCA
Organism: Cunninghamia lanceolata; assembly: GCA_027924645.1. Lineage (NCBI taxonomy): Eukaryota > Viridiplantae > Streptophyta > Pinopsida > Cupressales > Cupressaceae > Cunninghamia > Cunninghamia lanceolata. The sequence continues at coordinate 5,265,963 of BSBN01000116.1, read as the reverse complement.
CAACCTATATATATATATATATATACAGATATATACGCATTATTATATTAGATATATAGCTATATACATAGACATATAGAATATATATATGCCTATATATAGAGCTATATAAAAATAAACAGCATTTAAATTCCAAATAACCCAAACATATGTTAGGGCCAAGCCCTAACATTTTATGTGCTGGAGTTACCACAGCCGACGGCGGCCATGGGCGGCGTGACAGAGGAGCGGGGTCGGGGTGGCCGCAGAGCGGCGGACGGGGGTTTATGGTGGCCGCAAAGCGGCAGACAAGATCCGCGGGAGGCATAAGGGTATGGAGGAGGGGGGAGATGTGGAGTGGGGCGGAGCCCCACCCACATTCCCACGACGTGGGGTGTGGGTGGGGCTCCGCCCCACTCCACACCTCCAAATATAACATAAAACCTGCGGTGGGGTTTTCTTCCCCACCGCCCATTGTAAATAACGACTGTGTAATTTGTTATCCGCGGCTTAATTTTTTTGACAGTCTTTCACCATTCGTTGATTATTATCAATAATAAAATATCTTCAAATATATATATATATATATATATATTTATATATTCATATATAAATATATATATATATATATGTATATATATAACAACGATAATATATTTATATATATATATATATATTCCATATTTATATATATATATATATATATCCCCCTTTTTTTTTTATATAACAATTATAATTACTTTCAATTTCTCTATTATTTTCTAAAATGCTAATTACTCAAAATGAGAAATATATATATATCTCTATATATATATTTATAAAGTATTTAGAGAAAAATATTATATTTGTATAATTCCAATTTCGACAATTTTTTTTTTTAAATTCACTACTCTATGCATTTTCTCCAAATCAACCTATTATAAAGAAATTGTCATAACAATTAGATATAAATATATATATATATATATATATATATATATATATATATATATATATATATATATCCCAATTTCACCAAATGATAAATAGCTCTTCCCTTATTATAAGTATAAATTTTCCATTGTTATAAACATATAAGACTTGTAAATTTACAAACAGATTATATTTACATGATAGATTTCCTCTAATTCTTCTAAATTAACAGAATCCATTATTATGGAGAAAACTCAAATATTTAAAAACTGTCTTTTCCATTTCAACATTGAAAAGGAAATTAGCATTTCAACTAAAGAAGCAATTCCAAACTTTCAAATGTAAACAACTCAGATTAAGTTGCAAAAACGAACTTATTCTTTTCAGTAATACTTGAAACACAAAAATTGCTATTGAACAAAGGTTGCAAACATCCACTTAAAATTTAAGCACAGTCATATTACAACTTCTCAAACATGAATACCAACTTCCCAGATATGAACTTTCTCCTCCCAAACAGTATACAACTGAAAACTTATGACAACCAATAAAAGTCCAATAATAACAAGACCAGGGAGGTGATTTTCTTCACTCCCAGAATATCAGTAATTTACAACAATAACAAGAGAGGTGTTCTCTCTTCATTTCTATGAAATAATCCAGGCCTAATTCTCATGACAAGAAGATGATCTGTTTCTTCATAAATAGCCCACCAGAAGCTCCAAGAGAAAAAAAAAACCTGCGTATCAAAGACAAACAAAGAAGAAAAATACCACTCGTCTAGCTCTCCTCCCTACCGTAGACCCGCAAGAGGGTCACCCCCGAGCTAGGGAGACCATACTCACACCTGGGTACTCAAACACTCCACTTCACAACAGAAACAACAACAATCCCAAAGCACACATACACCCGTGGCTATTTTACACAATACGGAAACTCAACTACAGTGAGTTTCATAAGGGGCAGGAGAGTGGATACACTCGACTCCAGAGTGTCACCCTGACAGATAAATGAACTCATATAAATTTCTCTTGGTCTCAACCAAGTGTGATCACAATTTGTAAGAAATCTGTATTTGACTCTCAAGTCAAAATACAGTCACAGATACATGCCCTCAAGGCTTTCAACATCCCAAAAGATGGAACAGGTATGCACCCGAGGAGGATCTCTCCTCCCCTACCCCAAACTTGATGAGCATTTCTCCCAAGTGGGAGACGCTCTGTCAAACACCCGACAAGAACCCCACAGAAAATAAATTTAAACACATATTCCAAACACATTTCATACACATTTCAGTTCTACCAAAACAAAGGTAAAATTCAGACCAACCTTGCAAAGCCCTCCTGGAATGAAGTTGTTGCAGAGTCCACAGAGTTCACTTCCAAGCTTAGCCACCAACTCCCTCTCCCTTCTCTATCTTCCAAACTAACTTCTCTATATTTGGTAAGGCCAAAATGAAAGTTTTTCCCCAGAATTCAACTAACTCCCTCTCATCCCAAAATTTGAAAATAAATAACCCAAAATTCTCTTTCTTTCTAATTTTTGAGAAATGGGGAAGTGACACTTGTCACCTCCTCACCCTTCCCAAAAATCACTATTCTGTCCAGGTGGCTTATGTCACTCTCCATTCCCAAGGGTACTCCTTATTCCTTTCATGTGACTCCACTTTCTCATAGGAGAAATAAAAAAAAAGAGTTAAATGGGAACAAGACAGGTGACCCATGCCTCTTTCTCCTTTCTTCACATGGGTGTCCCCATAGTACATGGGGGAATCTTACTAAAGAAGAGGTAACTTTTACTAATGGATGGCATCTCTTATCTAGGGAAAAGTAGAGGGGATGGGTTGAGTGTTGGTACAACCCATCATGTCCCCTCCTACCTCCAATTTTCGCCACTTAACTTCAGGGAAAGGTTAAGTTGACTAGATGGAGGTTACTCAAGGGTTACCCATGCCAAATGGGCCCCTGGACCCATGGGGTAGAACCCAGGGTCAATTTTAACCCATACAAGACACCCCAGGTCAAGGTAAAGCACAAGAAAAAGGGCCTCATAATTTAAATAAAAATAGAAATTTCAAATTCAATCTCTTTACAACACTTACTTATAAAAATAATATTACATGAGGGTAACCTAACCCACTCGACCATACGAAAGACCACATTACATCATGACATCAAACACAAAGAGATCTTGGTTCATCGTGGAACCAGATCGGCTTAACAGGGAATAACAATTAACAAGGTGTGGAATGATCTCCGAAATCTGTGGTTTGATTAGTAGTCCCTGCACACTCAATTACAAGATCAGTAACCACATAAATTCATCATAGCCGAAGCAACTTAAATAACACATGCATTCTCATGCCTTAGTACAATCTAACATAATTAAAAATCATATTACAATTTTCCATCATCTCTAACATCTCTAATTCATCTTTCTGAAAAGTAACTTATCCAAACATCACCCAATTAGTTTTTCCGAAAACATAATAAAGTTAAATAGTCTGACAAATTTCGGGAACTGCTATCCCACAAATATGAAAGTAACAATAACAGCACTGTAAAGAGTCATGACAACAGTATTTAAAAGGGCGGTCCTCACATCATCAATGCAAAAAGAGGGACATCAATGAGCCTTACCTATTTGTGAGCGCGTCCAATTCAACCCCTCTACAATGTGTCCAATTCAACAATGTCTTGAGCGTAGAGGTGATCCTTTTTTTCCAGCACATCTTCCAAGTCTTTGAGAGTGTCAGGAATTGCAAAGTGAGGAGCCATGACTCTTCTCTGTCAATTCTTGATCAGTTCAAGATGATACAGGGGTTTCTTTTGTTTGAATTATTTTTCATCAAAAAATTTGCCTCTCTTTCCAATTCAAAATATTATTTTAATTTCCCTCTCTTTCTAATTTTTATTTGTGTGACTAGTTATTTAGTCATTTATTTAGTCATTTATAGATGTGTTTTTTACCGACCATCAAATTAGTCATTTATAAAATTTAATCATTTTTTAGTTGTTGTGACTAAAAGTTTTAGTCATGTAGTCATTTATTTGCCAAAATTCTAATAGTGAGAGAATGACGAATTGAATAGGTAGATATAGGAGTTATTGAGGAAAAGTTTGATTAGAGAAAGTTTGAGTCCTTGTGTAGTACCTACAATGTTGGCACTAAAGAAAGATGGAGAATGGAGAATGTGTATAGACTCTAGAGCAATAAACAAGATCACAGTTAAGTATAGATTTCCTTTAACTAGGATGCATGATATCATGGATTGTTTAAGTGGGGAAAAATATTTCACAAAGATAGATTTGAAGAGTTGATACCATCAGATCAGAATAAGAGAAGGAGATGAATGGAAGACTGCTTTTAAAACAAATGAGGGATTGTATGAGTGGTTAGTCATGCCTTTTGGATTGAGAAATGCACCTAGTACTTTCATGAGATTGATGAATGAAGTCTTGAAGAAATTCTTGGGTAAGTTTGTTCTTGTATATTTGGATGACATTCTAATTTTCAATAAGAAAAAAGAAAAACATTTGCAACACCTTAGACAAGTATTACAGAGACTGAGAGAAGAGAAATTGTTGATAAACATCAAGAAGTGTAGTTTCATGAAGGAAGAATCGGTATACTTGGGAGTTGTGATTTCTACGGAAGGATTGAATATGGACTCTAAGAAAGTAGGAGCAATTGTTGAATGGCCTACACTAGAGAGCATTGGAGAAGTCAGAACATTTCATGGATTTACTAGTTTCTATCAGAAGTTCATCAGAAACTTCAATTCAGTTTGTAACCCTATGACAAAGACTATGAGAGGTGACAAAATAGATTTCAAGTGGACATTGAGAGTAGATAAAAGTTTTGAGTTGTTAAAGCAGAAAGTGACAGAGCAACCCATTTTTGGCATTACCAGATTTCAATAAGGTATTTCAGGTAGATTATGATGCAAGTGGGAATGCAATTGAAGTAGTGTTAAGTCAAGAAGGTAGACCTCTAGCATATTTTAGTGAAAAGTTGAATGATACAAGGAGAAGATATTTAATTTATGATCAAGAGTTCTATGCCATAATCTAAGCCTTGAAGAAGTGGAGACATTACTTGTTGCTTAAGGAGTTTGTGTTCTATATAGATCATCAAGCTTTGCAGTACCTAAAGAGTTAAGGTAAGTTGAATCAGAGACATATGAGATGGGTAGAGTTCATGCAGAGTTATACTTTTGTGTTGAAGCATAGGAGTGGAAAGTCAAACAAAGTTATAGATGCATTGAGCAGGAGAAGGAACTTGTTGACAGAGATGAGATTTGAAGTGTTGGGATTTGATGAATTGAAAAACCTGTATGAGGAAGATTTTGATTTTGTAAAACCATAGAAAGCATGCAAGGAACCTATTGTGATAGATAGGAGTAAGTGGTTAAATTATTTCATTCAAGAAGATATGTTGTTAAGAGGAAATCAGTTATGCATAGCTAGAAGTTCCATAAGAGATAATTTGATCAAAGAGAAACACATAGGTGGATTGGCAGGACATTTTGGCATTGATAAAAAAATGGCTTTGGTGAATGAAAACTACTTTTTGCCTTAGATACATAAGGATGTTAGGAAATTTGTACAAAGTTGTAGAGTTTGTCAAGTTGCAAAAGGGAGTAGTCAGAATACTGGATTGTATAAACATTTGACAATACTGGAGAGACCTTGGGAAGACATAAGTATGGATTTTGTAATGGGATTGCCTAAGACACAAAGAGGACATGATTCAATATTTGTAGTGGTGGATAGATTTTCAAATATGGCACATTTCATACCTTGTAAGAAGACAATCGATGCAATGCATGTAGCTGACCTATTTTTCAAGGAGATTGTAAGATTGCATGAATTACCTAAAAGCATAATTTTTGATAGAGATACAAGATTCCTTGGATACTTTTGGAAGCACTTTGGAAGAAGATGAAGACAAAATTGAAGTTTAGTTCAACATTTCATCCACAAACTGATGGACAGATAGAGGTAGTGAATAGGAGTTTGGGAAACTTGTTGAGATGATTGGTTGGAGAAAAGGTAGGAAGTTGGGATTTGATCCTTTCACAAGTAGAGTTTGAATACAATATTTAGTGAATAGGAGTACTAGAAGAACACCTTTTGAGATTGTTGTCAGAGTAAACCCTAGAGAAGTAGAAGACTTGAGAGATATTAGTACGGAAGAAAAGAGAAGTCCAGAAGTAGAAGAATTTGCAAGGCACATGAAGATAGTGCATAATCAGGTGAAGAAGCATTTGGAGGAGATGAACAACAAATATAAAGAACAAGCAGACAAGAAGAGGAGACATAAAGAATTTTCAATTGGAACAAAAGTGATGGTGGACTTGAGAAAAGAGAGATTTCCAATTGGGACATATAACAAGTTGAAGATGAATAAGTTTGGACAATGTAAGATACTCAGAAAGTTTGATTCAGGAAATGCATATGAAGTGGATTTACCAGAAACATTGGACATCTCACCTATTTTCAACATTGTAGACCTATATCAATATCATGAAGCAGAGTTCAGTGACAGCATAAAAGAAGACTTGAACAAGAAGTTACCACAACAAGCACCAAAGTAGATTGAAGGCATTTTGGATAGTACAATTAGGTGTAGCACCAGAGGAAGACAATACAAAGAATATCTTGTGAAGTGGAAAGGAAAACTAGAAGAAGACTCATCTTGGATTTCCCAAGATGAGGTGGATTGCCTTGGTTTCCGTCTAGCCCTAGAAAAGTGAGGGACTCACTTTTTCAATAACCCTGGATGTCTAATGTAGGAGCATCCCCGGTTCAAGAGAAATCTTGCATCAACCAAAAACATTTGCATTTTAGTTGGTTTCTTTTCATTTTCTAGTCCAATTTAGGTAGTTCACTCAGTAGCGGTTTCTGTATTTTGTTCTGCATTCTACCGTAGTTGCATTTCAAACCTTGTGGAACTAAACTTAGCATCTAGAAACTTTCATGCACATCATATCTAGAATTTAGATCATTTGGATAAGATACCAAAAAGATATTGCTATCAGAAGATCGACTGTTTTCCCAAAATAGGGCATCCTAACAGTCTCAGACAATTAGCTAAAGGAGAAGACCCACAGAGTATTTCACAACCTATGGAGCTAAACTTCACATCATTCAATGTTATTTGGGTTTGTAGCTGACCCTCCCCAAGATCTACACACAATTCTATTCATTCAGGAAGGAGTTCCATTCAATTAGGTCTGACCTATCCATGTACACATGTTACACCTCTTCATTGGAGTTTGTAACCTTCCTTGGCCGACGCAGAAGAATCTATTATACTGGAGATGATATATATATTGATGTAATAGATCCTTAGGAAAGAGTGATGGAGAATTTTAGAAGTTGATAGCTTGAATCCTTGTTAAGGAGATTCAAAGCTGTATCTTGTGCATATTTTGATATTCTATAATCAGGCCTGTGAGCCCTAATTGCATGCTTGCATGTTACTGACCAATTTGTATTTGAATTCTATGGTATATTAAATGATTGAATCTACATTTGTTTCATATCTTTGAGTTGTTTCCATTGTGTTTACTCTAGTTGCATGGTCTGGACTGTTCTCTTTGAGGACCCTCCTAACTATGACTACACCAAAAGAGAAAACTTGAAGAAACAATTTGGTCAATTGAGGGAGGTAGTAAATCTAAGACTTTCTTCATTGTTTAGTTTGCTAGGGGAAGTAGAAAAGGTAGATCAAAAGATTAAAACTCCAAGCAGCATAGAAGAAGCTAAAGAATTATGCATGCAATGTGAATGCTAGAATCATATGCTTGCCTCAAAAAGTCAAAACTAGACATCAACTCTTACACAACTCAAGGTAATTTACAAAGCCATTATACCTTCTAAATGAGTTGTAATTTTTATGTATATAGTCTCGTGGAGGACAGTAGAGTCATATTAGATACATAGCATTATTTTTGACGTATCTCTATCTCAAGGGAGTACAGTTAGTAGAAATCATTTTGTAAGGGGGAGTCTATATAGTTTTTGAATTGATATAAGAAGAGGATAGCAGACCCTTTGTCCATGATGTCAAAGGGGGAGAGAGAGAAATATATATCTAAGGGGGAGTATATGTTTCCATCAATGACAAAGGGGGAGATTGTTGGCAATATGTGTTGTCATTGATGTCAACATAGTATATGGCAATATAAGGACAAACTTGTAAAGAGCTTATGTATAGAAGAAGGAGAAGCTGATGGATAGTGGAATATTTGAGAGAGATGATTTGACTTAGTTAAAATCAAGGGGTCAGCATGTCTAAGGCAAGTTAGTATGGAAGACTTAGCAGATGGAGTGAAACCAGTCTAGAAGAAGAGAAAATTGTCTAAGTATGATGTGGTAATTAGTCTTGTGTCTAAGCATGATGCAGAGGTAAACACTTATGTCCTAACATGTTTTCTATATTCCTACATGTATATCTCATTAGTTTTGAGTACCACACATAGTAATAAGTAGCAAAAATTTGACTAAGGAATTCACAATGCATATCCTAACGCAAAGTCACAATGTTTTGGTCCACATTTCTCTATAGAGAAAGATTTAGTCTTGTGGTTTAGAAGATAAGTTTATCCTGATATTAACATGATATATTCAATATTTCATGTCACCACACCTTTAGTATAAAAAGTTACAAGTGATAGAGTACCAATTACTACTTAGACAGGGTAAAGCAATGGTGGAGACCTATTGGAATGCTACACATTCCTCTGGAAGAAATGTTTTGGTCATGTGGTTTTGAGGATAGGCTAAGAGATGTATAAGGTATGCTATATTGAAGCTTCAAGTGGTCTGGTTGTCCACAAGGTTAACATTCAAGTAACAGAGGTAACATAGACTATTCCAAAAGCCTCAAAACACATGTTTGAGTATTTGCAGAAGATGAAATACATACACATCACACATAAAAGATTGTGCGAAGGTTCTACATGCTCTAATATACCTCAAGATTGAACCGCATGCAAATATTGCTTATTTCTGGTACCACACGAGATATGTAAGTTAGTTAGTGAAGAATCATATATCCTTATTCCTCGAACTCCAGTATACCATAGTCTTGTTTACCCTGTCTTTCTACCCAATTTTAAAACCTTTTGCATATCAAACCTCTGTACCAAGTCATCTTTTTAGTTACAATTTTACTAATGTCATGCTTCTTATGTTAGTCATGTTGATAACTTGCTATTATGATTTCATTCTTTGTCTTATCTCTCTCCATCGAATCCTTAAATAGAAATATTATGCCAAGACAAAATTTACAGCTTAGTAATATTATATTTCGTGCCCACTTTCATTTTATACTAAGCTCACATCAACTCTTGTTTTTCGCAAACTCCACTATGTGTCAGCTTTTATTCTTTGCAAAACTTGCGTTAATTTTTGTCTTTCACTAAGTTCACATTGACTTATGAGTTTGGCTAAGTTCACACATTTTGGTTTTTACTGATGGCGTAATTTTACAAGTTCAGAGAGATAATAAGAAAGAAATTCACGTTCACTTTTTGCATGCAGCAGCCAGGATTTAAAAAGTGATTTTTATTGTTTAAAAATAACAAATAGCATATTCTTCTCCTTCGACCAAATGCAAGAAGAATCAAAAGGCATAAATTCACAATGGCATCAAAAGCTTCAACTTTGTTATTTACTTTGGTAAAAGCTTGTTACATTTGCCCACGTTCATCTCCCGAAATCGAGGAAATATTTTTTGAGTCTTGTGAGAATGGAAGCATTCTGGTGGCTGGACTCCTCTAAACTCATGCCGTAATGTCAACTTTTAAAAAAATGACTAGTATTTATCATTGTTTTCGATATGAGTTGGCAGGTTTCGTGTCTTATTTCTGATCAACAAAGTTATATGCTAAACTCATAAAAAGAGCCGCATGCCAAGGTTTGTGCATTAATTCTTTCAAATTCACATTCACAAAGTGGTAAATTTGATCAAAGCATAATGGAGAACAAATCTTTATCTTGAGAACATCGTAAACTGTCTACCAACTCCATTACAATGGAAAGGTTGCATGGTATACATGTAAACAAAATAGGAGTTAACCCGAATGAATGTCAGCATGCGGTGTGAGTCTGGCAATTTAAAAGTTGTTAGCTTTTCCACAGCCTTCGTCAAGATGCAAAGGGAAGTATTTTTCAGATGATGTGTTATTTTTGAAGGCATGTATGCAAGAAGTGAGAGAATAGATAAGATTTTACAAACATAGCAGATTTGAAAATGTAGACCATTTGTTAAATAAACCTCTCCATCGCATTGTATGATGTATATATCAGTTTGAGATGCTCTAGTGGACGTCAGTGCAGATGTCAAAACATGTGAAGAACACACGCAACAAAATGGCTCAGAGGAGTGAATGCATGAGTCCAACAAATCTTTGTTTACTTCCTCCTTGCTCATAGTTGAAGCCTTCAAACCAATATATGGACGTTCCTCAAAGTTTAACCGAAAATAGATTGCTGTGTAGACCAACTTCAACCTCTACAGACCATAAGGACATGTTTCTTTAAAAGCACTCCATTGAAGAATTCAAGTTATTGTCTGTGCTTGCTCATTTTGCATATGGGTTCACCAAACCACTAGCATTTTCTCCAATCAATATGAACATATAGAAAAGCATAAGGGAAAATGGATTGTTGCCAGATAAAATCTCTTAGTCGATATGAATGCAGAAACTTTTTGATAAAGGCAACTAGCTGGTGCAATACCAGACTCATGACCTTTACCAGCGTCCCACTGCCAGCACCCAAGAAAAGGTCTTAAGAACAAGGTATGGACATCGACGAAAGTACAATAGAAACTGGTTTTTGTCAGATGTAAATACCTTAGAAGAATCTTGTCTCAAAGGCTGCAACACATAAAATATAGAATGAGGATTCTTGTCAGATGTCATAGATGGAAAAGTTGCTTGGTTGACATGTAAACAGAACATTGAAGTTTAGAAGAGGCACTAGAACCATTTGCTAAGACATTGCACTACAATGCCGACTTGTGAAACCAAAATGCTCAACCTTTGCCAGCATTTTTTTGAAGCATATACAATGGATAGAAGTTGTTTGATAACTGTTGATGCCATCTGGTAGTAGCAACCTCTTCATAAACTCTATTGGGGTAAGGTGCACAAATGATTTATTGACACAACTTTCAAAAAGAATGATAATTGGCTGTTAACTGGCACCAAAAGCCACACACAAAATAAAAACCTTTCAAGCACGGAAAGATTGTAACATATGCATGTTTTGGATTCATTTTTCGGCAGATGAAAATCTAAAATCCATGATGCTTGCCAACATCCTTTCAAACTAGTGAATGGAAATTCTTGTCAATGTAGTTACAAGTAACCCGGTGGAATGAATGTAGAAATACAGAAGTGTAAACATTAAGTATATTAAATCCACAAGTGCAATGTTAATTTCCTAAAAACATAAGTCAGCTCTGGGATCAAATTATTAGCAAATAGCTTTATTTTGGAAGCATATAGAAGGCCTGTGAACTGTTTGATTAAATATTGCAGATAAATACAGTTTTCATGCAAAGTAGTGATGGCTATTTTGAATGTAGTATGTATGCCAATTGTGGAAGGCAGGGACTAGACACACAAACTATTTATAAACAACCTCAAAGGAATTTCATGCTCTAAGGATACTTATCATATGTAGATGCCCAGGTATGAACACCTGTTGCCTTTTTGTTTGAATAAAGTGTTTTTCTAATCTCCTCTCAAAATCCATTGCATACATATAGACAACAAATTGGAAATTGTCAAATAAAACCTCACGAAACACTGCAGAAAACTCTGAAATAGAATAAATACAGGCGGATTTCATGACTTGTTGCAAATATTTAATCATGGAATACATACATCAGGGGTTTGAGTTCCTCTCAGTTCTTGAATCTGCACTTCCAGAAATATCAGATACTTCTTTGGGACATATCAGTTTAGCAGATTTCTGGAGAACCATGGAAGAAGGAAAAAGATCACCAATGGCTTAGAAGTTGTTTGATAGTGGATTAGCCCATTTAACCGGTTTCCCAGTAGTAGTCCAATGCATAGATCTGGTTTTAGAATGTATGAAGCATTACAATCTAGAAACCAGAGAGATCAGAACCGTTGATGACAAACTAATTGTTAGGTTAGATAGTGTTTCAATTGGGATTACTTTCAGGCTACCTGTTAGAGATCAGTTTGTGAACATAGACAAAAGGCTTGCTCATCAATATTTCAATGAAAGGAAACGTCAATGTCTCAACACTATAGAAAAACACTGGCTACATTCACCGAAAGGAGGGAAGTCCCAGCTGCCTAAAGTCCTTCATAGATCATGCTTCATAGAGGATATTTCCAATATGATTGTTCTACTTCATATAGTGATGGGAGATGAAAAAGTAGCTAATTTTGAAATGTGGATGTTCCTTTTTGTAAATGTTATATGTGCAGGAAATGTGGATGTTCCTTTTTGTAAATGTTATATGTACAGGAAATCAGTTTATTGACTAGGGCAACATTATTAGTGACTATTTGCATTACCAGTTGACCAATTTTGAATTGAATGAACATTTCTACATGTCTTCTTACTTATTTTATGCAATAGCATGCATGAAATCATGGCCAGGTCTTTCTACCAAAGGAACTTATGATAACATGACATACATCTATGATTAATACCCTCAGTTACGATTGGAACAAAGTTACAAACACTACCGTAGAGTAAATGATGCTATCACAATGTTGACAGTAAGAGAACTTCATGGTAATACTGCACTCCAGATTTCACCAGAAGCTACCAATCTGATCAAAATATATGGGAGCTATTTCATCCAATTTCCTAGATTTACCTATCTACGAGTTGGCAGGTTTGATGGATACCCATATAAGTTGCCTAGATATGTAGATGACAAAATTGTATTGATAGAACTATGCAGGCAAATTGGTTCACTTAATAAGAAATGCAAAGACAAGAGGAAACATGGAGTTCCATTTCCCATTGGTCTTAGTCATTACAACTGCAAATCTTCTATAGATGCTCAAAACATAGAGAGATCTCTGATAAAAATTAGCTTGTATGCCTATACTATGAGATTCCCTTTTGATAGCAAGGATATGTCAGAGACAATCGACGACTTGGTGCAGGTTACTGTCACTTTCCAGAACTTGAAGACTTTTGGGAAGATTTTGAAAATGATTATGAGGTACGTAAATGAGATTGGATGAGGATGACCATTGGACATAGCAAAGAATTCAAGCTAAATTGTAATACAGATGGAATTGAGGAAGATGGTTCAGAATTACATGACCCTATGTATTTTGATAAAATTGAAAGACAGCCTTTACCACCCATCAATTGGGCTAATGAGGAGATCAAAGATTTGGGTATAAGAACTGCTCATATCATTCAAAAGACTAAAGATTGGGTAAAGAAAATGGCTATTGAGGCAATAACTACTAAACTGACAAGTAATAATGCTTTATCCTCAAGTAGAAAAGATAAGCATTCAAATTCTTCTTCTTCTTCTTTTCATTCTCATTCTCCATCTTTAAGCATTGGTTCACATAAGAGTACTCAAGGAGGTGATGACGGAGAAGATCCATCAAGAAGAAAGGGTCTTAAGAGCATTTGTCAAAATGATGAAAAACAAAAAAAGGGGAAAACAAAAATAAAGGATAATGCATTGCCTCCCATACAGGAAGTAGTTGAGGAAAACAAGTCTAGAAGTCCTGAAATCTTCCATCAAAATGATGAGCATTTAAATATCTCTCCTTTACTTCTTGTTGTTTCTCCTTCTCATGAAACACCTCATTCCCCTCATGTATTACAATCTATATTCCCACGCCTATGAACATATTCAGTGAACATGTTCTTCCCTCAAATATAGTACCTCTTTCTTAAAATATTCCAAAATCCTCACATAATCCTTCCTCTTCCTAGTTGCAACAAAGTTTGTCAAGAAAAAGAAACAATGCTCAATTAATCATGCCTAATTTTGATACAGTCTCCAATTTGTTACAAAGATCTCCCAAATCTAAAAAGATTAAGATTACTTCAAGGATAGCAGTGGATTCCTCATCAGGTAATGTCTATGTTGAGGTTGCACAACCTATTTTAGAAAAGAATTTGAATGAGGATATAAAAGTGATTTTAACATCACTAAGATAGATCTTGGTCCATCTACATATGAGGGTGACATGTAAAATTTTCAAGTATCAGCTGCCAAGTTAATAAAAAGAATAGAGAAAGAAAGGCACACGAAAGATCAACTAAAACAACAGGTGCAAGTTTTGACATCCTATCTCAAAGCCATCATAGATACATCTGCTTTGCCACTTGATACTTCCTCTACCCCCACTAATTTCTCTCTTGAAAATAATGTTGAAAAAGAGATTATTGAAAGTGTCAGTAAATATCAGTTGTATGGAAAAATGACTGAAAAATGGGTTGAACGTATGAAATTAAAGGCATTCAGTTTCATCGAGCAAGCAAAGAGTCTATATGATGAAGCAGAAACAAAGAGGGAAGAAGTTGATAAAGAAATAAGAAGTATCCAAAAGAAAGAATTATTGTGGTAGGGAATATCCAAGGACCTCAGTGAGATGATCAAAACTGATAATGAGATATTATTTGCTGAAAAAGTCTTTTCAAACATTGAAGAAAATCAATCTAATTCTTGGCTTTATTTAGTTCAATGGAAATTGTCAAATATAAGACAAGTTTTGGCTGCTCAAGAAAAGCTCCTTGAAACTTGTGAACATGTGAAGATGAAGATTCACGCTGATTTATTAGCAATCAATTTTGATGTGATGGATAAAGATAAATCTTCAGTTTTGGAAGCTCAAGCTATTAAAAGAAACTTTGAAAACATGATTAATACATAATACAGAGTTGTTCAATAAACAAGTTTTCAATGAAGGACTTATGGATAAATTGAATCTCATCTTTGTTGTTGTCAATTCTGGCATTGATCATATATTAGATTATCATCATAATTTGAGTGATGTCCATAAAGATCAATCAGAACGGAAGCTTCGTATGACATGAGTGTTTGTTCCCAAAAATAAACTTATAGCTTCAACAATCAGGGTGTTCAAAGCATACAAAACAAAGTCATCCCTTCCTTCACAGTAGTTTGTAGCAGCAAAAGCATCTTTAGATGGTACCAGAGGTGGTGAGGATAAAATTTGATGGTTTCTTGTGAGATCAATCATATTGGTCCACTTTTCAAAGTTTGCAAGATTATAGGTTTTGGTTCTCTTTCTATAAAAGTGACTTTATGTCACTCTTTTGTAATTAAGTTGTAAAGTGCACTTTATTTTGGGAACTTTTGAAAAGACCATATAAAAATTAATTAAAGTGCACTTTTATTTTCATAAAATATTTTTGGGTAATTAGGAGAAGTAGTTATAAAGTTGGTTACTAGAGACAAGTCTATATATACAAGGCTTGGTGTTTATAAAAGAGGACTTTTTGGCTTTCACATTTCAAATGGTGTTATGAGAAATAGAGTTGTACAACTGAGTGTGAAGAAATAAGAGACATTTTGGATTGTGTGATCTCAAATATCTTTTTAACATTATTCATTCTTGTTACATTGATGGGTGATGTTTTTTTACATTATCTTGCATCTGTAATGTGGAGTAACAACTAGTCTTGGAGGAATTGGTTACTAGATAATATTTCAATGTATGTTGGATATCTCCTGAATCATTTCTTCTTTTTAATACTACCTACGCTCACTTTAATAGTTTAAGAAGTGTTTTTATATTGTCTTGGTGGGATTGTCAATCTTTATACATGTGGGTTGAGTCAATGTTCGTAAGCCCGTTGTCTTAACCTTCCAGACTTTTCTTTAATTTCATTTCTTTCTTAAATATCACAAAAATCCATTGAAGGAGGGAGTTGCCCCTCTACACACAGAGGTAAGTTGATAGAAAAACTACAACTTTACCAACTATTGGTACGTATTTTCACTATATGTTTTCTGGGCAAAGAGTTAATATAATAATTCATATGTTATAGTGCAAAATCTATTTACCAACAGATTTTTAGCAACTCTACTGGGGACTGAATTCGAACATACCTCTTTTGTTTGGAAAAAGTCATCTTAATGTGTTCACAGAAAATATTTTTGATCAATAAATATGGTGCTGCAACGTAGAGCTGGACCTGTTTTACAACCTAGTGTTAATTGGTTGGACTTTGAGCAAGAAGATATAATTACTGACTTGTGAGTATTGTCTTGGAGATATAGGAGGTCAAATTGCTAATATCAAGAAGTAGATGCGGTACTTGATGAAGAAGAAGATATAGGAACGGAAATTCCTATTTGTGCTCAGTTAATAGCTCAAGGCATCGCAGAAGAAGAATTGGAAATAGCTAATAGATATGCTCTTATTCAGATAGCTCAAAGATGAGATAGACAAGTTGGTCCACCTATCTGACTTATTCAGTAATATCACCCTATGAATCCTACTCAAAATCAACCTGGCCGCCAAGAGATATACTAGAGGAGACCGTGAAAAGGGCATCCTGGATCCTGATTTTGAAAAGCTAGCAAGTTTTGATTTTTCTCAATCTTTTAGTAGGCCTCCTTCACCTGCAAGAAGTCCTACCAGAACCTCTGCCTCCTCTTCCACTTACCAAGCATTGACCTTACACGGGACTGCAGTTCCTATTGTTATAAATATTCAACCAATTCCACCATCGCAAATGGCTCAACCTGTGCCTTGGGGAGCAACTATTGGCCCCCTTGCCTTAAGTAATCAGTTGCATGATTTACCACATGGATCCAGAAAAGTTTTACCCAAATTCACTGGAGATGGAAAAGTTTCTACAGACGAGCATAGTAATGCCTTCTTTTCTGCATGCGGTGTTCTAGGTGTTATGCACGAAGATGTTTCTGTCTGATTGTTTGTGGAATCTCTAACCAAAGGAGCAGTAGAATGGTTTCAACATTTGCCTGCTGGAACTATAAACTCATGGGCAATTATGCGCCAAAAATTTGAAGACCGTTTCAAAAGTACTGAAGATGAGCATGCATTATTAGTACAACTTACTCAAATGAAAAAAGAGATTCACGAGCCGATGCAGGAGTTTGTGGGATGTTTTAACAAGTTGCTGAATAGAATCGAAACTACTAAAAGACCAACTGCAGAGAATCAAAAGAGTTTCTTTCTAAATGTGCAACCTCTAGATATAAGTTTCCATTTAAGAAGAGCACGAGTGGCTGATTTAGAAGTGGCACAGACCATGTCCATTGAAATCGAAGATGATTTATTGACTTCTGAAAAATGGAACAAAGACTTGTAGAAAGGGAAGGCACAGTCTTCTAATTCATCCACTACAAACCTGATGATTCAGAAGCTAGCCAATGATTTACTCCTCCTTAAGAAACAACTTCCGCATAATCCACCTCCGCTATATCAAGATATACCCAGGAAAAATTATCTACCGTACCAGCAGAACAAGCCACCTAGGCTTCCTCCTCCAGTACAAGGACTAGATATTAAACATCCTTCTTCCAGTCATAAACAAACTGTAGCTACATGTGATTTTCATCTGACTACTGACCATGATGGCACCACTTGTCCTAAATTGGCAAGGTTCATGCAGATGAATCTATCAAGCGAGAAGATAGAAGAATGCGTCTCTCAAGAAGATGAGACAAATGAGACCTATGGCCAACCAACAATCAACTTTCTTGACTATGAGTCTGATAATGAAAAAGAAGAGGTTAATGACATTAACAATCATTCTTGTAATATCTTAACAAGAAATTAGTATTAGAACAATGAAGGAAAAGCCAAAGTTGAATCTGTTCATAAAATTCTAGAAAACGCCTCAAAGATTCTAACAAGAAAACATCCTCTAGAGAATTAACCTCTTACTGCCATGAAAGATAAAGGCACACAAGGTTCCCCTCTTGGTGATTCATCTCCCTTGCTTGATGATGCATTTGATTTTATAGAGCATTGCAAGAAAATGAAGGTGCAACTTTCTTAACTTGATTACTTAAAGTTGAATCCTCATCAGTTGGAGAGATTATTGCATATTGTTAAAGGAAAACCTGATCCTTCTTCTTTAGTACATCAACAGTCAAACGACAAACAACCTGAAGAACTTTCACATGATGATCTCCTTGGTGAATCTCCACAAAATGGTACCCCATTGGTAAATGTTATTCTCCCAAATAAGCCTGACCCATTCTATGTTTCTTTGTATATAGCTGGCTGTAAACTTAGCAATTGCATAATAGATTTTGGCGCTTCTGACAACGTCATGCCCGCTAAGGTTGCTCATGCCCTCAGCTTGTCATTAAATAAACCCTCAGGCAAAGTCTACTTGATGGAGTCTAAATTAGTCCCATTAGTAGGTCAGCTCAAAGACGCGCAAGTTGCTTTAGCCGCTTTCTTGGAAAAGAAACTAAAGCTCACCATCTTAGTTGCTGACATTCCTACAAGCTATGGCATGCTACTTAGCAAAAGTTTTTGTAAAGACCTAGGTGGAGAAATACAACTAGATTGGTCCCATGCCTTAATCCCAATCCATGGAAAGAAAGTCAGACTAAATCCAGAACCCAAAGCAAAGTATAGAGTCCTAAAATCTGTTGATCCAAGAACAGAGATACTATATGAAGAAACTAGACTGGGTACATATATGCTCATGCAGGAAAAAGAGGTAACCCCTGAAGTTATCTCTCCTAACATGTCTTCTGGCCTTTGGACTATGGAATTCGATGACAGTTGTTCTTCTTCTAGTTCAGGGGCTGGAATTGTTCTTATTTCACCTATAGGGGAGAAGTTTCCTGTGGATTTCAAATTGGTTTTCAAAAACACTAATAATATGGCAGAGTACGAGGCACTCATTTTAGGCCTCGAGGTTGCCAAAGAGAAAGGAATCAAAATGTTGAGAGTTCTTAGAGATACAGAATTGGTTGTCAAGAAAGTAAGAAATCAGTTTCAAACAAAGAACACCAAGTTGAGAATATACTAAAACTTAGTATGGGACCAAATAGAGTTCTTTGATGCTTTCTCTATAGGGGCGATCCCTCAAACTCTTAATTCTAAAGCTGATTGCCTTGCAGTCTCTGCGGCTCTTTTACTTCCACATCCAGAGTTCAATAAAGATCAATATAAAATTGAATTAGTATACCGACCAAGTGTGCCTGATAATGATAAATATTGGCAAGTTTTTGATGATGACAGATAGATTGTGCCCTTTTTGTAGAAGGTCGATACTTTTGTCCATCTATTATTTGAAGGAAGTGAGACTCCTGTCGAAGATGAAGTGTTACAATTAAAGGGGAACACCATCCCAAAAGGTTTGATTACTCTAGAGAAACTGTTTGATAAGCACGATTGCTATTTGAAGAATAAGGCCCAAGAGAAAAATCCCAATCCTTCTCAGTATGATAATGTAGACATAGGCACTAAAGATGATCCTAAAATTGTTTGCATTGGCAAAGCATGTTCACCAAAAGAAAGAAAGAAGCTCATCACTCTGTTGGTCAAATACAAGGACATGTTCACATGGTGCTATGATGATTTGAAGAATTTCACGGGTGGAAAATTTTAGCATTATATCACTCTTAAACCTAGGGCTACTACTTTTAAGCAAAAATAGAGGCAATTCAACCCTAAAGTTGCAGGTGCTATCTTTGTAGAGATTGATAAGATGTTAAAGGCCATAATTATATATCCTATTCATCATTCAACTTGGGTAGCAAATATAGTTCCTGTGAAGAAAAAGAATGGTGAAATAAGGATTTGTGTTGATTTTTGCAATCTTAACCAAGCATCTTTAAAAGATAACTACCCTTTACCTGTGATGGATCATGTTTTGTAAACCATTGCTGGATCTAAAATGATGTCATTACTTGATGGGTTTTCCAGGTATAATCAGATAGAAGTTGCCCAAGTGGATCAACATAAAACTACTTTTACAATGCCTTGGGGAACTCTAGATTACAATTGAATGCCATTCTAGTTGATCAATGCTGGTGCAACATTTCAACATGCTATGGACCTCTCCTTTGGAGATTTGAAAAACAAGATTATTGTGGTATACTTGGATGATCTCACTATTTTTTCAAGAAAAAGAGAAGATCATATTCAACATCTAGAGATAGTCCTACAGTGTTGCCATGAGCAAGGAATCTCTCTTAACCCCAAGAAGTCCATTTTCAGGGTTACTGAAGGAAAGCTACTAGGACACATTGTGTCTAAAGATGGGATTCAAATTGATCCTAAACGTGTTGAGGCTATCCAAAAGTTGCCATTATCATCAAGCAAACCTGGAGTGAGGTCTTTCTTTGGTCAGACCAATTTCTTAAGGAGATTCATACCAGATTTCTCTGAATTAACTCACCACATTGTAGACATGATGAGAGATAAGGTGGTCTTCAAGTGGACTGAAAAAGGGAAAAAGGCATTTCAAGATATTAAAACAGCGATCGTGGATGCTCCAGTTTTAATCCACCCAAATTTTTCCAAAGATTTCATTGTATATTGTTATGCTTCGGAGCATACTTTATCTGCTATCCTAACTCAACAAAATGATGATTATATAGAAGCACCTATTGCATTTATGAGTGTTCCTCTGAAAAAGCATGAGTTAAAATATTCTCTGGTAGAGAAGCATGCTTATGCAGTGGTCAAGGCAGTAAAAAATTTTAGATTCTATATCCTCAATTCACATTCTAAGGTCTTTGTATCAGACACTTCGATCAAAACCATACTTACTCAGCAAGAAATAGGTGTCAACAAAAGAGCCTCTTGGATTGCCAAAGTTCAAGAATATGATATTGATATTAAGCCAACCAAATTGGTACAAGGAAGGGGCTTATGTAAACTCATGGCTAAAAATCACACAGTTGAAGAATCTCCAGAAAAGAATTCTGAGCTGCCTCAAGTGTTGTCTGTAGGATTGATAGATGAATGGTTCTCAGATATTGCCTATTTCTTGACATATGGTGAATGTCCTCCACACTTAACTCTGAAGTAGAAAAGAGTGGTCAAGTTGAAAGATGCAAAATATATTATTTGGGAAGGTAGTTTATACAAGAAGGGGGTTGATGGAAATTTTTTGAAATGTGTGGATAAAGAACAACAAGAGAAATTACTTCAATTGTTTCACAACGAAGCTTGTGGTGGTCATTTTTCTTCCAGTGTCATAGCCTATAAAATTTTAAGACGTAATTATTACTGGCCTAGCTTATTCAAAGATGTAGACCAATGGGTGAAAAGGTGTGAATCATGTCAGCAATTTAAAGGCAAGGTCAAGCTAGCCGCATAACCATTAAAGCCCATTATTATTGAAGAACCTTTTCATCAATGGGGACTAGATTTCATTGGTCCACTTCATCCAACATCTAGTGCTGGGAATACCCACATCTTGATGGCCACAAATTATTTTACTAAATGGGTTGAAGCCATTCCAGACCATCAAACTTCCTCCCAAGTAGTGTGTGATTTTCTAAAAGAGAATATTCTTGTAAGATTTGGTGTACCTCAGAAAATTGTCACAGACAATGCTTCCAATTTCTCCTCTCATGAAATCTTTGATTTCTATTATTGACATGATATGTTACTTGCACATTCTTCTAACTATTACCCACAAGGAAACGGATTAGCAGAGTCCACCAACAAAAACCTCATCTCTATCATGTGAAATCTAGTAGAGGAAAAACAAAAGAATTGGCACAAGAGATTATTTGATGCATTATGGGCTGACAAGACCACATATAAAAGGATCATCAACACATCTCCCTTCCAACTAGTTTATGGAATTGATGCTTGCTTGCCAATCCCTCTAGAACTTACTGCTCTTTCTCTTCAGACAGTAATTGAAGGTAATGAATTTAAAGATTCTCTAGAGAAAAGAATCATGCATCTAACACAACTTGAAGAACAAAGGAGTCAAGTAGTTGATAGAATAGCAAAACATCAGGCAAAAGTCAAGAAACTGTTTGATAAGAAGACCAGACAAAGGTAGTTTGTTGTAGGAGATCTGGTTCTACTCTAGGATAAGAGGAAAGAACCCAAAGGGATGCATGGAAAGTTTGATTCTCTATGGAAGGGACCTTTCCAAATTAGAGAAGCATGTGGTCATAATTCATTTTACTTGGCGTATATCGATGGCACTCATCTGCCCTTGCACTACAATGGGCAACACCTGAAAATTTACAATCAATAAAAGTGGGATTTATTCCCAACTTTTTGTACATAAGAAAGTTTTGTTGTGTAATTGAGTTTCTTTGTTTTGTTCTATTTTTGTCATGTTGTACATCTCTTTTCTAGTCTGACTTTATCTGCCCAATGATAAGATTACTAGTCTTGTCAAAGACACTGGGGTTCGTCTATGTCCTTACAATTCTTGTCCCCAAGTAGAGCCAGCTATTTACCCCATCTTTCTACCCAATTTTAAAACCTTTTGCATATCAAACCTTTGTACCAAGTCATCTTTTTGGTTACAATTTTACTGATGTCATGCTTCTTACGTCAGTCATGTTGATAACTTGTTATTATGACATCATTCTTTGTCTTATCTCTCTCCATCGAATCCTTAAATAGCAATATTATGCCAGGACAAAATTTACAGCTTAGTAATATTATATTTTGTGCCCACTTTCATTTTATACTAAGATCGCATCAACTTTTGTTTTTCACAAACTCCACTATGTGTCAGCTTTTATTCTTCGCAAACCTTGTGTCAATTTTTGTCTTTCACTAAGTTCGCGTTGACTTATGAGTTTGGCTAAGTTCACACATTTTGGTTTTTACCGATGGCGTAATTTTACAAGTTTGGAGAGATAATAAGAAAGAAATTCATGTTCACTTTTTGCATGCGGCAGCCGGGAGTTAAAAAGTGATTTTTATTGTTTAAAAATAACAAATAGCATATTCTTCACCTTCAAAAAAATGCAAGAAGAATCAAAGGGCATAAATTCACAATGGCATCAAAAGCTTCAACTTTGTTATTTACTTGGGTAAAAGCTTGTTACATTTGCCCATGTTCATCTCCCGAAATCGAGGAAATATCTGTTGAGTCTTGTGAGAATGGAAGCATTCTAGTGGCCGGACTCCTCTAAACTTGTGCCGTAATGTCAACTTTTAAAAAAATGACTAGTATTTATCATTGTTTTGATATGAGTTGGCGGGTTTTGTGTCTTATTTCTGGTCAACAAAGTTATATGCTAAACTCATAAAAAGAGCCGCATGCCAAGGTTTGCGCATTAATTATTTCAAATTCACATTCACGAAGTGGTAAATTTGATCAAAGCATAATGGAGAACAAATCTTTATCTTGAGAACATCGTAAACTATCTACCAACTCCATTACAATGGAAAGGCTGCATGGTATACATGTAAACAAAATAGGAGTTAACCCGAATGAATGTCAGCATGCGGTGTGAGTCTGGCAATTGACAAGATGTTAGCTTTTCCACAGCCTTCGTCAAGACGCAAAGGGAAGTATTTTTCAGATGATGTGTTATTTTTGAAGGCATGTATGCAAGAAGTGAGAGAATAGATAAGATTTTATAAACATAACAGATTTTAAAATGCAGACCATTTGTTAAATAAACCTCTCCATCGCATTGTATGATGTATATATCAGTTTGAGATGCTCTGGTGGATGTCGGTGCAGACATCAAAACATGTGAAGAACACACGCAGCAAAAGGGCTCAGAGGAGTGAATGCATGAGTCCAACAAATCTTTGTTTACTTCCTCCTTGCTCATAGTTGAAGCCTTCAAACCAATATATCAACGTTCCTCAAAGTTTAAGTGAAAATAGATTGTTGTGTACACCGCCTTCAATCTCTACAGACCATAAGGTCACGTTTCTTTAAAAGCACTCCATCGAAGAATTCAATTTATTGTCTGTGCTTACTGGTTTTGCATGGGTTTGCCAAAGCACTAGCATTTTCTCCAATCAATATGAACATACAACAAAGCATAAGGGAAAATAGATTGTTGCCAGATAAAATCTCTCAGTTGATATGAATGCAGAAACATTTTGACAAAGGCAACTAGCTGGTCCAATACTAGACTCATGACCATTGCTAGTGTCCTGCTGCCAGCACCCAAGAAAAGGTCTTAAGAACAGGGTATGGACATCTACGAAAGTATAATAGAAACTAGTTTTTGTCATATGTAAATACCTTAGAAGAATCTCGTCTCAAAGTCTGCAACACATAAAATATGGAATGAGGATTCTTGTCAGATGTCATAGATGGAAAAGTTGTTTGGTCGACATGTAAACAGAGCATCGAAGTTTAGGAGCACTAGAACCATTTGCTAAGACATTGCACTACAATGCCAACTGGTGAAACCAAAATGCTCAACCTTTGCCAGCATTTTTTTGAAGCATATACAATGGATAGAAGTTGTTTGATAACCGTCGATGCCATCTGGTAGTAGCAGCCTCTTCATAAACTCTATTGGGGTATGGTGCACAAGTGGTTTATTGAGACAACTTCCAAAAAGAATGCTAATTGGCTATTAATCGGCACCAAAAGCCACACACAAAATAAAAACCTTTCAAGCACAAAAAGATTGTAACATATGCATGTTTTGGATTCATTTTTCTGCAGATGAAAAGCTAAAATCCATGATGCTTGCCAACATCCTCTTAGAGTAGTGAATGGAAATTCTTGTCAATGTAGTTAGAAGTAACCCGGTGGTATGAATGCAGAAATATAGAAGTGTAAACATTAAGTATATTGAATCCACAAGTGCAATGTTAATTTCCTAAAAACATAAGTCAGCTTTAGAATCAAATTATTAGCAGATAGATTTATTTTGGAAGCATATAGAAGGCCTATGAACTGTTTGATTAAATATTGCAGACAAATATAGTTTTCATGAAAAGTAGTGATGGCTATTTTGAATGTAGCATGTATGCCAATTGTGGAAGGCAGAGACTAGACACACAAACTATTTATAAACAACCTCAAAGGAATTTCAGTTGACCAATTTTGAATTGAATGAACATTTCTACATGTCTTCTTACTTATTTTATGCAATAGCATGCATGAAATCATGACCAGGTCTTGCTACCAAAGGAACTTATGATAACATGACACAGATCTATGATTACTACCCTCAGTTACGGCTGGAACAAAGTTACAAACACTACTATAGAGTAAATGATGCTTTCACAATGTTGACAGTAAGAGAAATTCAAGGTAATACTGCACTCTGGATTTCACCAGAAGCTACCAATCTGATCAAAATATATGGGAGCAATTTCATCCAATATCCTACATTTACCTATTTATGAGTTGGCGGGTTTGATGGGTACCCATATAAGTTGCCTTGATATGTAGATGACAAAATGGTATTGATAGAACTATGCAGGTAAATTGGTTCACTTAATAAGAAATGCAAAGACAAGAGGAAACCTAGAGTTCCATTTCCCATTGTGCTTAGTCATTACAACTACAAATCTTCTGCAGATGCTCAAAACATAGAGAGATCTTTGATAAAAATCAGCTTGTATGCCTATACTATGAGATTCTCTTTTGATAGAAAAGGATATGTCAGAGACAATCTATGACTTGGTGTAGGTTACTGTCACTTTCCAGAACTTGAAGACTTTTGGGAAGATTGTGAAAATGATTATGAGGTACATAAATGAGACTAGATGAGGATGACCATTGGACAGATCAGAGAATTCAAGCTACATTGCAATACAGATGGAATTGAGGAAGATGGTTTAGAATTAATTGACCCTGTGTA
Organism: Cunninghamia lanceolata; assembly: GCA_027924645.1. NCBI lineage: Eukaryota > Viridiplantae > Streptophyta > Pinopsida > Cupressales > Cupressaceae > Cunninghamia > Cunninghamia lanceolata. Next base: position 5,240,295 of record BSBN01000116.1, on the reverse strand, counting down.
TTTTGATAAAATTCAAACACAGCCTTTACCACCCATCAATTGGGCTAATGAGGAGATCAAAGATTTGGGTATAAGAAAATGCTCATATCATTCAAAAGACTAAAGATTGGGTAAAGAAAATGGCTATTGAGGTAACAACTACTAAACCGACAAGTAATAATGCTTTATCATCAAGTAGAAAAGATAACCATTCAAATTCTTCTTCTTCTTCTTTTCATTCTCATTCTTCATCTTTAAGCATTGGTTCACATAAGAGTACTCAAGGAGGAGATGATGGAGAAGATCCATCAAGAAGAAAGGGTCTTAAGAGCATTTGTGAAAATGATGAAAAATAGAAAGAGGGTAAAACATAAATAAAGGATAATGCATTGCCTCCCATACAGGAAGTAGTTGAGGAAAACAAGTCTACAAGTCCTAAAATCTTCCATCAAAATGATGAGCATTTAAATATCTCTCCTTTACTTCTTGTTTTTTCTCCTTCTCATGAAATACCTCATTCCCCTCATGCATTACAATCTATACTCCCAGTGCCTATGAACATATTTAGTGAACATGTTCTTCCCTCAAATATAGTACCTCTTTCTACAAATATTCTAGAATCCTCACATAATCCTTCCTCTTCCTGGTTGCAACAAAGTTTGTCAACAAAAAGAAACAATACTCAATTAATCATTCCTGATTTCGATACAGTCTCCAATTTGTTACAAAGGTCTCCCAAATCTAAAAAGATCAAGATTACATCAAGGATAGCAGTGGACTCTTCATTAGGTAATGTCTATGTTGAGGTTGCACAACCTGTTTCAAAAAAGAATTTGAATGAGGCTACAGAAAGTGATTCTAACATCACTAAGATAGATCTTGGTCCATCTACATGTGAGGGTGACATGCAAAATTTTCAAGTATCAGCTACCAAGTTAATAAAAAGAACAGAGAAAGAAAGGCACATGAAAGATCAATTAAAACAACAAGTGCAAGTTTTGACATCCTATCTCAAAGCCATCATAGATACATCTACTTTTCCACTTGATACTTCCTCTACCCCCACTAATTTCTCTCTTGAAAATAATGTTGAAAAAGAGATTATTGAAAGTGTTAGCAAATATTAGTTGTATGGAAAAATGACTGAAAAATGGGTTGAACGTATGAAATTAAAGGCATTCAGTTTCATCAAGCAAGCAAAGAGTCTATATGATGAAGTAGAAACAAAGAGGGAAGAGGTCGATAAAGTAATAAGAAGTATCCAAAAGGAAGAATTATTATGGTAGGGAATATCCAAGGACCTTAGTGAGATGATCAAAACTGATAATGAGATATTATTTGCTCAAAAAGTCTTTTCAAACATTAAAGAAATTAAATCTAATTCTTGGCTTTGTTCAATTGAATGGAAATTTTTAAATATAAGACCAGTTTTGGCTACTCAAGAAAAGCTCCTGGAAAATTGTGAACAGGTGAAGATGAAGATTCATGCTGATTTATTAGCAATCAATTTTGATGTGATGGATAAAGATAAATCTTCAGTTTTGGAAGCTCAAGCTATTAAAAGAAACTTTGAAAACATGATTAATACGGAGTTGTTCAATAAACAGTTTTTCAATGAAGGACTTATGGATAAATTCAATCTCATCTTTGTTGCTGTTAATTCTGGCATTGATCATGTATCATATTATCATCATAATTTGAGTGATGTCCATAAAGATCAATCAGAATGGAAGCTTCGTATGACAGGAGTGTTTGTTCCCAAAAATAAACTTATAGCTTCAGTAGTTAGGGTGTTCAGAGAATACAAAACAAAGTCATCCTTCCTTCATAGCAGTTTGCAGCAATAGAAACATCTTTAGATGGTACCAGAGGTGGCAAGGATAAAATCTGATGGTTTCTTGTGAGATCAATCATATTGGTCCACTTTTCAATGTTTGCAAGATTATAGGTTTTGGTTCTCTTTCTATGAAAGTGACTTTATGTCACTCTTTCGTAATTAAATTGTAAAGTGCACTTTATTTTGGGAACTTTTGAAAAGACCGTATAAAAATTAATTAAAGTGCACTTTTATTTACATAAAATATTTTTGGGTAATTAGGAGAAGTAGTTATGAGGTAATTATAAAGTTGGTTACTGGAGACAAGTCTATATATACAAGGCTTGGTGTTAGTAAGAGAGGACTTTTTGGCTTTCACATTTCAAATTGTGTTATGAGAAATAGAGTTGTACAACTAAGTATGAAGAAATAAGAGACATTTTGGATTGTGTGATCTCAAATATCTTTTTAACATTATTCATTCTTGTTACGTTGATGGGTGATGTTTTCTTTACATTATCTTGCATCTATAATGTGGAGTAACAACTAGTCTTGGAGGAATTGGTTACTAGATAATATTTCAACGTATGTTGGATATCTCCTAAATCATTTCTTATTTTTAATACTACATACGCTCACTTTAACATTTTAAGAAGTGTTCTTATATTGTCTTGGTGGGATTGTCAATCTTTATACATGTGGGTTGAGTCAATGTTCGTAAGCCCGTTGTCTTAACCTTCCAGACTTTTCTTTAATCCTTATCAGGTGAAAAAATACAACTTTACCAACTGAAATGGTTATAGAAAATACGTTGAAGAAAACATATATATATCGATTTACCAACTGATATATATCGACTCTTTGCCTAGAAAACATATAGTGAAAATATGTACCAACAGTTGGTAAAGTTGTTTTTTTTCTATCAACTTACCTCTGCATGTATATGTGGGAAAAATCCTTATCGGGTGAAAAACCCCACACTCCAAAACTTGCACAATGTATTAACAAAAATGAAATGGTTTACGATACACATGCAATGCAAGCTCTCAGGAGTCTTCGACACTCATATCTAGAGAGAAACCAATAGTGTAACAGTACCTGTCAAACCTGTAATACATCTACTCCTCAAAAGCACCTATTTATATAGAAAATACAAGGCAAAATTGCCTCTATCTTGGAATGGGCATCCAACTTGGCCTCATGTCCCAAAACCCATGCCTATGGACACTTGGTCAACATTGTAAGAATCTTCTGACACTTGTCCACACACCCCATTCCAAAGAGGTTGCCTATTTCCAAAATGGGCTATCAAAGATGCTCTTACGACTCTTATGATTGTCATAAAATCAATCATAGCAGTTACAACTTACAGCTATAAGAGAATCTATCATATGTAGGCTATAAATAGCATATTCTCTTACAACATGTCATATTCCACCTTGGGGCATCCAAAGATGCCATTTTAGAAGATGCTCTTTGACACATGTCTTCACATGTCATAGAATATCCTATTTCTGACTCTTACATGTCATAACTTCATCATAGGAATCTATCATGACCATTTCAGTCAATATTCCCTTACACTACATCCAAGATGCCGACACATGGTAAAATATTCCTACCACAAACTAGGATGCCTATCTCCTCATGTGAGGACAAAATTACAAGTTGTCATATTCCATGTAGGATGACACATCATTGTGCCACATTCCACAAGATGACAATATGAATTTACAACATAGGCAATAAATAAATAAATACAATGAAAATAATACAAGGAATTACCAAGGTTTAGACACCTTAATTCCAACCATTCTCCCACTTGTTGAACACCTTGTAAGAGCCAATATAATTAACAGGATTTTACTACTATAGGCCGAGAGGCTCATAGACTCCGAACACCATCTGAACTTCTCTATGCCCACTGGCATCATCAATACATCTGCAACATTCTTCAAAGTATCTATCTTCTCCAAATTTACCTTCCCATCCTCTACCATGTCTCGTACGAAGTGAAACTGTACATCAATATGCTTTGTTCTAGCATGGAAAGTTGGATTCTTTGCAAGGAAAATCACACTCTGACTATCACAACAAATTGTAATCTGTCATGCATCAATACCAATATCTGAACACAATCTCTTAAGCCAAATGTCTTCCTTACAAGCATGAGTTGCGGCCATGTACTCAGCTTCTGTCATGGACAAAGCAACCACAGGTTGTCACTTACTCATCCAAGTAATTACACCACCAAACATTGTGAACACATATGCACTGGTGGATCTCCTACCCAATTAGAATCCACAAATCCATGAATACAAACTAAATGTGGGGGTCCTGTAGCATTTCCATGATAGAAAATGGAATACTTGGAAGTGCCCCTCAAATATCTAAACACTCACTTAACTGCATCCCAATGTAACCATCCATGATTATCCATAAATTGACTAAGGACTCCCACTGCTTGGGCTATGTCTAGTCTTGTACAAACCATGGCATACATCAAACTACCAACAACACTAGCATAAGTTGCTCTACTCATGTCCTCCACCTCACTAGGATATTTTGGACAATCACTAACAAATAACTTTGTCCCCAATAAAATAGGAACACACAATGGTTGACAATCTGCCATGCTGAACCTATCCAACATGGTCTTCACATACATACTTTGGCTTAACCAAAGTTTTCTGTTAGTTTTGTCTCTTCTAATTTCCATTCCTAGAATGTACCTAGTTGCCCCTAAATCTTTCATTTCAAACTATGCTGCCAACTAAGACTTAAAATTAGAAATCATATTCTTACCCTTTCCAATCAGCAACATATCATCAACATATAATGCAACAATGAGAATACAATCACCACTAAACTTATAAACACACAGTGATCTGATTTTGATCTCACAAATCCAATTGACAACACAAAGGCATCAAACTTCAAGGACCACATCCTAGGAGACTGCTTCAAACCATACAAAGACTTTAAATTTCAAAACCAAATGTTTGTTACCTTTCACTACGTAATGCTCTAGCTGTGACATGTAGATTTCTTCCTCCAAATCACCATGAAGAAAAGTTGTCTTCACATCCATCTATTCTACCTCTAAGTCATAAGTAGCTGCAAGAGATAAAAGAAATTGAATGGATGTCAGCTTTGCAATGGGAGAGAAAATTTCACCATAATCAATTCCCTCCACTTGTGAATACCCCTTCACAACCAGTCTGGCCTTGTACTTTTCAACACTGCCATCTGCACCAAATTTCTTCTTGAACACCCATTTTCATCCAATGGGTTTCCATCCATCAGGCAAAGGCACCAAGTCCCATGTTTTATTCTTTTCCAAAGAAGCCATCTCATCTTCCATGGCCTCCTTCTAGGAACCTACATCTTTCATGCCCATAGCCTCTTTCATAGTTCTAGGCTCATCAATGTTGGTAAGTAAAGAAAAAGCACAACTAGAATCAATTAATGAATAACAAAACCTATCAGGTTGCTTTCTTGTTCATGTAGACCTCCTCAATGGATGAGGTTGAGGTTTGGCTTCTTCTTCTAAGCTTTCAGAGCTGCTAGAGCTCTCCTCATCATCAGGTCTCACTAGGTCTGTCTGTTCAATCTTCTTAGGGGTAGAAAGAAACTGAACCACATCTTCTTTCTTTTCTGTCTATTCTAGCTATAGAACAATGGAAGATGGTGTTAGCTCTCTGAAGATAACACTTCTACTATACAACACCTTTTCAGCCACAGGATCCCAAAGCTTGTATCCTTTCCCACTGACACCATAGCCAATGAAGATACACTTAACAGCCTTGTTCTCCAATTTAATCCTTTTCTCCCTAGGTACATGTGCATATGCCTCACAACCAAAAACACGAAGATGTCTAACTGAAGGCTCTTACCAGACCTCACCTCCATAGGTATTTTACCAACAAGAGCTGATGTAGGAGATCTGTTTACCAGATAGAAAGTAGTGGCTACAACTTCAATCCAAAACTTTTGTTCAAGGCTTGTTCCACTAAGCATACTCCTAGCCTTCTCCATCAGTGTCCTGTTCATCCTCTCTACAACTCCATTTTGCTGCGGGGTATATGGAGTTGTCTTATGTCTTTCAATCCCTTGCTCTTTACAGAACTTATCAAACTCTATCGAACAAAACTCACCACCGTTGTCAGTTCTTAAACACTTAATCTTTTTACTAGTCTAATTTTCACCAAAGGCTTTAAACTCCTTAAACTGACTAAAGACTTCAGTCTTGCTTCTGATAAAATAAACTCATGTCCTTCTACTGTAATCATCTATGAAAGATATAGAATATACAGATTTTGAAATCAAAGGAACATTAACAGGACCAAATGCATCAGAATGAATAAGATCCAGTACACCAGAAGACTTGTGAGAACTAGAGTAAAATTAAACATAGTTTTGTTTTCCATAAATGCAATGTTCACAAAAGTTGAACTCGAGATTACAATCATTTAACCCCTCAACGATGTTTTTATTTTTCAAGGTACATAGACCCTTCTCACCAATGTGGCCATATCTCAAATGCCATAACATAGTCTTTTCAGTAGGAAACTTAGCTTCCATAGCATGTGCACTACCATCAGAACTAGTTACAACAGATTTTTTCACTACTCGTTTAGATGGTGGGGATGAAGCGACTGTAGCTTGTTTCTTTGAGTCAAAAGAACTATTGCACTATGAAGTGTATGCCTCCAACTAAAATAGAGTACCTCTCCGAGTACCCTTCATAAGTACCATAGATCCTCTAGTCATCTTGCATCCATCCTTTGAAAAGACAACCTGCACACATGCATCATTCAACATACTTACAGAAAGTAGGTTTTGTGCAAGGCCTAGAATATGCATAACTCCAGTGATCCCCTTCACTCGTCCATTAAGGAATCAGATTGAGACTCTTCCATGATCAACAATCTTTAGATGAGAGTCGTCACCTAGGTACACTCTTCCACAATCGAACTCTTCATATTTTGTGAACTAGTCTTAATGTGAGGTCATGTGGAATGATGCACAAAAATCAATCAACCACACATCATCAGATGCTTGGGTGGTCAGGGTTGCGATGAAGGTATCACCATCATCTTGTGACTTATCAGAATCTGAATTAGGAGCTTTCTTCTTCTTTTTCTTCTCCTCTTTGCATTCCTTTCAGAAATGCCCAGTTTTACCACAGTTCCAACAAAGAGCCTTGGACTTTCCAAGAGATTTGGATTTGCCCTTCTCATCTTTCTTGTCTTTCTTCTTCCCTTTCTCCTTGGGTCTTTCACAAACCACAAGAGCCTCTTTGGCTTATTTGGATGTCTTCCTCTACATTTATTTAGATAACAGTGAGGACACCACATCTTCCATCTTGAAGGTGGTAGTGGTGCTTCCAATAGCCATGACAAGATGATCCCACAAATCTAGAAAAGAATAAAGCAGGGTCATGCAATGATCCTCCTCCTCCATTTTCACACCCACAGATGTCAACTATGCAACGATCATGTTGAAAGCATTCATGTGATCCACAACAGATTCTCCATCTTCCATCTTAAGAGTGAACAACTTCTTGTTTAGGAAGAGTTTGTTTACCAAGGAATTTGCTTGATAAACATCACCCAACTTCTTCCAAAGATCTTTCGTGCTCTTCTCCTCATGGACATTCAATAGGACAGAGTTAGCTAAATAGAGTCTTATGAGACCCTTAGCCTTCTAATCTTTGAGGGTCCAATCATCTTGTGACATTACTATAGGTTTCACACCAGATACTGTTTCCCATAGGTCACGATTAACAAGTAGGTCCTCCATCTTGAGTTTCCACAACTCAAAATTAGTGCCATTGAATTTCTCAACCTCTAACCTTCTGGATGTGTTTCCATCTCCTTGCTACAAAAAGATATAGAATACTCTACACAACACTCCCACTCAACCTAAGATCAGCTCAAAAAACCCCTACCCAACAACTAGGACCAAAGGTGATCAAGCTTTGATACCAACTGAAAGGAAGCTAGGTGTGCGAAAATCACTTCCTACACTAATCTAATGAGGGGAGGAGAGTGCAAATTCAATTTATCCTTACTAGTACAGCAATGTTAAACCCACTAACAAAGATAATAGAGATATTGCAGCAAACACATAAATAAGAAAGTGAGACAGAAAAAGAGACACAAGATATACATGGGGAAAACCCTTATCGAGTGAAAAATTCCACACTCCAAAACTTAAACAATGTATTAACAAAACTAAAATGGTTTACAATACACTTGCAATGCAATCTCTCAGGAGTCTTTGACACTCATATATGGAGACAAACTGGTAGCATAACAGTACCTTTCAAACCTGTAATACATCTCCTCAAAAGTACCTATTTATATAGAATATACTTGGCCTCATGGCCCAAAACCCATGCCTATGGACACTTGGTCAACATTATAAGATGCTTCTGACACTTGTCCACACACCCCATTCCAAAGAGGTCACCTATTTCCAAAATGGGCTATGATAGATGCTCTTACGACCGTCATAGAATCTGTCATAGCAATTACAACTTATAGTTGTAAGAGAATCTGTCATACACATGCTATAAATAGCATATTCTCTTACAACATATCATAGTCCACCTTAGGGTGCCCAAAGATACCTTTTTCAAAGATGCTCTTTGACACATGTCTTCACCTGTCATAGAATCTCCTATTTCTGACTCTTACATGTCATAACTTCATCATAGGAATCTGTCATGACTGTTTTAGTCAATATTCCCTTACACAACATCCAAGATGCCAACACATGGAAAAATATTCCTACCACAAAGTGGGGCACCTATCTCCTCATGTGAGGACAAAATTACAAGTTGTCATCTTCCATTTAGGATGATACATCACTGTGCCACATCCCACAAGATGACAATATGAATTTGGAATTTAATTTACAACATAGGCAATAAATAAATAAATACAATGAAAATAGTACAAGTAATTACCAAGGTTGAGACACCTTAATTCCCAAAAGTAAGTATCATACCAAACTATGCATCCATAAGGCAAGAAATGTATCAATCTGTAGAGAACAGTCTTCCGGACCTTATGTAACATCTTCCGAACCCAAAGTATGATGTTACAATGAAGTTCAAGATCTGAAACCTTTTGGGGATGGACAAAGATGTCAATGTAAGAAACTTATTAGATTTGCACACGTTTTTATGGAGTTTTCAGAGGAATTCAACAATGGATTAAGCACTCATATTTTTGAAGGATAGTTATACTTGAACTTTATTTTCAGAAAAGAATGCTTGATGCAGTACTGAAGAATGAAGAGAGTCTGCATGCAGATCATACCTAATGTATTTTGGACCATGTAGAACCTCTACATAAGCTCTGATGATAGAGCTATATATGTTTCATCTTTTGTCAGACTTAACTTGTGCATCTAGGCTCTAGAATACATTATGATGCCTCTGTCACTTGAGCATTATCTTTGCAAACTAGCAGATCACTTGAAAATCCATCATAGTATGTATCATACTTGTTGGTTCCCAAATCTGCACACATCAAACTCTAAAGATTTGCCACTTCTTATCCTCAAGTTTAAAGGGAGACTTAGCCAATAGAGTGGGAGATTTAGAAACAAGGTGAGTGATTTGCCCACACTTATCTACCCTTCACTTCAAGTTCTATCGCACCTAGGGGGTATCCCTCATTCACAATCAATAAATGTAGATTTTTAATATCAGGTAGAATGTTCTCCTGTATGCACCAAGATCTATAAGATTAACCCTAGATTGGCAATGTTCTTGGATTATCTAACTTATTCATATCAAAGAACATGCAGGAACTTAACTTAACATAAGAAATAAAATAAAATTATTCGAATGATTTATCTTTAAATTCTTTGTTTTCCTAGACCATTTGGGCAAGCAAATCTTAGACCAGTGCTTTATCAAGGCAACAAAGTCTGATGCAGAGTGGCACAAGGGAAGCAACACACAAAGGTTTTCTCTACTATCCTTTGCCCACTCACCCACTTCAAACAGGTTTCAACCAAGCAACCCAAGGCACATTCAAGGGTGTATGAAGGATTTGGTATCCTAGTGACGGCTCCACCTTCTAGGCTTCTCCAACACCTTAGGACAGATCAATAAACACCTTCTATGTAGTTGGTTTCATCTCCAACTTCCCAAAACTCTTCAACCTATACCTTGACTAGTAAGGCTACTAGCCCTCCAAACTAGGTTTTCTCAACAAAACTTGACAAAATCCCAAAGGTCTAGGCAAAAAAATGATGGAATTGAACACCTTTCAGGGGACCCTAACAAACCTCCAAATCTCTTACTCCAACTCTACTCCAGCAATCCAGAACGCCTACTAGGTCTCTAGGCCTAATTGATCAATTTAGGCTAGGTTACAAAGCAAGTGCTCAAAATTGAGTGCATAGGTCAGGGGTAGGAATTTGGAATGCTTCTACCATGTCCCTACAACACAAATCCATCATTTATTTACTCACCCTAACAGGATTCTATCATCTACAACCTCAAATAGCATGAAATTGGCCAAATACAATGAAATACTTGACCTAGGGCATCACCTTAAAAATAGAAGACTGCATTTTCCGACAAAAATATTTTGGAATCTTATACTACATACCCCTAGCCTGCATTTCACCAGTTTTTACAAATTTCCAATGGTGGGAATGCATTCTAGGGCCGGATTTCTATAGCTGCCCTAGAAAACAGGGTTTCTGGACCTGTTTTGAAAGAAAAATCTATTACTTTTGATCCCGACCACTTCAGGACCTCAAACTAGTTGCATTGGAACCTTGACTCCAAGAGCTTTCAGAAAAATGTCATTTGCACACGTGAAAAGTCTGTACAGTCCGTACACAGCAAGAAGAACAATGAAAAACAGTCAGTTTTTTTGATTTTTGTGCCCAAATTCCGTACAAAAACTTCCTCTTCTGTACTGGAGTCAGATATCCACCATATTAACCCATCCAAGTTGGTTTCCAACTTCTACAACAGCATTTAACTGCCCAAAGTGGTTTTTGAACTGACCCAACACATAACACCTTTGACAACTATGGTGTTTTGCATTAACACAAGGAGGTTGATTTGTTTGGCTCGTCCAATGGAGTCCAAATGATCAACAAACTCCTTCCAACATACTAAAACATTAAAACAACAAAAAAAAACTCGAAAACCAATCCTTAGACCTTCTAGGCCTAATTGGTACAACAAGGGTCCAAATGGACTAAGAAGGATTTAAGGTTTATATAGTCACCCCAAACAACAATGGCTAAAAGCCTTATTACAAAACACATTGAAAAAAAAAACATAACTTCTCAAAATGCATCAAAATGCCTTTAGGAACCAAGGTGCTCCTAGGTGCCCTGCACCATACACCCACTGTCAAAGAGAACTCAAGTCTCTTGAGTTGGAATGCTGTCAAATGTGAAACCTGTCTTCTCAATGTCTGCCCTGCTCATCCAAGTGGCGTCCTCCTGAGGTTTGTTTAGCCACTTCACCAAATAGTCATGATAGGTGTGCCTTCTAGTTTGTTTTGCAATCCTCTTGTCCAAAATGCACTCAATCTGATTTGGAGATGAAGGAATGAGTTCCTGGAGTGTGTGATCAGTTTGATCTTCTTCAACAACAGTCTGAGGATCAGATCCTTTATAGGGATAAAGGTCTAAAACATTAAAAATTGGAGACAAAGCAATGCCATCCAGAAGTCTGATTTTATAGGCATTGTCTCCATATTTCTTGAGCACTTCACAAGGCCCAATCTTCTTCATGAGTAGCTTAGTGTGTTTACCTATAGGGAGCCTCTCCTTCTTCAGATGAACCATTACTAAATCACCTTCCTTGAACTGCAAATCCCTTCTTTTTCTGTCAGCAAATTGTTTATATTTCTGAGAAGTGGACAGCAATTTCTGTTGTACTTGTTCATGGACATCTTTCATGACTTGAACGAAGTCTTCAGCCAAGGCACTACTGTTTTCCAGTCCTTTAACCTCCCTTAGTTCCAAAATACCCCTTGGGTGAGTGCCATAAACAATTTGGAAAGGAGACAGGCCGGTGCTTCTATTGACAGTGTCATTGTATGAGAACTCTGCCTGAGCCAAAATTGAATCCCAACTAGCACCCTGCTCCTTGGTTAGGCATCTTAGGAGGTTGCCAAGTGACCTATTAATCACCTCTGTTTGTCCATCAGATTGAGGGTGATAGGCAGATGATAAGGACAAATTTGTACCTAGTCTCTTCCACAGTGTCCTCCAGAAGTGTCCAGTGAACTTGGGGTCTCTGTCTGAGATTATGGACAAAGGTAAACCATGTAGCCTGACTATTTCCTTGAAGAAAAGACCTGCTATGTGTGAGGCATCATGTGTGGTTCGACATGGGATGAAGTGAGCCATTTTTGAGAACCTATCTACAACCACAAAAATGCTGTCATGTCCATTCTTTGTTCTAGGCAAACCAAGTACAAAGTCCATACTTATGGAATCCCAAGGCTTTGAAGGAATAGGTAAAGGAGTGTATAAACCTACATTTGATGTATGCCCCTTTGCTCTTTGGCAAATTTGACAAGTTTCAACAAACTTCCTTACATCGGTTGGCAATTTTGGCCAAAAATAGTACCTCCTAACCAATTCTAGGGTCTTATCAATACCAAAGTGACCTGACATGCTGCCACAATGCTTTTCCTTTATTATATTCTCTCTAACAGATCCTCTTGGGATACACAACATGCTACCCTTGAAAAGATATCCATCTTGCAACAAAAAATCAGAAAAATTAGTATTATACCTTCCTGTCATGGCCTTGCAAGATAGGTATGGCTCTTTGAAGTCTTCATCTGTTGTATACTGATCTTTAATGGCATGAATACTTGTACTTTCCAACTGAATAGTTTGCACAACAAGATTTCTCCTGCTTAAGGCATCGGCTACCTTATTAGCCACTCCTTTCTTGTGTTTTATGGAGAAGGTGTATGCTTGGATGTACTCCATCCACTTGCATGTCTGTGATTCAACTTTTGCTGCCTGTTCAAGAAGCTTAATGCATGGTTGTCAGTAAAAACTATAAATTCCTTTGGCAATAAGTACTGTCTCCATTTCCTTAATGACTGAACCATGGCATATAACTCTAGATCATAGGTGGAGTAGTTTTGTTTTGCCTCATTTAACTTCTCACTAAAGAATGCTACAGGCCTCCCATCTTGACTTAGGACTCCTCCAACAGCCCTCTTACTTGCATCACACTCTACCACAAAGACCTTGTCAAAATTAGGTAGCACTAGGACTATTTTTTCTGAAATTTTTTTCTTTAACAGTTCAAAGGCTTGAGTGGCCTCATTTATCCATACAAACACACATTTCTTGCCTCCTTTTATGGTGTCAACAAGTGGAGCACAAATGCCACTAAACCCTCTAATGAACTTTCTATAAAAGCTGCATAAACCATGGAAACTCCTTACCTCCGAGGCTGTTGTAGGTGTTGGCCAATTAAGAATGGCTGCAACCTTACTTGGATCCATTTTTAGGCTGCCCTTGGAGATGACAAACCCCAAAAATATCAACTCTTCTTGTAGGAAGACACATTTGTCAAGATTGATTCTCAACTTCTCCTCTTGAAGCCTCCTGAGCACTTGATGGATATGCCTTATGTGGTCTTCCTTGCTGTCACTAAAAATCAGTATATCATCCAAATATACAACAATAAACTTGTTAAGGAAAGGTTTTAGCACTTCATTCATCAATCTCATGAAGGTGCTTGGTGCATTTGACAAGCCAAAAGGCATGACAACCCATTCAAATAGTCCTTCATTGGTTTTGAAGGCAGTTTTCCACTCATCCCCTTCCCTTATCCTGATTTGGTGATAACCACTTTTTAGATCTATCTTGGTAAAATACTTAGCCCTACCCAAGCAATCCATTAAATCTTCTATTCTAGGCATTGGAAATCTATACCTGATAGTAATCTTGTTGATGGCCCTAGAATCAGTGCATAGTCTCCATGTTCCTTCCTTCTTGGGTGCAAGCACTGCAGGTACTGCACATGGACTAATACTCCTCCTGATAAGTCCTCTATCCAACAAGTCTTGGATTTGTCTTGCCACTTCAACATTTTGTTCTGGAGTCAACTTGTACGCTACTTGGTTTGGTAGGGTGGATCCAGGGATGAAATCAATGCAATGACTAATCTCCCTCTTTGGTGGAAGGGCATCCTTGCCTTCATCGGCTATCACATCCTGAAACTTCTCCAGTAGTTCTTCCACTTCCTTTGGTCCAATCCTCCTAAGAGGTTGCTGCACTTTGACCTTCTTGGGATTCACATCCTTGGGCTTGATGACTACTGCAAAACATGGCACTTTCTCTTCCTTGAGGTTAGCCAAAAACTCTTTTTCACCTACCAACATAACTGAACTAGAAATGACTTTCTCTTTGCAATCATCAATCAAAGGAGTCATTGTAAACTTTTCACCATTATTGGACAAATGAATTACATTGTTCTTACCATCATGTTGGGCACTTGTGTCATGTTGCCAAGGCCTTCCAAGAAGAAGGTGGCATGCATCCATATCCACTATCTCACAAAGAACCTTATCATGATATTCACCTATCTTGAATTCAACCCAACATTGCTCTTTCACCACAATTTGTTGTTCCTTGGTTAGCCAAAAGACTCTATAGGGGTTAGGATGAGGCATTCTTTCCAATTCTAACTTAGTCACCATTTCATTAGAAGCCAAATTTTCAGAAGAACCTGAATCTACTATTACCTTGCAAACTTTTCCTTTCACCTTGCAAGTGGTTCTGAACAAGTTGTTTCTTTGGGGCTGCTCCTTGGTGGCTAGCATGATGAGGGATCTATTAAACATGATGCATTCTCCACTCTCAGGTGCTGCAGACTTGGAAGAGGCTGTTTGGTAACTTGTGGTGCTTTGACAATCCTCTTCTTGAAGGAGTTGTACTCTTCTTTCTTTCTGATTTGCAGCAGTGTTTCCCATCTTCTCCGGGCACCTAAAGGACCGATGTCCAATCTAATTGCAAGAGAAACACCTTCCAGTAAACACATTGGGACCTCTGCCCCCACTTCTTCCTCTGCCATTACCTCTACCCCTAAACTGACCCTTATCAGCACTGTTTTTATCAGCCTGCCCTTGGCTGCCTTCTTGTGATCCGCCACCTTGGAATCTAGAGAAATTATCTCTGTTTTGAAATCTGCCCCTGCCCCTAAAATTTTGATTTCCTCTGCCTCTGCTGCTGCTGTATGAATCACCTTTTCTTCTTTGTTTATCCTCAATTCTCAATGCCATTTGAAAACACTTATGGACTGTCTCCGGGTTAAAGAGAGTTAATTCATCTTGAATGGAGAACTTGAGGCCATTAAGATACCTTGCAAGCTTCTGTTTTTCATTCTCAGGCATCTTGGCTTTCAATGTCATCTTGTGAAACTCCTCTGTGTAGGTGCTCACGTCCATGTCCTTTTGTCTCAAGTTGTGCAACTTCTTGTTCAAGTTGACCTCATAATCCTTTGGGACAAATTGCTTCTTGATTTCAAGTACCATCTTCCTCCATGTAGAGATAGGATTTCTATCATCCTCTATCCTCTCATTTTGAATAAAATTCCACCAACTCAAGGCTGGCCCTTTCATTCTTGATTTGGCAATCCTTACTTTCTGATTTTCTGCCACTTCTTCACATTCAAAATAGTTCTCCATTGCCTCAATCCAATCAAGGCACTCCTCTGGATTCATCTTACCAGGAAACATAGGTAAGTCTGCCTTAGTGTCCTTCCTACTCAACTTTCCAAGTGCATCTAGGAATTGTCTCTCTGACATGCCTCCTTGTGGCTCTTCCATAGGCACTTCTTCTTCCTCATCTTGATCCTCTTCATTTGAATCCAAGATGACCTCTGGCTTCTTCTTCTTGTCTTTGTCTTTCTTCAACTTTTCTATCTTAGCCTCCATCCTTTTGTTCTTGGCTGCTTGCTCTCTCACTATCTTTGCCAATTCGGCATTAGTCACCTTTGAAGGAATTTCCTCCTCTTCTTCTCTATCTCCCATCTCTTTGATGGCTCTGATACCACCTGATGCATGGTGCAGGGCACCTAGGAGCACCTTGGTTCCTAAAGGCATTTTGATGCATTTTGAGAAGTTATGTTTTTTTTTTTCAATGTGTTTTGTAATAAGGCTTTTAGCCATTGTTGTTTGGTCCATTTTGTATGGTCAAGAGGTTTGGGGTGACTATATAAACCTTAAATCCTTCTTAGTCCATTTGGACCCTTATTGTACCAATTAGGCCTAGAAGGTCTAAGGATTGGTTTTCGAGTTTTTTTTTGTTGTTTTAATGTTTTAGTATGTTGGAAGGAGTTTGTTGATCATTTGGACTCCATTGGACGAGCCAAACAAATCAACCTCCTTGTGTTAATGCAAAACACCATAGTTGTCAAAGGTGTTATGTGTTGGGTCGGTTCAAAAACCACTTTGGGTAGTTAAATGCTGTTGTAGAAGTTGGAAACCAACTTGGATGGGTTAATATGGTGGATATCTGACTCCAGTATGGAAGAGGAAGTTTTTGTACGGAATTTGGGCACAAAAATTAAAAAAACTGACTGTTTTTCGCTATTTTTCTTGCTGTGTACGGACTGTATTGACTTTTCACATGTGCAAATGACATTTTTCTGAAAGCTCTTGGAGTCAGGGTTCCAATGCAACTGGTTTGAGGTCCTGAAGTGGTTGGATCAAAAGTTATAGATTTTTCTTTCAAAACAGGTCCAGAAACCCTATTTTCTAGGGCAGCTATAGAAATCCAGCCCTAGAATGCATTCCCACCATTGAAAATTTGCAAAAACTAGTGAAATGCAGGCTAGGGGTATGTACTATAATATTTCAAAAGATTTTTGTCAAAAAATACAGTCTTCTATTTTTAAGGTGATGCCCTAGGTCAAGTATTTCATTGTATTTGGCCAATTTCATGCTATTTGAGGTTGTAGATGATAGAATCCTGTTAGGGTGAGAAAATAAATGATGGATTTGTGTTGTAGGGACATGGTAGAAGCATTCCAAATTCCTACCCCTGACCTATGCACTCAATTTTGAGCACTTGCTTTGTAACCTAGCCTAAATTGATCAATTAGGCCTAGAGACCTAGTAGGCGTACTGGATTGCTGGAGTAGAGTTGGAGAAAGAGATTTGGAGGTTTGTTAGGGTCCCCTAAAAGGTATTCAATTCCATCATTTTTTTGCCTAGACCTTTGGGATTTTGTCAAGTTTTGTTGAGAAAACCTAGTTTGGAGGGCTAGTAGCCTTACTAGTCAAGGTATAGGTTGAAGAGTTTTGGGAAGTTGGAGATGAAACCAACTGCATAGAAGGTGTTTATTGATCTGTCCTAAGGCATTGGAGAAGCCTAGAAGGTGGAGCCATCACTAGGATACCAAATCCTTCATACACCCTTGAATGTGCCTTGGGTTGCTTGGTTGAAACCTGTTTGAAGTGGGTGAGTGGGCAAAGGACAGTAGAGAAAACCTTTGTGTGTTGCTTCCCTTGTGCCACTCTGCATCAAAGTCAAATTGTAAATGTTCCCTCATGACAATAAAACTTAATATCCAGATGACCCAAAATAAAATATTACCGATTTACAGTAATATGTCCAAGAAAAGGTATTATATGTGACTCTATGCTTCAATAATCCCTTGATATGACAAATTTCCCATTATACCTAACTCAAAGAAATTTAATCCATTCCTTGAATAGATACAACATTAGACATATCACATAGAAAATGTATATGAATGAGTTTAGAAACCCTTAGCAACTTCACTCAAAAGAAAAATGCTCATACCCAAGGAGAAAATCATAGGTAACACACATAGAAATTGTTTTTCATATAACTCAATCTGGGAAGAAAATTGTCATTCAAAAATTTATACATTTACAAAATAGAAAATACCTTTGCACCTAGACACAAGAGCCAAGTCTGCAAAAAAAATACTTCCCAAAGTGTGGATACCTTGCATCCAAATCCTAGAAAAAACCTCCTTGTAGAATGGCCCTGAATTCCTTTTAAAGGAGCAACAATCTTCTGGCCACCTACATTCTGACAAAACCTTTAATGAAACAATCAGATCCTTATAGATTTTTTATGAAATAATCATATCCTCAATAAAGAGAGTAGATGAAGCAGTCAAATTTCTTGGTGAAGACCCATTGACAAAACAACCTAGACCTTGAATAGATGAGCAGATTTGATATCCTGTCCTTGGTCATACTGAAGTTTCATTAACTTCAAAGTGGAGGTGCACAAGAATGGTACTGATAGACAACCATCTTAAATTTAAACTTTGACTATTGACTAAGGCTTCCTTATGTGAGATCGATGCTTTGAAATGCCTTGAGAATCCACATCAACACTGTTGAAAAGTCCTTTGCTAATGAAAACATGCAAGCAAGATGTACACCTTCCGCTGACTCCATCACCCCTTTGTTTGATCTGGACACATGACATTTAGTCGTAGCATCACAGAGGGAAGTGTACCATCACCCTTAGGCTCTGCATGCATGCACTAAGCCTCCACATAAGTCTCCATGTACACTCCCTCCTTAAAGGATGGCCACGTGTCACCGTGTTGCAACCACGCGGTGAATATTCTCATATGACAAGATCCTCCTTCGTACTAGTGCTACCATTAGATTTGAGCCTCTATGCAGGTCACATCTTACTTTGACACTTGGTAGCCCATGATTCATAGATTTGGGATCTTCAATTGGGGGGCTATAAGCCCAGATTCTTCAACAGGTGTCACCTTGTCGTGGCTACTTAGCGAGATGATGATGTCACCCATGATGCACTACGATGCTGTGAAATATTTTTATACACCCCTTATAACCCTTTTGAAAACTTAGGATATGAAGTTTAAAATTTCTACAGGTTATTCAGAGTAAATCTAGGACATTGGGCCGGTCATCTAACGAACATAAAGGATTGAAGTTGTGACTTAAGTGACCAGGGACCTACTGTAGGTAGTCAACAGAGGATTAGAAAATAAAGTGAGGGGCACACAATGAGACTAAAAGGCTTAGGATTTTAAGGGTTTATATGAAAAGGCCTACAAATGGTTTGACTTGAAACCCTAAACCTAGGTAGGTACCACCATTGGCTCTTGTTTGGGGATGCATGCCTCTTGCAGGCATGGTGAGGATCCAAAAGTCTCTGAGATGTAGACCAAGTGTCTTATCCATTGGGTTATCTTGCGAATGTTTCATCCTTCATCACAATTCACATCTTCATATTTCATTTGGCGGCCTTGGACCACCAAAAATGAAAAACCAATAGCCCCCTCTGTCAAATGTCTTGTTTTCATTAGACTATTCCAGATTCAATCTGGAAACAATATATCGACTTGTACCCCCATGAAAGTATATTATCCTTGTGCCACCTCCATCATGTTGTTGTTGATCCATGATGACAAAAACTAAAAGATCCTCATAGATACTATCCCTTGGCATATGTGGATTATAGTTGTGTATCAGTGAAAACATATTGTCCCACAACAAACCACTTGAACTATTGGAAAATATGAAACCATTCAAGGACATGCTGTCAACATAGGCTTTATGTTCAAATTCTTCCATAATTTGATACATGCTCTTATATGCTGACCTGGGAGATGTATCCAGCACAAATTCCTGAAGAAGGACAACCTCCAAATGATTATGTACCAATTCCTCAACTTCTCCATAAATAATCAAATGCTCAGCCATATCCAAATCACTTATGTCTCTCTCTTCATGTGTGAACACAGCAGCAATGGTTGATTCACTAAGTTTATGTTTAGCTACTTCATCCTTATCTATGGTTCCAAAAGGCTTTTCTTTTGCTTACTCAACTTCCATGCATTTTTTCTTTGGAAGAAATAAATATCTAAGGTACAACTCCCCTTGTTGCCTCTCATGATCTAGTTGGCTGACACATTCCTTCACCTATTGCAAATGTTGCCTTGCTTGACTAGCTAGCATTTTTTCCTACCTAGCTCTCTGTGACCAACCATCTTCCATGTCTTGTGTTTTCTCAACATCTTCCACCTTATTCTCCTCACACGCAGTAGTTGCCATCTCAATGTCCACATGAATATCCTATTCATGCATAATGGAAACCTCCATTTCTTCATTAAATACATCACCCTGAACAACTGGGACATCCTCATCATTTATGAATGCATCATACATGGTATCTGTGTGTTCTCTTAGTTTTTTAACCACAACACTGCTGCAAATCACCTCTAAATCCTTCCATAATCCAAATCTAATTAAATATCTGATCAAGATTTTTAGGCTTCAAATCTTCTAGCAAAGTGCTCAGACCTGATTCATAAACTTTACAAAACAAATCAATACACAAAGAATCCTCAGGTCTGCATTGCTCTGGGATTTCTAGCAATGTATTTATAAATCATGTATACAGAGCATAAGGTGATTCTCCCTCTTGTCTCTTCAAGTCAAAGAATGAAGGAACAAAGAACATAGGATCAGCAACACTTGCAACTTGTTCACTAATGACTTGAAACTCTTCATGATCTGCTGGAGTAGCAGAAAGACATTTATTCTGAAAATTATTTTGAAAACTTGCAGTCATGTATCCTATTAGTATTTCATACTTTTGATTATTTTCAATATCCATTGCAATTTTAAAATGTTGATGAAGTGTAGTATGCTCCTTATCTCTTAGCAAATAGCTCATTTCTTCATCAAATGCAACCAGATACACTACCAAGCACAATGCATCATTTGGTCTCATATATTTAGGAATATGCTTGAGCAATTTTGTGAATCTTAAATTAAAGATTGGAACCAACTCATCACTTTATTTCTGAATGTTCATGAATTGTATAATTAATGAGGCCACATCAGTCTTCTCACCAAACTGTTCTAGGAATGCACTCTCTCGATCTACCCATGAAGAAATTGAACACACAGGCAAGTTTGAAAACCAAACCCTAGCATCATTCTTTAATGACTAAACAAAGAGTTTCATTACAACATCTTTAGCTTCAATCTCATGGTCTTCCATTAAATCATAGAAAACTTGCAGATGTTTGCTTGTAGACTTAGAGTTCTTTCCACTATATTTTGGCAAGCACTTTCTAATTTCACTAGACACACTATTTGGATACCCATGAATCCCATCAAAATCTAGAGGTTTATATATTTCAACAAAGAATACCCTTTTTTGAGGACATGACCAATATTGCTATTCTAATCTAGTCATTTTGAATGGAAGAGATGTAGTACCTAGAAATGTGTTGTAACTTAAAATAGGTTCAACGACAGAGCCACCAGTTCTCCATAGAGAACAAAACATCAAGAAAGTAATTATAATCTGGATTCACATCACCAGCAGAGCACCATACAATCTTTCTTTAATTATGCCGCAACAAAAGTAAGCAGAGTCACAACCCTCCAAAGGAAATGATAAAACATTGTTCATGTACTAACACTACACACCCATGACAAAGGTTACCACTGGTTTTTCAAAGAATCCACAATAAGTTTTGATAAATTTTCTCCCCAGTAGAGTCGCCAGTTCTATTGGTTCCCAAATCTGCACACATCAAGCTCTAAATATTTACCACTTCTTATCCTCAAGTTTAAAGGGAGACTTGGCCAACTGAGTGGGAGATTTAGAAACAAGGTGAGTGATTTGCCCACACTTATCTCCCCTTCACTTCAGGTTCTTCTGCACCTAGGGTGGTATCCCTCATTCACAATCAGTAAATGTATCTTTTCAATATCAGGCAGAATGTTCTCATGTATGCACCAAGATTTATGAGATTAACCCTAGATTTCCAATGTTCTTGGATTATCTAGCTTTTTCATATCATAGAACATGCAGGACCTAAAGATAACAAAAGACAATAAAATGATTCAAATGATTTATCTTTAAATTCTTTATTTTCCTAGACCCTTTGGGCAAGCAAATCCTGGACCAGAGCTTTATCAAGGCAACAAAGTTAGACCCATCACTGTAAATGTTCCCTCATGACAACAAAACTTCATATCCAAAGGACTCAAAATAAAATAATGCTGCCTTATAGTAATATGTCCAAGAAAATGTATTATCTATGACTCTATGGTTCAATAATCCCTTGATATGACACATTTCCCCTTATACCTGACTCAAAGCAATTTAATTCATTCCTTAGACAGATGCCACAACTCAGACACATCACATAGCAAATGTATATAAATGAGTTTAGACCCTTAGCAACTTCACTCAAAAGAAAAATATTCATACCTAAGGAGAAAATCATAGATAACACACACAGAAAGTGTTTTTCATGTAACTCAATCTGGCAAGAACATTGTCATTCAGAAATTTATACATTTACAAAACATAAAATACCTCTGCATCCAGATACAAGAGCCAAGTCTACAATAGAAAATACTTCCCAAAGTGTGGATACCTTACATCCAAAGCCTAGAAAAAACCTCCTTGTATAATGGCCCTAAATTCCTTTTAAAGGAGCAACAAGCTTCCGACTACCTACATTCTGACAAACTGTTTAATCAAACAATCGGATCCTCAATTAAGAGAGTAGATGAAGCAGTCAGATTTCTTGGTGAAGATCCACTGATGAAACAACTTGGACCTTGAATAGATGAGTAGATTTGATATCATGTCCTTGGTCACGCTAAAGTTTCATTAACTCCAAAGTGGAGGTGTACTGGAATGGCACTGACAGGCAGCCATCTTAAATTTAAACTTTGACTGTTGATTCAGGCTTTCTTATGTGAGATTGACACCTTGAAATGCCTCAAGAATCCACATCAATGATGTTGAAAAGTCCACCAATGAAAACATGCAAGTAGGACGTACTCCTTCCATTGATTCCATCACCCTTTTGTCCAATTTGGACACATGGTATCCAGTCGCAGCATCATGGAGGGAAGTGGGCCATCACCCTTTAGGCTCTACGCCCATGTGCTAAGCCTCAATATAAGTCTCCATGTACATTCCCTCCTTAAAGGATGGCCATGTGTCACGCCATCGCAACCGCTCAACAAATATTCTCCTCTAACAAGATCCTCCTATGCATTGGCACTACTGTCAGATTTGAGCCTCTCTATAGGTCACATCTTACATTAACACTTGGCAACCCATGATTCATAGATTTGGGATCTTTGATTAGGGCGATGTAAGCCCAGACTCTTCGATAAGTGTCACCTTGTCGCAGCCACACAGTGGGATGATGACATCACCCATGATGCATTGAGACACTACGAAATACTTTTATACACACCTTATAACCCTTTCAAAGACTTAGGATATGAAGTTTAAAATTTCTATGGGTTATTTAGAGTAAATCTAGGACATGGGGCCAGTCATCAAATCAACATAAAGGATTGAAGTTGTGACTTAAGTGATCGGGGACCTACTATAGGAAATCAATAGAGGATTAGAAGATAAAGTGAGGGGTGGACAATGAGACTAAAAGGCTTAGGCTTTTAATTATTTATATGAAAATGCCTGCAAATGTTTTGACTCAAAACCCTAAACCTAGGTAGCTACCACCAATACCAATCTTAATCACTCCTCAAAATTGCATGACAAACAGATCTCTTCTAGAGGAATGTAGAGCATTCCATTATCTCCCCATTACTGCTTTGTTCTCTCTAGGTGATAACCAATGTACAATCCCTTGTAACTTTTCATACTAAATAAGTGAGAGACTGAAACCATGGATATATCATGTCAAAGTGTATCAGAAGCTATCATTAGAACCACATGACCAAATCTTTCTTTGCAGAGAAGTGTAGACCATTTCAAGTTGACTCTACCTTACGATTTGAACTATGAATGCCTTAGACACATTTCTACTTCTTACCCTTGAGTGCCGTGCTCCCAATTGATGAAATATGTATGTTTGTATGTAGAAATAATGTAAGGAGGAGAGTATTTATCTCTGCATCATATTCAAACTTATCACTAATCCACACTTAGGTTATTTCCTCTTCTCCCAAATAGGTTTGTCTTGACCATACTGACTTCTTCTTTGTACAAGTCTTTCTATACATTTCCATCTAATATGTTGACGTCAATGACAATAAATATGGCCAACAATCTCCACCTTTGTCATTGATGGAAACATATGCCCCCCTTAGATTCTCTCGCCCTTTGACATCAAGGACAAAGGGATTGATAACCTTTGTATGAATCCAAAACATATATGTAATCCTCCTTACAACAAGGTATTTATATTGTGCTCCCCCTGACTATATTATTTAGTTACAAAATTGTACCCTTGAAAACCAAAATGGTACTGCTACTTTATTCAATTATCTCCGCAATACTATGTACATCAAAATTGTTCTAACTTACTTGGATGGGATAATAGCTCTGTAGATTACCTTGAGTTGTTGAAAATTTGGGGTCCATATACCACATTCTAAGGCAAGTAATTGAGTCTGACACTCACTGTATGCACATTTCTTCTGCTTCCTCTATATTGCTTGGGGTCTTCATCTTTTGGTCTATCCTTTTTGCTTCCCCTAACATGCCAGTCATTGAGGCAAGTCTCAAGTTCACTACCTCTCTCAACTGACCAAACTGCTTCTTTATATTTTCTCTTTGATCCTGCAGTTGAGATAGTTGTACATGTAGGCTTTCAACTTGTGCCCTTGTTAAACCATTCTTATCGTTTGACAAATCATAGGTTTCTGCCAACTGAGATATTTCTGACTCAATAGTGTCAATTTTTGTATTAATATTCTTTGTTGAAGTAGGCCATTTTAAACAAAATAAATATAGGGCAATAGCTTCATCTATGCAGATTTTGAACTTCTTCAAGCTATCTTTAAGATTATTATGTGTATTAAAACATTTTCAATCCTTTCAACCATTTTCTTACCAATTACTCTCTTTCCTGCCTCTTGTTCTGCTTTTTTCTTCAAATGGGAAGAATGATCTTTGAAAGAGTCCATTAATAACTTGAGTTTTTCCTCAATAGGTAGAGAGGAGTCAATAGTTACCTCTGGTAACCCTTCATGTATGACTTTTACTCAATCCTCCACTGCACTACTTTTCTTCAAATTTTCTATTAGGAACTCTTTTCTAGCAGTTGCATGCAGTTTATCTCCAAGCTACAATTTGTGAAGAGGGAAGACACTAGCCAGATCTATCTGACCCTCATTAGTTGGAATCTGTAGTAGTTGGGGATTGATGACTAGTTGAAATTATATTTGCAAATTTAACAAATCTTGAAAAGAATCTGTTTCAGATGTACTTTGGCCTAGGTCATCAGTCTATTCTAACTTCTCTTCCTCTTTAGCCTCTTCTTTGTCTTCTTCATTCTTTTGTTCCTCATTGTTATTTTACTTCTTTTCTTTCATTTCAACATTTCATGTGTATTTTGGAGGAGGTGCAACACTATTTTTATCCTGATCGTCAATGTTGCACTAGTAGAATTTGGGCAAATAAATGACTACGTGACTAAAACTTTTAGTCACGGGACTAAAAATTTTAGTCATTCTATCATTTTTTTGCAACATAGCTATAAATGACTAATTTGATTGTCAAATAAGAAACACAACTAAATATTTAGTCATATTTCTAAATAATTAGTCATATGACTAAATATGTCTTCAAAGAACACTTTTGAAAAAAATCATATTGCTTAAAATTTTAAGTGCTAAAAGCAAGCGCATTTTTTTTAAAGGGAAAATAAAAGGAAAATAAAAAAACCTAAGATACCAAAGTGATGGTTTTAGTTTTCTCTTCATTACACCTGTGTGCTAAGGAGGTTTAGGGTTATGGGAGATTATATGCCACTTCTCCAGTGGTTCAATTTGCAAGGCCTCACAAAGAATATGATCAACTCGCATGCTAAGGAGGTTTAGGGTTATGGGATATTATCTGTTGTTTCTCCAGTGGTTTGATTTGCAAGGCCTCACAAAGACTATGATCAATCTGCAGAAGAAAAGAAATAATTTTATTCAAACATTGGTGGATGATCATCCTCAGGCATGGAGGGCTCACGACGACTTTATTGATGTGCTCATTTCTACAATAGACAAGCATGAAAGTATCTCACAGGATAAGGACACCATGGTGAAGGCCTCATCTATTGTGAGTTTCTCCCTTCACTTTTTTAATAAAAATGTTTTCTTTTATTTCTTTTCTTTTCTCTTGGAAAAGACCTAGTTTCAAAATGGAAGCTCTTGACTCCCCTTTTTTTTCATTTTCTTGGGGACTATTTGAGCCAAGGCCTAAACTATAATATCTGACAAAACTCCCCATCCATTATGTTATGGTGGATGTCCATACCCTATTCCAAAGCTCCCATTTTGGCACAGACAGGGAGGATGCTGGCAAAGGTTGTCGAATTTGGATTTACACCTACTAATTGCATTTTCTTGAAAGTTTTTAAAGACTTTTCAAAAAATCTATTTTGTGCATATCCCACAATCATTGCATTCCATGAGATGACATCTCTTTGAGGCATTCTGCCAAACAGTTCACATGCCTTGTCAATGTTCCACATTTTGCATACATGTCTACCAGAGCATTTCCATCTATAATATCTGACAAAAATGCCCGCATCACCCACTCTTCAAATCATTAGAAATGAAAATTTACTTGTTCTGCTATGAATTGTTCTAAAACAGAACATGAGTAATTATTGAATGACCTTTGATTCTTTTTGGATGTGCCAGAATTTTAGGTTCTAGGAGGATACAGTCTTCCTTGGAGTTTTTGATGGGCATGGTATGAATGGACACATGGTTGGAAGAAGGGTCAGAGACTCTCTGCCTTCTATGCTAGTAAACCAGTGGCACGAGCTGGTTTCATCTAAATTCCTTAACATAGATGGTAATGATGCAAAGATTACTAACTCGTACAAATCTAATGATATTGTGAATCAAGATTAGAAAGAGGAGGAACCCAAAATATTTGCATTGTGGAAGGAATATTACCTGAGAGATTTCAAGGTGATGGATAAGGAACTCAAGTTACATCCTACTTTGGACTCCTTCTATAATGGGACTATTGTTATGACCATTGTTAAATTAATTCCAATTTTTATTAATTCATGTTAAATTGTAGTAGCCCCCTCTAAAGTGAATGAATCTCATTAAGGTTTTAGTGGTAGTTACAACAATGAAATAAGTTGTGTTATTTATCTGGGTATTACCTTGCCAAAAGTTTTAAATTTGAATCTAAATATTGCTCAATATCTTCATGTTTCTAGATTTTATTTTATCTCTTTCCTTTGTGGCTCCAATCTTGGATAAGAATTGTCCCTTCCACATTTTTATCAATGACTATGATAAGATTTTCACCTTGTACTTGTTAATAGGATTAAACATTATATTGGATGCATGTACTTATTGCAAATGCTTCTTCTTGAAAAACATATGAATGTAGCAATGTAATGGCTAAATAAGATCAACTTCAATTTGATAACTCCTAGCCAGGGATTTGTTGTTTGTGAACTGTTAGATTCCATCTCATGGAAGTGTTTAAGGGCACCTATGGAAAAATAGACTTGATCTTGTAATCTAATCAAGTAAGAAATATCTATGAAACTAGACTATATGAATAATATTGGCAGATGTTTTTTTTGTTCACAAAACATAGATAAATGATTTTTTTTCGGAACTCCTCATTTACAGATTGAGAGGTCTTACATGAACCAACCCTTACCATTTGTGAAGGTTTAGTATATCACAAGGTAGGTTAGTGATAAGTATGGCTTCAAGGAGATACTAAAGGAAGAATTACAAAACAGAGATTTTCATTTTTTTTTAATATCAGTGTGGATAAATTACAATATGTTGACTTAATTTGTGTAGCAAGAACTTAAGAGCTCGATTAATTTCATATAGCTTTTTCTTACTAAGTTGTTCCACAATATTTTAGAGTTACAAATGAGAGTATTATTTTTATCTTTCCTTCAAGAATAGGATTTGCTTCAGCATCTTTACCCCTCAATATTATCATATCCTTGAAGTTAATTTGTGTTGGGGTCAGGATTCTAGTTGCAGATGTTGGAGATTTTTGTGCTATGTTGGGAGTAGGACCAACTGCTATAGTGCAAGGGACCAACTGCTATAGTGCAATAGAAATAGTGAAACAGACATAATTAAAATATCTCTAATTGTGTCTGAGGGTTGTGGCTCAACAGTAGGTAGTTGGCTTACACATCATTGGGTCACAAGTTTAATCATGATGGTGACTCCTCTATAACTATGCTACCAAGGGGATGGTCATAACCATTGACTATGGTACCAAGTGGATAGCCATAACTATTCATTCATTGAAAAGAAATCCTTTAATTGTAGTAGTTTTATAACTAGATATTGGCAGAGAAATGTCTTATATATATTTAGTGGCTTACATAGTTGTTAAACATTGGATACATTGCAAATCTAGAAATGAACTAGTTCTATTGATGATCGGCATGTATCATCTAGTTTCTATGCCTCTCTCATAGTGGCTTATCTTTGAAGTTGTCTTGTATTAGGGTTAGGACCTTATGACTACACATGTTGGTGATTCTCAGTATATCATGGGAATAATTTCTCCTAAGGGCAGTTTGTCAACTATTCAGTTAACAATTGATATGAAGGTGAACTTACCTAGTAAACCCTCTCTCTTTAAGAAAATTTGTAGATTTATTTATGCCTAGTATATGTCTTATGGATTTATGTTTCTAAATTTCCATCTATCCTTATCTAAAGGGAAACATGTAATATTTGTTTTAGACCTAATATATAGAATTCCATTATCAAAATCATCTTTGGGATGTAGGTATAATAGTTGGGAAAGGGATACATATTTTTTTTATGGTGCTTTTATTTATTTACAAAATATGTTCAGAGTGTTCAAGAAAGAATACTGAATCCATAAGAAAGAGAGTTTATTTCAATTGGGTAATGATTGAATACATAGCCAATCTTGTAGTGAAATATAAAATTCCGTAGAAAAAGATCAGTACCTGGGAGCTGGGAAGCAAATATCTAAAAAAGGAAGCCTTTATGCAAAAAAAAGTTCCATAAAAGTATCTCATGATTAAGATGAGCTCTCTCATTGGTCATTTTCCCCTTGATTTGGTGATTTGTATTAGTGATTTCAACTTATATTTCTATGTTTATATCTTATAAGCTTCCTCCATATGATATAGCAGATTGTGATACCACTAGGGCCTAAACAATTTGAAGAAAGTTTAATTTCTGTCAACAATAGCTTCCTGTTGATGGACAATATTGCTGGAGGATTTTGAGATATTGATCTTGTTGTTTTTTAATTTTGTGTATTTACTTGAGTTCCATTGTGTATAGATGCAACATCTATTTCTTATATGTTTAATTTCTAGATTGAGTGTCTTTTGTTCCTTTCCATTTTCTAGAGATATTGCTTCGACAAGTTAGTTCAATTCTATTCTTATAAGATGCATGGTGCATTAAATGGTGTAAATGTATCATGTTTAGATAAAGTAGTGACTGTCTATACTTGTGCCATTTATTTTCTTAGCATCTCGCTTCTGTGAATTGTAGTAGCAGAGAATGGAAATGAAGGAAATCATAGATTTTGATAAATAAAATATGTATGTGAGATTAACGAGTTTCAGAACCAATGGTAAACTAAGAAATAGGTATTCAAGCTCTGGGTCTAGTTATAGTAAAATGAAAAACTAAATAAGCATTTAGATAAGAGAAAATTGAGGCTAATTTAAGGTTGCGAGCCATTGATAAAAGACAATACTTCTTAAACATTACAGAAGTAGGAGGTCTAATTATATACTAAATTTTCTTTTATGGTACATAGTTAAATACTATAAAAATGCATTGCACCCATCTTACCATCCATAAAAGACTTGGTAATCTTGTTGAATGCATATTACTCTAAGACACCAAGAAAATTCAATGCATGCTAGATAAATATGTCAATTTAAAGGCTTCAAACCATCTAAAAAGTTGTAATATATAATTGCTATCCACTCTACTCTATTCTACTTCTATAATATAATTTTAATTCCAGTCACTTCTGTCTAAGTATGATCCTTGACTTAGTTGAGTCAACACGAAAAGTTAAATTAGCATTCATTTCATCCTTCACTTTTAGTGATTTAATGTTTTTCAAAGACCAATTATATTATAAATGGACAACTGCAAAAAATTCTTTTATGCTTCAAAATTCAGAGGAGGCTGAATGGATAAAGCAGTGCAAGGGTCAAGTGATTGCTTTACAAGATGAACTGCATGTGCATAGAGTCTAGTTACCAAATGATAACTCTCATGGTCTTGCAATGACCAGAGCTTTTGGTGACTTTTGTTTGAAGGAATTTGGTGTCATTGCTACCCCTGAAGTAACATACAGGTGCCTAACAAGTAGAGATCAATTTATTGTGCTTGCAACAAATGGGGTAAATGGTTAGATTTTCATACTCATACTAATTCCTATTTAGTTTTGGGCTCATTTTGATGGAATGTATTAAAATACTTACAAATTGATAAGTGGAACACTGTTGTGCTATTTTTGGTTCATGAACCAATATTGACACCAACTCTCCTAATTTAATGTAGTTTAATTATATGCTTCTTGTTTGTATTTATTTAAATAGCCTAGATTTATGTAAAAGAGATTGTATTCCCTTACAATTATATATATGACAATATATACATACACATACATATAAATATATCTATATTTACACATGCATAATTTTATGAGACATAAGTATATATGTGTGTATATGTATTTAAGAATTGCCTAAAGTTTCTCAAGTTTTCTATCAAACATATTATATGGGACAATGTACATGCACTCCAGACTCTCTGAAATGAATCTGCACCTTACATGTTTGGACATTTGAGCCACTTTAGTGAATTGATATAAGAACCAAGAATGAACATCAAATCTCAGCCACACATTATAAGCTACAAAGAAATTGATTACAATTTGAAACCATTCAAGAGAGAATTTGTGCATAAGTTTTTGTGAACGCTTTGGTGATTGGAAGTGGCACTTGCAACTACAACATGTGATGAAAATCCACTTCCAATTATGCTTTGATGGATGTTCATACCCTCATCCAAAGCTCTAATTTCCACACAGGCAGGAAGGATGCTAGAAAAGGTTGAGGAGTTGGGCTTTACAACTACCAGTTGTGCTTGCTTAAAAGTTTCTAAGGACTTTTCAACAAACCCATATCAAACATATCCTATAATCATGTCATTCAATGAAACCACATTTCTTGGAGGCATTTTGTGGAACAGTTCACGTTCCTTATCTATGCTTCCACATTTTTCATGCATGTCTACCAGGGCACTTGCAATTACAACATATGACAAAAATTCCCCTTCTGTTATGCTTTGATGCATGTCCATAAACTATTCCAAGCCTCCCATTTTGGCACAAGCAAGGAGGATGCTAGAAAAGGCTATGGAATTTGGCTTTGCATTTGCCAATTGCAGTTTCTTGAAAGTTTTTAAAGCCTTTTCAACATATCCATTTTGTGCATATCCTACAATCATTTCAATAAATTGGAACACATATCTTTGAGGTATTTTGTCAAATAGTTCATGTGCCTTGTCTATGCTTCCACATTTTGCATGTGTGTCTACCAGGGCACTTGTTACTATAACATCTTATGGGATGATTTCAAGATTCAATTGTAGAGTTTAAGAGTCAAATTATGTGATGAATCCTAATTTCATCACATAATTTGACACATTGCGAAAAAGACCACCTACTTAATAACTATGAAATTGGATAAAATTCCTCTATCCTTTATGTTTTGATGGATGTCCATACCCTATTCCAAAGCTCCCATTTTGACATAGGCAGGGAGGATGCTAGCAAAGGTTGTGGAATTTGGATTTATATCAGCCAATTGCATTTGCTTGAAAGTTTCTAAAGCCTTTTCAAAAAATCCATTTTGTGCATATCCCACAACCATTGCATTCTATGAGATGACATCTCTTTGAGGCATTCTGCCAAACAATTCACATGCCTTGTCAATGCTTCCACATTTTGCAGACATGTCTACCATGGAAGTTGCAACTACAACAAATGACAAAATTCCTCTATCCTTCATGCTTTGATTGATGTCCATACCGTGTTCCAAACCCTCCCATTTTGGCATAGGTAGGGAGTATGTTGGCAAAGGTTGTCAAATTTGGCTTTATGCCTACTAATTGCATTTGCTTGAAAGTTTCTAAAGCCTTTTCAACAAATCCATTTTGTGCATATCTCGCAACCATTTCATTACATGAGATGACATCTCTTTGAGGCATTATTCCAAACAATTCACATGCCTTGTCAATGCTTCCACATTTTTCATACGGTTGTATAAATCGAAGACCATGGGAGATGCAGTCTAGGCTCTTCCTACATCACCATGGGAGCTATCAAGAGTCAGTGCGAGAGTGCGGGAAGCTTCCTGCACTCCTACACTAACTCTTTCTAGCTCCCGCGGTGATGCAGGAAGAGCCTGTCCATGTGTATCCTACAATCATTGCATTCCATGAGACCACATTGTTTTTGAGGCATTCTATCAAACAGTTCATGTGCCTTGTCCATGGTTCCACATTTTTCATACATGTCTAGCAGGGTAGTTTCAAGATTTATTATAATTAGTGGAAATTTATCATATCAAACCATACGGGACCTTCTTTCAAAGTTCTATTATCCTTCTCATGATAAAGGTTGGCAAGTTAAAGCATAAACAACTATTAAATGTTTTTGTTCACATCTTGGAATTCTTACATATATCTTGTAAATACATCTTGAATATTCAGAGATAACGTATGCTCCAAAATATTGGTTAATTCTTTGCATTATTAATTTTTCTTTGCATGTATGCCAGCATTTCCTCTTCGAGTTGTGATTATGGCTCCATATAAACCCTTGTAAACTTCTAACTTTGGATAAAGTATTCCAGATTACTTTAACTGATTCTATAGTCTTTGCATTCTTCTATTCCAAATGTTTTATATCTGGATTTGTTACAGTACAAATCCACATATTATTGTGTCCTTTCTTTTTGGTGTTTCTCAAAAATTTGTTTGTTCACTTTATGTACTGGTACTTCTTATGTACAGATTTGAGATGAAGACCCTTCTAGCACATTATAAAGGTCATGTAGAGTTTATTGAGGGCACACCTTTGAATGAATTTGATCTTGATCGTGTTAGTGCTAAGATGGCTTCAGTTGTATTCCTAATGGTTGATCAATAGGCTATGGTGAGATTCTAGATTTTCTATCTGTCCAGTTAATATTGTTTTTCTTTCTTTTGTGATTACTATTCATAGGTATATATTGAAAGGACATACTATCACTGAGAATCAAAAAATTGATTTGTGGTATTACTATTTTTTTTAGATTCCAAGTGGGTTGTCTTGCCTTAAGTTGATGCTTCCACCCCTAAGCTATATGTTGCTATACTCAAGGTAAATTCCTCTATCCTTCATGCTTTGATGGATGTCCATAACCTATTCCAAAGCTCCCATTTTGGCACAAGTAGGGAGGATTATGACAAAGGTTGTGCGTCTAGCTTTACACCTGCTAATTGCATTTGCTTGAAAGTTTCTAAAGTCTTCTCAAAAAGTTCAATTTGTGCATATCTTGCAATCATTGCAGTCCATGAGACCACATTTTTTTGAGGCATTTTGTCAAACAGTTCACGTGCTTTGTCTATGTTTCCACATTTTGCATACATGTCTACCAGAGAAGTTGCAACTACAACATCTAACAAAATTCTTTTATCCTTCATGCTTTGATGGATGTCCATACCCTGTTCCAAAGCTCCCATTTTGGCACATGCAGGGAGGATGCTGGCAAAGGTTATGGAGTCTAGATTTACACATACCAATTGTATTTGCTTGAAAGTTTCTAAAGTCTTCTCAAAATGTTCAATTTGTGCATATCCTGCAATCATTGCAAGCATTCCATGAGACCACATTTCTTTGAGGCATTTTGTCAAACAATTCACATGATTTGTCTATGTTTCCACATTTTACATTCATGTCTACCAAGGTATTTACAACTACAACATCTGACAAAATTCCTCTATCCTTCATGCTTTGTTGGATGTCCATACCATGTTCCAAAGCTCCCATTTTGGCACATGCAAGAAAGATGTTGGAAAAGGTTGTGGAGTCTAGCTTTACACCTGCCAATTGAATTTTCTTGAAACTTTCTAAAGTCTTCTCAAAAAGTTCAATTTGTGTATATCCTACAATTATTGCAATCCATGAGACTGCATTTCTTTGAGGCATTTTGTTAAACAGTTCACGTGCTTTGTCTATGTTTCCACAATTCGCTCATCTTGTCAGAGAAGACATTCATGTTGGAATATATTTGAGTGTTAAAGTCGTTACTATTGGATATTGGCTAGCCTACAAGTCCCCTTACATCAATCTTCCTATTGAGCTGGTAAAACTTATTTGTTACTTGTTTGTAATTTCTTTAATAAAAAAATACATCTAGTCTTAATTGTTTATTCTTACCTTTTTGATGCAAGCTAAATGTATAGATATATATAAACAATTCTATTTTAAGGAAAATAAGCAGCACAAACTTACATGGATATATTCTCTTGGGACCTGCACCATGAAAGGCAGTTTTGATGGCAACAGAATAGAGATGGTATTATCGACTGACTAGGTGACTAGTTTTTGAATATCAATTGCCATTTGTGAGAAATTTATTATTTGCAAGCCTATTTAGAGTTTCTATCAGAAGTAAACAAAGTTGGATTCCCAAACATTTATTTGAAATTGAGATGCACTCCTGAAAAATATGATTTTGCTTTGTGTACAATATTAATTGACTCTGAATCTATTATAGAATCAACTGTAGGCCACTTTATTAATGTTGTTCAATGAAGCTGAAAAACTTAGTTTTGATGACATCAAATCTCAATTGAATTTGGAAGATGATAATGTAAATAGAGTGTTACATTCAATTGTATTTGCCAAGCACAATGTTCTTCTCTCAAGGAGTGAGAATCAGAAAAAATAGAACCTATAGTGCATGACAGAGTAAGCACAATTCACATTGAGTAAAAGAGACCATGGACAATGGGTAAGACAACTATGGAATCTCAAAATGCACAATCTCAGTGGGTAAGACAACACTATCTTTTTGAATTCATAGACTATCATAGTGACTTTCAGAGCATAAAAGGATAAGTGTTTTTGAGATCTTGAGTGGCATAAAAGGATAAGTGTTTCAAAGTGAGAGTATAGACTAGACTTGTGTTGAGCAGTCTAGCAAGGTAGAGAGTAGGAACTTTGATGATAGTCCACAGTGGTTCTTGAAAAGACAAAGGATCAAAGGCAAAGGGTGAAGCTACCATGATAGTGTCAAGTGAAATTACCATCAAAGTATACTTAGAAAAGTAGTTTCTTGCTTATTCTTTGAGCTATGTATTGTAACCATGAAGGTTTTTTTAGCAAAGAGAAAGCATTGTAACTTATTTTCAAATCTATATGCTATTTGTAACCATTTTTATCAATAAAACAAGTTTTTTTTACCTTCTCAAAGCTATTTCATTGTGCAAGCTTCAAAATATACTACTAAATATACTAATGATTAAATGCAAGATTCAAAATGACTAAATATACTACTAATTGACGTTAATTAATCATTAAATTGACTAAATATACTACAAATTGATAGAAATCAGTAACCAAGTGAATAAATATGACTAAATATATGACTAGTGTTAAATCATTGAATAATAATGACTAAATATACTACCAATGGATAGAAATCAGTGAATAAAAATAACTAAATAAGTGACCATTTAACAACAATAAATGACTAAATTAACAACTAAATATATCAGTGAATAAAAAATGACTAATTACAGCAATCAATGACTAAATCAATGAAAAAATATACTACCAAATCGATCAATCAAAACAACCAATAAATTACTAAAAATGGTTTAGTCATCAATTTGGTCATGTTATAAATGACTGGCAATAAACTACTAGTGGTCACGTGACCATGTTTGGTCATTTATAAGCAATTTTTAGTAGCTTTTTTAGTAATATATTGCTCTTTTTGTACTAGTGTTTTGAGCCTCAGCAGTTTCTAGAGGAGATAAACCTTGTTCTGCAGGAGTGTCTAGAAGAGCTGAAGTACTAATATCTTTAGGAGGAGCCATCTCCTTAGACATGTCATTTCCTTCCTTACTTTCCTCAAATTGATCAGTTAGTTCTTCAATAATCCCCATGTCAATCTTCATTTCTTGGAGGACTTCTACAGTTTTCCTTAGTGTTTCCTTTTTCAACTTTTCTATCTCCTCCTCATTTGTTGACATTAGAATGTTTAGTCTCCTCTTAGTCCTAAATTCTTTTGTTAGAACATTGAGACTCTGACTCTGTCTCAAGATTTTTAGGCTTCAAATCTTCTGGCAAAGTACTAGACTTGATTCATAAACTTCACAAAATAAATCAATACACAAAGAATCCTCAGGTCTGCAATGCTCTAGGATTTCTAGCAATGTCTTCATGAATCATGTATATAGAGCATAAGGTGATTCTCCCTCTTGTCTCTTCAAGTCAAAGAATGAATGAACAAAGTGTTAGAAATTTAAACAATGCATAATTGAAATAACAGTGAATTAGCAATAAACACAAAATAGACAACACAGATTTACGTGGAAAAACCTGGTAATATACCAGAAAAAAACCACGGGCAAAGATCTCTCAATTTTATTCTAAGAAGAAAATTCGCAGTTACAAAACTTTTTCTCATACATAAGGATTCAAGATTGACCAACCTAAATATTCATGAAAAAGTACATGCAAAAATTGATCAAATCTAAAGATAGATTTCCATGCATAAAAGCACGAGTGGCACTTCCACATGCAATTTTGCATGGTGAACATGTGGAACATGGCCCAAAAAATTTCAACAAAGATGCAATAAAGATGAGATCTCAATCAACTACTCATCACTGCTGGAATAAGTCAAACTGACTTCACATTTCAACAATCTCCCACTTGAAGTCATGTTTCTACCTTGCGAATACTTCCTCATATTGAGAGACCAATGCCGCTACTGCCTATCATCAAGTGATATGCAAGCTAAGAGAAGTTCTACACCATATGAACTTCTCTCTACTAGTAGGCTTCATCAAAATATCTGCTAGATTTATATCAGTGTGTATCTTAGCAAAAGAGACTTGTCCTCCTTCCACCACCTCACGTACAAAGTGATATTGTACATTAATATGTTTTGTTCTGGCATGATAAGATGAGTTTCATGTTAAGTGTATAGCACTTTAGCTATCACAATGCAACACCATGTTATACTACTTTACCTACAATTCACTCAAGAGTCTATGAAGCCAAATTGCCTCCTTGCTAGCCTATGTCGCTGCCATATATTATGCTTCAGTAGTAGACAAAGCCAACAATGTCTGCAACTTTGAAACCCAAGTAATAGCACCTCATACTAAGGAGAAAAATAACATGTAGTAGATTTTCTCTTATTTTTGTCTCCACCAAAATCCACATCCACATATCTATTAACCTGAAGACTACTCCCACTATAACAAACAACAGCATCAGAAATGCCCCTCAAATACCTAAGAATCCACTTCACAGCCATCCAATGATCACAACCTGGATTCACCATGAAACGAATAACTACTCCCACTGCTTGTGCAATGTCTGGTCTAGTGCACACCATAGCGAACATAAGACTACCGATTGCTGATGAGTATGGTACACAAGACATCTGTGTCTTCTCCACTTCTGTGCTAGGGTACTATTCCAAAGACAATTTAATATGAGTAGGAAATGGAGTACTAACTAGCTGAGTGTTTTGCATATTGAAGCACTGCAAAATCTTCTCCACATAAGTCTTCTGTGTCAACCAAATTTTCCTATTCTTTATGTATCTGTGTATCCTCATTCCAAGAATCTAATTTGCATTTCCTAAGTCCTTCATTTGAAACTCCCTAGCAAGCTAAGTTTTTAACTCGATGATTCTCTACATGTTGGGACCTGCTACCAACATATCATCTACATACAAAAGAAAATAATGAATCTATCATCTTCATACCTTTTAAAAAAGGCACAATGATCAGCCTCACATCTACTAAAACCCAAACTCATCATGAAGGAATCAAATCACTTGTACCAACACCTTGGCACTTGTTTCAAACCATACAACAATTTGTTCAATCTGTATACTAGATTCTCCTTGTCTTTTTCTTCAAACCCTTCTGATTGTAGCATATAAATTTCCTCAGAAAGATCACCATGCAAGAAAGTTGTTTTAACATCTAACTATTGTAACTCCAAGTCAAGACTAGCAACAAGAGCCAAAACAACTCTAACTATACTTAACCACACCATAGGTGAAAAAATTTCATCAAAATTAATACCAGATTTCTGTGCATACCCCTTGGCCACCAACCAAGCTTTATATCACTCCACATTATCATTTATATCCCTTTTCAATTTGAAGACCCACTTGTTGCCTATAGCTTTTCACCCCTTAGGCAATTGCACAAGCTCCCATGTTTTATTTTTATGTAGAGCTCTCATCTCCTCATCCATGGCTTCTCTCCATTTATTTGCATCTTCATCTTCACAAGCCTCCTCATATGAGCTAGGCTCACCAACATCAATAAGTAAAGCATAAGTTGAATTACAATTAGGATAATACCTTGTTGGTGGTTTGATTACTCTAGTGGATCTCCTCATAAAGGGTAATGTGTTACCCTGTGGCTCATTTGGTTGCTCTTGAACCTCATCAAAAAACTGATTCTGATTATTATCTTGCTGATTTTCATGAACAGGTGGCTGATTTTCATCTAGCACCTTTGAATTTGAATCATACTTTTCCACCTCTACTAGAATAGTTTCTGGACTTTGTTGTTCTTTACTTCTTTGCACTAGTTTTTAATTAAAATAAACATCTCGGCTAATAATAATCTTATAGGCAGCAGTATCCCACAACATGTACCCCTTTGTACCTTCTACACAGCCAAGAAAAATACATTTTGTGGACTTCACGTCCAACTTATTGCTATCCTCTTTGGGAATATGAGCATAAGCATTAGAACCAAAAATATGAAGAAAGTGTTGGTAATAAGTAACACTAAGAGGGGAGATGAATTGGTGTTCTACAAAAACTTCTTAGATTGTTCCTTAATTAATTTTCCACATACATTCAAAAGAAAGACGCATGAACACAAGAATAGAAACAGTAAGATCATGACACATGAACACCAAGATTTTTACGTGGAAACCTGGTTAAGGGAAAAACCATGATGGGGGTTAACCCACAAGAAATTATACTCTGTTAAAAGTATTACAAATTGGGAAGGCACATGCCTTCAAGGCGTACTGCCTAGAGCTCACTGCTCCAAGAGGCTCACTGCCTATAGAAATGATTACAAGAAGATAACAAAATGTTTGAACTGATGAATAGCATCTACCAATGCAAAAATTTAGTTTAGTTTAAGCATAGAATACTGATCTTACACACTTCATCCGTATTCTTCTCTATTTACTGCTTTGCCATGATCCAAACCTTAGATCTTCACTCTCATACTTAATTCTTCCTTTTTTGCAGTTACTCCATACTACACATCACTCTTGTACACCAAAACACTCAAATCCATTGGCTATATATATCTATATCAAGAACTTCAATCAACTATAGTCAGCTTAGAGAAAACTTAGTATGTTTATTAAGACCTCTGCTTTGTCGGCTGAATCCATGCACAATCAACAATGCAGACCAAAAACTTATCTTCTCAAATCATCAACCATGTTGGCCAATACCACTAGTTATCACAAATTGCTTAAACAACAAATTTTCTTCATCCAGACCAAGATCAAATACTAGGTCAGCTTGTTCTTCTTCTAACTTTACTGAGTAACTGGAACCCGATACTTAGATGCTTATAACTTTTGAATCCTTCATCACCAGAGCCTAAATTTCTAGATTTAGATAGTCTTGACAATTCTTATCACTCCCTTAGATCTACTACACATTGTGATTTACCACCGGAGAGATCCGGACCAAGATATTAGACCCTGTCACATGCTCTGTTTCTGACTACCCGAACTTGGACAAATCTTCACTCTAACTTCTGGTATGAACAAGTTATGTAGTGTGAATGCATAAGGTAGACTTAGTTGCCATCAATGACAACACCTGTCATGTGTAGTAGTGTCTCTTGCCAATAGAAAGGAATAATCAACAGGGTTACCTATCCAAACTTCTTCAGGAATTTGATGATCTAGAACTATAGTGGGTGATCTTTTAATCAAGAAACAAGTTGTATTAATAGCCTCAACCCAAGATTTTTGCTCCAATTGAGTAGTGCTTAGCATACATCTAGCTCTTTTCATAATTGTATGGTTCATCCTTTCAGCAACACCATTTTGTTACGGTGTTATAGGAACCGTCAACTGCCTTGCAATACCATGCTCACTGTAAAACTAATTAAACTCCCCTGAACAAAATTTCCCTCCATTATCTATTCTAAGACACTTAATTGCCTTACCTTTCTAATTCTCTACAAAATCTTTAAACATTTAAAATAAGAAAACACATCAGATTTCCTCTTCAACAGATAAATCCACACCTTACGGGAACAATCATCTATAAATGAAACAAAATATGACAAACCCCCAATTGATGTAATAGGTGCTTGCCAAGTACCTGGATGAATTAAATCTAAAATTTCTTTACTTCTGGTACTGCAACTAGAAAAAATCAACCTATTCTATTTTCCAAACAAACAATGCTAACAAAAATTCAAATCTCTAGATTTAGCACCTGGGAGGAGATTTATATCTAGAAGTACCTTTAGACCACATTCACTCATGTGGCCTAGCCTTTGATGCCAAGTAGATAATGAATCTATTTCTGTATCTCATACCACTGAAGCCTCTCCACTACAAGTTTCTCCAACCAGCCTATAGAGATTGCCAACCTTTTCCCCTTTGAGCATCACCAATGCTCCTTTTGTTACCTTTAGACAACTATTTTCTCCATTGAACTAGTAACCTTGCTCATCGAATACTCCAAGTGATAGAAATTTTTTCTTCAAGCCCGGTACATCTCTTACATGCTAAAGAGTCCTTACAATCCCATCAAACATTTTGATTTTGACCTCTCCTTCACCAATAGCTTCACATGGGTTGTCATTTCCTATGTAAACCATATCTCCTTCACATGACTAGTAAGAAGAAAACTAGTCCCTATGAGGAGTCATGTGAAAAGAGGCACCAGAATCATTGATCCAATCTTGATGAAATGAACCTCTCAGATTAGTAGACAACACCTCTCTATCTTCCAATGGTGCTTCAGCTTCTATTGTATTTGCCTCTGATGGCTATGAGCTAGGATTTTCTTTGTTTTCTTTTGGCAGCCTGCAATCCTTTTTGACATGCCCTATTTCTCCACAATTCCAACACTTAACTCTTTTTTGTCCCTTGGATTTTGACCTAGCATGTCCACACTTAGCTTTCTCTCTTTTTGGAGCTCTACCCCTTGTAAAAAGGGCATCAGAGGAAGTTGAAGTCCCTTGAGATGTCTTCTGTCTTAAATCTTCAGAAATTATTGTGACTAGCACATCTTCAAAAACAAGTTTCCCCTTTGGTATTGAGTTATTGAGTGCCATAACTAGTTGATCCCAAGTTTCGGGCAAAGAGCACAATAGTATAGCCGCTTTGTCTTCTTCTTCAATTTTCACCTCCACTGAAGCTAACTTGCTAATCAGTGTGTTGAAATTATTGAGATGATCTGTGACTGAAGAACTGTCATGTATCCTCAGATTGTACAACTGCCATCGTAACAAAATTTTATTTTATAATGACTTGGTCTCATATAGCTTTTCTGGCTTAGTCCACAAGTCATGTGTCATTTTCTCCTCTGCAACATTGAATAAAACTAAATCAGCCAGAGATAACTGAATTGTAGCTCTAGCCATGTTATCTTTCTCATCCCAATCTTCTTGCTTCATGGTTGCAAGTTTTGATGTTGTCCCCTTGAGAGCTAAGGCGCATCCATCCTTCACCAACAAGGCTTGAACCTTTAGCTTCCACAAAGAAAAATTAGAACCATCAAATTTTTGAACCTCAAATCTGGTAACCATGCCTCATGTCATT
Organism: Cunninghamia lanceolata; assembly: GCA_027924645.1. Lineage (NCBI taxonomy): Eukaryota > Viridiplantae > Streptophyta > Pinopsida > Cupressales > Cupressaceae > Cunninghamia > Cunninghamia lanceolata. Next base: position 5,198,355 of record BSBN01000116.1, on the reverse strand, counting down.
GCTTTCACAATGGGGAAAAACCCACAAAACAATTTCTGCACAAAAACCGTGTGCTCTGATACCAACTATTAGAAATTTAAACAGTGCAAAATTGAAATAACAATGAATTAGCAATAAACACAAAATAGACAACACATATTTACGTGGAAAAAACTGGTAATATACCAAAAAAAAAAACCATGGACAAAGATCTCACAATTTTATTCTCAAAAGAAAATTCATAGTTACAAAAAATTTTCTCATACATAGGGATTCAAGCTCGACCAACCTAAATATTCACAAAAAAGTACATGCAAAAATTGATCAAATCTAAAGATAGATCTCAGTCGACTACTCGTCACTACTGGAATACGTCAAACTAACTTCACATTTCAACACAAAGAACATAGGATTAGCAGCACTTGCAACTTGTTCACTAATGACTTGAAACTCTTCATGATCTACTGAAGCAGTAGAAACACATTCATCCTGAAAATTATTTTGAAAACTTGCAGTCATGTATCCTATTGGCATTCCATACTTCTGATTATTTTCAATAACTATTGCAATTTTAAAATCTTGATGAAGTGTAGTAGGCTCCTTATCTCTTAGCAAATAGCCCATTTCTTTATCAAATGCAGCCAGATAGACTACCAAGCATAATGCATCATTTGGTCTCATATATTCAAGAATATGCTTGACTAATTTTTGGAATCTTAAAGTAAAGGTTGTAACCAACTCATTCATTTCTTTCTGAATGTTCATGAATTGTATAATTAATGAGGCCACATCAGTCTTCTCACCAAACTGTTCTAGGAATGCACTCTCTAGATCTACCCATGAAGAAATTGAACACAGAGGCAAGTCTGAAAACCAAACCCTGGCATCATCCTTTAACGACTGAATCAAGAGTTTCATTACAACATCTTTAGCTTCAATCTCATAGTCTTACATTAAATCATAGAAAACTTGCAGATGTTTTCTTGCAAACTTAGAGTTATTTCCATTATATTTTGGCAAGCAATTTCTAATATCACTAGACACACTATTTGGATACCCATTAATCCCATCAAAATCTAGAGCTTTATATCTTTCAACAGAGAATACCCTTTTTTGAGGACATGATTAGTATTGTTGTTCTAATCTAGTCATTTTGAATGAAGAGATGAAGTACCTAGAAATGTGTTGTAGCTTAAAACAGGTTCAACAACAGAGCCGCCAGTTCTCTACAGAGAACAAAACATCAAGAAAGCAATTATAATCTAGATTCACATCACTAGTAGAGCACCATACAATCTTTCTTTAGTTATGCTGCAACAAAAGTAAGCAGAGTCGCCACCCTCCAAAGGGAATGATAAAATATTGTTAATGTGCTAACTCTACACACCCTTAACAAAGGTTACCACTAGTTTTAAGAGACTCCACAGTAAGGGTTGATGAATTTTCTCCCTAGTAGAGTTGCCAGTTTTGTTGGTTCCCAAATCTGTACACATCAAACTCTAAAGATTTAAAACTTCTTATCCTCTAGTTTAAAGGGAGACTTGGCCAAAATAGTGGGAGATTTGGAAACAAAGTGAGTGATTTGCCCAGACTTATCTCCCCCTCACTTCAGGTTCTTCCGCACCTAAGGTGGTATCCCTCATTCACAATTAATAAATGTAGCTTTTCAATATCAGGCAAAATGTTCTTATGTATGCATCAAGATTTATGAGATTAACCCCAGATTGCCAATGTTCTTGGATTATCTAACTTATTCATATCAAAGAACATGTAGGACCTAAAGCTAACACAAGACATAAAATAAAATGATTTAAATGATTTATCTTTAAATTCTTTGTTTTCCTAGACCCTTTGGGAAAGCAAATCTTGGACCGGTGCTTTATCAAGGCAACAAAGTCAGACCCATCACTGCAAATGTTCCCTCATGACAAAAAAACTTCATATCTAGAGGACTCAAAATAAAATATTATTACCTTACAGTAATATGTCCAAGAAAAGGTATTATCAATGACTCTATGCTTCAATAATCCCTTGATATGACACATTTCCCCTTATACCTGACTCAAAGTAATTTAATCCATTCCTTGAACAAATGCAACAAATTAGACACATCACATAGAAAATGTATATGGATGAGTTTAAACCCTTAGCAACTTCACTTAAAGGAAAAATAATCATACCCAAGGAGAAAATCATAGATAACACACACAAAAAGTGTTTTTCATATAACTCAATATGGGAAGAACATTGTCATTCAGAAATTTATATAATTACAAAATAGAAAATACCTCTGCACCCAGACACAAGAGCCAAGTCTACAATAGAAAATACTTCCCAAAGTGTTGATACCTTGCATCCAAAGCCTAGAAAAAACATCCTTGTATAATGGCCCTAAATTCCTTTTAAAGGAGCAACAAGCTTCTGACCACCTACATTCTGATAAACCCTTTAATGAAACAATTGGATCCTTAATAAAGAGAGTATATGAAGTAGTCAGATTTCTTAGTGAAGACCCACTGATGAAACAACCTAGACCTTGAATAGATGAGAAAATTTGATATCCTATCCTTGGTCGCACTGAAGTTTCATTAACTGCAAAGTGGAGGTGCGCGGGAATGGCATTGATAGACATCTATCTTAAGTTTAAAATTTGACTATTAATTTAGGCTTTCTTATGTGAGATCAATACCTTGAAATGTCTCAAGAATCCACATCAATGCTATTAAAAAGTCCTCCACCAATGAAAACATTCAAGCAGGATGTACTCCTTCTGCTGACTCCATCACCCCTTTGTCTGATCTAGACACATGGCATCCATCTGCAACATCGTGAAGGGAAGTGGGCCATCACCCTTTAGGCTCTACGCCCATATGCAAAGCCTCCACATAAGTCTCCGTGTACACTCCCTCCTTAAAGGATGGCCACGTGTCACCCTATCACAAATGCACGAAGAATATTCTCCTCTGACAATATCCTCATATTGAAAGGAAGCTAGGTGTGCAGAAATTGCTTCCTAAACTAATCTAATGAGGGGAGATCTATGAAAATTCTTTACAACCTTTACAATTGTAGAAATATGAAACATATATCAGAGATATTATAGCAGCAAACACAAAACAGGAATGTAGATAGAGAGGTGTAGACACAAGATGTATGTGGGGAAAACCTTTTCAAGTAAAAAACCCCACAGTCTAAAACCTGCACAATGTTTTATCTGAAACAGTTACAGTTTACAATACACTTGCAATGCAAGTTCTTCTAAGAGTCTTCAAATGTTGATTCCGGAGTTATTTCGGAAGCATAACAGTAACTATAAAAACACTATGCAACTACAATTCCAAACTATGCAATATATAGAGATTACAAGGCAAATATTGAGAGCATCTTGGGATAGGCATCCACCTTGGCCACATGGCCATTATCCCACATCAAAGGACACTTGTCCTTGATGCAAATACATCCCTTACATATGTCCTACATGGCAGATTTGACTTTCCCAACATAGGAGCGCTCCATGCTAAAAATAGACTATGACAGATGCTCTTATGCATCTTACAGTTGTCATAGATTTTCCCAACATAACAACCTTAAATGTTGTAAGAGAATCCGTCATACAATGCTAAGTATAGCATATTCCTCTTACACCATGTCATAGCCCAACTTGGGCACCCAAATATACCTTTCCCTCATGCAAAGATCCTCACCAACACTTGTCCTCACTTGTCATAGGAATCTCCACACTTGGCTCTTACACATCATAGATTCTGTCATATGGAATATTGTCTTCCACACACCAAAAGACACCAACACATGGCATAATCATGCCACCTAAAATGGGATGCCCAAATCCACGTAGGTTTGACTTGACCATCTAGGTCACATTCCAAGTAAGATGACATGTCACTGTGCCACCTCAACTAAGTGACCAAATTAAATGTACAAGTAATTACAACATTAGGCAATAAATTAATATACAAATAAATAAATAATACTAGGAATTTTCAAAGGTTGACACCTTAATTCCCAACATTCTCCCACTTGTCAAACACCTTGTAAGAGCCAAAAGAAATGACAAGATTTAACAACTAGGGGCCATAAGGCCTATAGACTCTGGACTTCTATGTACCCACTGGTTTTGTCAATGCATCTGTAACATTTTTCAATGTAGCTACTTTCTCCAATATCACCTTCCAATCCTCTACCATGTCTCGCACAAAATGAAACTGTACATCAATATTCTTTGTTTTGGCATGGAAAGTCGGATTCTTTGCTAAGCAAATCACACTCTGACTGTCACAACAAATAGTAATCTATCCTACATCAACACCAATATCTAAACACAACTTCTTAATCCAAATGGCTTCCTTACAAGCATGAGTTGCTGCCATATACTTAATTTCCATCATGGAAAAATCAACCACATGTTGTTTCTTACTCATTTAACTAATTGCACCATTGAATATAATAAACACATAAGCACTGGTGGATCTCCTACTATCAATATCACCTGCCCAATCAGAATCTACAAATCAATGAATACATAAAAAATGTGGAGGTCCTCTAGGATGACCATGATAACATAGGGAATACTCAGAAGTACCCCGCAAATATCTGAACACTCTCTTTACTACATCCCAATGTACCCGTCCAAGATTAGCCATAAACCGACTAAGGACTCCCACTGCTTGGGAAATGTCTAGTCTTGTATAGCCATAGCATACATCAAGTTGCCAACAACACTAGCATAACGTACTCTGCTCATATCCTCCATCTCAAAAGGAGACTTTGGACAATCATTCATAGACAATTTTGTCCCCAATGAAATAAGAATACACAATGGTCTACAATCTGCTATGCTAAATCTATCCAACATGGTCTTCACATACTTACTCTGGCTCAACCAAAGTTTTATGTTTGCTCTATCTCTTCTAATCTTCATTCCCAGAATGTACCTGGCTGCCCCTAAGTTTTTCATCTCAAACTATGTTGACAACTAAGACTTTAAATCAGAAATCATATTCTTACCATTCCCAATCAACAACATATCATCAACATATAGTGCAATAATGAGAACACGATCATTGTCAAACTTATAATACACACATTGATCTAATTTTGATCTCAGATATCCAATTGACAACACAAAGGCATAAAACTTCAAGTACCACATCCTAGGAGATTGTTTTAATCCATACAAAGACTTCTTTAACTTGCAAGCCAAATTTTCTTTACCTCTTTCCATGTAATACTATGGCTGTGACATATAAATCTCTTCCTCCAAGTCACCATGAAGGAAAGTTGTCTTCACATCCATTTGTTCTACTTTTAAATCATAAGTAGTTGCAATAGATAGCATAAACCGAAAAGATGTCAGCTTTGCAATGGGAGAGAAAATTTCACCATAATCAATTCCCTCCACTTGTAAGTACCCCTTCGTAACCAATCTAGCCGTATACTTTTCAACACTGCCATCTGTACCAAATTTCTTCTTGAAAACCCATTTACATCCAATAGGTTTTTGACCATCAGGCAAAGGCACCAAGTCCTAAGTTTTATTCTTCTCCAAAGAATCCATCTCATCTTCCATGGCCTCCTTCTAGGAACCTACATCTTTCATGCCCATAGCCGTTGTCACAGTTCTAGGCTCATTAGCATTAGTAAGCAAAGAAAAAGCACAACTAGAATAAAGAGATGTATAACCAAACCTCTTAGGTTGCTTCTTGATTCGTGTGGACCTCCTCAAAGGCTAAGGCGGAGGTTCTACTCATATTTTGAACTTTCAGAGCTGCCAGACCTCTCCTCATTATTAGGTCCAACAAGGTCATTTAGTTCAGTCTTCTCATGGGTAGAAGGAAACTGAATGACATCCTCTTTATTTTCTTTCTCTTCTGGTTGTAGAATAGTGGAAGAAGGTGTTAGCTCTCTGAAAATAACACTTCTTATATACAACACTTTTTCAGCCATAGGATCTGAAAGCTTGTATCCTTTCACACCAACACCATAGCCAATGAAGATACACTTAACAGCCTTGTTCTCCAATTTTGACCTCTTCTCCCTAGGCACATGAGCATATGCCTCACAACCAAAAATAGGAAGATGTCTTATTAAAGGCTTCTTACAAGACCACACCTCAATGGGTGTCTTACCAACAAGAGGTGTAGGAGACCTATTTTACCAGGTAGCAAGAAGTGGCAACAACTTCAGCCTAAAACTTTTGTTCGAGGCCAACTCCACTAAGCATACTCCTAGCCTTCTCCATCAATGTCTTGTTCATCCTCTCTACAACTCCATTTTTCTACGAGGCGTATGGAGTTGTCTTATGTCTTTCAATCCCATGTTCTTTGCAGAACTTATCAAATTCTATGGAATAGAACTCACCACCATTGTCAGTTCTCAAACACTTAATCTTATTACTAGTTTGATTTTCAGCAAAAGCTTTAAACTCTTTGAAGCGACTAAAGACTTTAGATTTGCTTCTAAAAAAATAAATCCATGTCCTTCTATTGTAATCATCTATGAAAGATAAAAAATATATAGATTTAGAGATCAAAGGAACATTAACTGGACCAAACACATCAAAATGAATAAGATCCAATACACTAGAAGACTTATGAGAACTTGAGTAAAACTAAACACGTTTTGCTTTCCATATATATAATGTTCACAAAAGTTGAAATCAAGATTACAATCATCTAACCCCTCAATAAGGTTTTTATTTTTTAGGGTCCTAAGACTCTTCTCACCAATGTGGCCAAGTCTCTAATGCCACAACATTGTCTTCTCAGTAGGATGCTTAACTTCCAAAGCATGAGCACCCTTAGGTACCCAAAATGCACTACCATCAAAATTTGATACAACGGATCTTTTAGTTGCTGGTTCTAATGGTGGGGATGAACTGACTGCAACTCTTTTCTTTGAGTCAAAAGAACTATTGCATTGTGGAATGCATGTCTCCAACTAAAATAGAGTACCTCTCTAAGTTCCCTTCACAAGCACCATAGCTCCTCTACTCATATTGCATCCTTCTTTCAAGAAAACAACTTGAACACCTGCATCATTCAATTTACTTACAAAAAGCAGGTTCCGTACCAAGCTTAGGATGTGCATAACCCCAGGGATCCCCTTCACTCATCCATCAAGGAATCAAATTGTGACTCTTCCATGGCCAACTATCTTCAGATGAGAATCGTCACCCAGGTACACTCTTCCACCATCAAACTCTTCATACTTTGTAAACCAGTCTTGATGCAAGGTCATGTGGAAAGAGGCACCAAAATCAATTAGCCACACATCATCAGATGCATGGGTGGACAAGGCTCTAATGAAGGCATCACCATCATCTTATGACTTGTCAGAATCTGAATCTGGGACATTATTCTTTTTCTTCTTTTTCTCTTCTTTGCATTTCTTTTGGAAATGCCCAGTTTTCCACAGTTCCAACACAATGCCTTGCACTTTCCAGAAGATTTGGATCTCCCATGGGATTTGGATCTACCCTTCTTAGCTTTCTTGTCTTTCCTTTTCCCTTTCTCCTTGGGTCTTCCACGAACCACAAGAGATTGTTTGGCCGACTCAGATGACTTTCTCTGCATCTCTTTAGATAATAGTGAAGACACCACATCTTCCATTTTGAAAGTGGATGTGGTACTCTTGATGGCCATAACAAGATGATCCCACAAATATAGTAAAGAATAAAGTAGGGTCATACACCGATCCTCCTCAGCCATCATCACACCAACGAATGTCAATTGTGCAACCAACATATTGAAGGCATTCATGTGATTAGCAACAAATCCTCCATCTTCCATCCTTAGAGAATATAGCTTCCTCCATAGGAACAACTTGTTTACTAGGGATTTACCCTGATAAACATCACCAAGTTTCTTCCATAGATCCTTCGTAGTTTTCTCTTCATGAACATTTAACAAGACAGAATCAGCTAGATAGAGTCTCACAAGACCCTTGGCTTTATGATCTTTGAGATCCCAATCATCTTGGAACATTGCCACTAGTTTTACACCAAAAATTGCTTCCCATAGGTCTCCATCAACGAGCATGTCTTCCATTTTGAGTTTCCACAACTTGAAATTACTGCCATTAAGCTTTTCAACCTCTATCCTTTTGGATGTGCCTACCATCTCCTTCCTGCAACAAGATTTTCAGAATACTCTGCATAGACTCCCACTCAATCTAAGATCAGTACAAAAAACCCCTACCCAGCAGCTAGGACCAAAACTGGCCAGGCTCTAATACCAACTGAAGGAAGCTAGGTGTGCAGAAATCACTTCCTAAACTAATCTAATGAGAGGAGAGGTATACAAATTCTTTACAACCTTTACAATTGTAGCAATATGAAACATATATCATAGATATTACAACAACAACACAAAACAAGAATGTAGACAGAGAGAAGTAAACACAAGATGTACATGGGGAAAACCTTTTCAAGTAATAAACCCCACACTCTAAAACTTGCACAATATATTATCTAAAATAGTTATAGTTTATAATACACTTGCAATGCAAGTTCTTCCAAGAGTCTTCAAATGTCAATTCTAGAGTTATTCTGGTAGTATAACAGTACTTGTAAAAATACTATGCAACTACGAACTCCAAATTATGCAATATATAGAGATTACAAGGTAAATATTGAGAGCATCTTGGGATAGGCATCCACCTTGGCCACATGGCCATTATCCCGCATCAAAGGATACTTGTCCTTGCTACAAATACATTCCTTACATCTGTCATACATGGAAGATTTGACTTTCCCAACATAGGAGCGCTCCATGCTAAAAATAGACTATGACAGATGCTCTTACACATCTTACAGTTGTCATAGATTTTCCCAACACAACAACCTTAAATGTTGTAAGAGAATCCGTCATACAATGCTAAATATAGCATATTCCTCTTACAACATGTCACAGCCCAACTTGGGCACCCAAAGATGCCTTTCCCTCCTGCAAAGATCCTCACCGACACTTGTCATCACTTGTCATAGGAATCTCCAAACTTGGCTCTTAGTGTCATAGATTCTGTCATATGGAATATTGTCTTCCACACACCACAAGGTGCCGACACATGGCATACTAGTGCCACCTCAAATGGGACACCCATATCCATGTAGGTTTGACTTGACCATCCAACTCACATTCCAAGTAAGATGACATGTCACTGTGCCACCTCAACTAAGTGACCAAACTACATGTGTAAGTAATTACAACATTAGGTAATAAATTAATATACAAATAAATAAATAATGCTAGGAATTTACAAAGGTTGAGACACCTTAATTCTCAACACCTATGTGCTGGCGCTACCATCAAATTTGAGCCTCTCTGCAGGTCACATCTTACTTTAACATTTGGTAGCACACAATTCATAGATTTGGGATCTTCGATTAGGGGGCTGTAAGCCCAGATTCTTTGATAGGTGTTACCTTGTCGCGGCCACACAGTGGGATGATGATGTCACCCATGATGTGTTGCAATGCTATGAAACACTTTTATACACACCTTATAACCCTTTCAAAGACTTAGGATATGAAGTTTAAAATTTCCATGGTTATTCGGAGTAAATCTAGGACATGACACCAGTCAACTAACAAACATAAAGGCTTGAAGTTGTGACTTAAGTGACCGGGGACCTACTACAGATGGTCAATAGAGGATTAGAAGATAAAGTGAGGGGTGCATAATGAGATTAAAAGGCTTAGGCTTTTAAGGGTTAATATGAAAATGCCTACAAACATTTTGACTTGAAATCCTAAACTTAGGCATGTACCACCAATACCAATCTTAATCACTCCTCAAAACTACATGCGAAACAAATCTCTTCTAGAGGAAGGTAGAGCATTCCATTGTCTCCCCATTATTGTTTTGCTCTATCTAGGTGATAGCCAATGTACAATCCCTTGTAACTTTTCATGTTGAATAAGTGAGAGAATGAAACCATGGATATATCATGTCAAAGTGTATCAGAAGCTATCATTATAACCACATGACTAAATCTTTCTTTATGGAGAAGTGTAGACCATTTCAAGTTGACTCTACCTTAGGATTTGTACTATGAATGCCTTAGACACATTTCAACTTCTTACCCTTGAGTGCGGTGCTCCCAATTGTTGAAATATGTATGTTTATATGTAGAAATAATGTAAGGATGAGAGTATTTACCTCTGCATCATATTCAAACCTAACACTGATCCACACTTAGGTTATTTCCTCTTCTCCCAGACAGGTTTTTCTTGACCATACTAACTCCTTCATTGTACAAGTCTTTCAATACATTTCCATCTGATATGTTGACATCAATGTATATTATGTTGACATCAATGAGAACACATATGGCCAACAATCTCCCCCTTTGTCACTGATGGTAACATATTCTCTCCCCCTTTGACATCAAGGACAAAGGGATTGATAACCTTTGTATCAATCCAAAACTTAGATGTACTCATCCTTACAACAAGGTATTTAGACTGTCCTCCCCCTGACTATATTATTTAGTTACAAAATTGTACCTTTGAAAACCAAAATGGTATTGCTACTTTATTCAATTATCTCTACAATACTATGTACATCAAAATTGTTATAACTTACTTGGATGGGATAATAGCTTTGTACATTGCCCTGAGTTGTTGAAAAGTTCAGCTCCAGATACCACATTCTGAGGCAAGTAATTGAGTCTAACACTCACACTGTATGCACATTTCTTCTACTTCCTCTATATTACTTGGGGTCTTCATATTTTGGTCTGTCTTTTTTGCTTCCCCCAACATGGCAATCATTGAGGCAAGTCTCAAGTTCACTACCTCTCTCAACTAACCAAATTGCTTCTTTATATTTTCTCTTTGATCCTGCAATTGAGATAGTTTTACATGCAGGCTTTCAACTTTTGCCCTTGTTAAACCATTCTTATCCTTTGACAAATCATAGGCTTCTGCCAAATGAGATATTTGTGACTCAATAGCGTCAATTTGTGCCTTGATATTCTTTGTTGAAGTAGGCCATTTTAAACAAAGTAAATATAGGGTAGTAGCTTCATCTATGCAGATTTTGAATTTATTCAAGTTGACTTTAAGCTTATTATGTGTATTAACACATTTTTAGTCATTTAAACCATTTTCTTACCAGTTACACTCTTTTCTTCCTCCTATTCTTCTTTTTTCTTCAAATGGGAAGAATGATCTTTGAAAGAGTCCATTAATAACTTGAGTTTTTCCTTAGCAGGTAGAGAGGAGTCAATAGTTACCTCTCGTAACCCTTCCTATATGACTTTTACTCCATCCTCCACTGCACTACTTTTCTTCAAATTTTCTTGTACGAACTCTTTTCTAGCAATTGCATGCAGTATATCTCCAAGCTAGAATTTGTGAAGAGGGAAGACACTAGCTAGATCTATCTAACCCTCATTAGTTGGAATCTGCAATAGTTTGGAATTGATGATTGGTTGAAACTATATTTGCAAATTTAATAAATCTTGAAAAGAATCTATTTGAGATGTACTTTGGCCTAGGTAATCAGTCTCTTCTAACTTCTCTTCCTCTTTACCCTATTCTTTGTCTTCTTCATTCATTTGTTCCTCATTGTTATTTTCCTTCTATGCTTTCATTTCAATATTTCATGTGTTTTCTAGAGGAGGTGCAACACTATTTTTATCCTGATCCTCAACGTTTTGAGCCTTAGCAGTTTCTAGAGGAGAGAAACCTTGTTCTGTAGGAGTGTCTGTGTTTGGTGGAAAATTGGATTTATTAATGTTCTAGATTTTAGATATTTAAATTTCACCTCTCCACTATACATTGAAAGATCTAGGGTCGAGTGACGAGCACTATCACACCCTAGGTCGCTTGCAAATGTAGGGAAACATAGATTAGGGAATTTAATTATCAATTTTCCTTCTCTTATGCCCAATTGACCATTAAAATCCTAATTATGCAAATATGGCAATAAATTGATGAATAACAGAAAAAGTTCATATAGACAGGAGTAAAATACCAAATCATAGAGAACCTATTTTCAGGGTTCCAAAGCGGAACAATCGGGGACCCTAGAACTGGCACCCAAGTCTAAGGTACCAGTTTCTTCAAAGAATTTAGACCTCCTTCCGACACTGATCAGCCTTGTAACTTTTGTTTCCTAAAACTTAGATACGAAGGACACTAGAGTGAGCACCCAAGCCCTAGAAGTGTTCATGTGTCCTACTTTTCTTTAGATCATGAATCCTTGATCCCTACCAATCCTTCCTACAACTCTACTTTTCCCAAATAGGACACCTATAACCTACAATCACAAGACTTGGTTTGGGGGTTGTTGTGTTTAGAGGTTTGCCTCAGTCAAGATTCAGAGGACACTTAAGTCTCCAAACACTATTATCAGATAAAGAGTGAGTGTCCTTGTGAGGCAAAGGCAAAAACCAAAGGAATCAATGATGAAAACATGATATTATGTCACCCTGTAGTGTAGCTCTCATGGGAGGAAGATGCTCTTCATTCCATGAGGAAATTGATGCTCAAATCTACAAATATCAACACACAAAACACACAACTCTGCTCTTGCAGCACAATGAAAGCCTTGAATCACCTTGAGAATACAATAGCTTGCTAGTAATCATCTAGTTTACAAATGAATGTATATACATGCTTTTATATGCAACTACAAGCACTTCCGCCAAGATTTTAAAAATCAAAACTTACTGTGTCGGCAAAAGGACCAAATAACAATCACAAACTGACACTTCAAAATTAGGGCTGCCCCAAAATAGGGCCGGACTAGGGCGCGGGCGTCCAAGTCCTCCCCCTTATTTTTGGCAAGGTACAGCTCAAGGGGTCCACCTGGGTCCAATTTGCCATGAAACCTAGGTCTCATTCCATCGAGATGCCAAAATATGAACTAAGATGTCTTAAATGCATGCTAAAGACACGGGAGCTAAACCTTATGCAGGAAAAGCCCCCAAGGGGACATTTTCTGACGTTACATTTAGCCCCCACTTTAATGTATGTATAAACACAAGGCCAACACATGCATTAAAGTAAGGTCACAAACACAACAAACACACCAAGCATGGAGAAGACACACCAATCACATAGAAGATAGTAACAGGCATGCAAAACACAGAGAAGATAGTTACAATCACGTAGAACATGGAGAATATAGTCAATGTATAGAAGACACATTAATGCATGGAAGACAGAAATGATATCTTTTCTTTTCTATTTCTCATATTTATGAAATGCAAATGCAAGTACTGGAAAATAAACAAACCTCCCATAATACATGATGCATTACCTTAGGGCACCAGTCTCTGTATATATGGGGAAACACACATGCAAGACACACAAAACCTCCCAAAATACATGAAGCACTACTTGAGGGCGCTGGTCTCTGCATATGGTTCAACAAACACACCACACAAAACAAGCATGCCAAAACACACACACTTGAAGACACAGAGAAAACATGACAGACAAGCAATAGAGTGTACCTATTTCTAGGTCCAACACCATCTCAAACACATTACACACACACCGATGATTGGGCTTTGCCACAACAATCATTGAAGACACGCTTAAGGGTTGAGTTAGTCACAAAACCGCTCCCCACCTCCGTAGAGGACTTTTGAAAATGATAGGATGTGCAATCTGCTCTGAGAAATACACCATCTCCACCTCCGTAGATGGCTTAAGATAAAAAGTATATATGCAATATCCTGCCTCTGCATAGGGCTTACATGATTGATTGATTGATTGCAAACAAACTCGGGATGCATAATGCACTACCCTAAGGCGTAGGTCTTTGCATCTGAGGTCAAACACCTTGCTAACATCTGTAACAGACAAATTACCTTATATATGCCCCCCACCTTAAGGTGGTTGATATCAGTTATCAATATCAAGCACGTTAAGGTAGGAAGAAAACACACAAGGGAACACTGACTTTCGCAAAGCCCATGCCCCTCGGAGGTGACATGTACTTTACAATCGCCTAATGTTAACACAAACACATCCCTACAAGAAACATGTTAGTGTCTACAACATCATGATAAACAACAACTACAATGCATATGATTAACCACACAAAGAGCCAAGGTTATACAATGAATTCAGAGTTTGAGGATAATCGTAGGGCTATATCACAAAGCTCTCCGAATCGAGTACCACCAAGGCTAGATTCAAAGATGAACAAAGGTGCATAGAGCAGCAGTATTGTTAAGGTTTGTAAATACAACAGAAACATCATCAAATTCACTACACAGAAAGCATGAGTACTTCCACTAGCCAAGCATCGAATAAAATATATAACTCCATCATCATATTAGGAACTAAGTCCATTTGTTGATTGCTCTCGAAAGGGACACTAGGTCCGCATCAGTATAAATGTTTGTTGTCATCCACCCACTAGGTAGAAACACTAGAGGAAGGGAAACAATAAATAAGAGAGGGGAAACAAGTGTCTTAGGGACAGTCACATAGGAGGGTGCCCCTAGGTCACCACCACGACGCTATTTCCATAAGACACAACACACAACAATGAAATTAGAGAGAGGTAATTTAGAAGAATGATGATACAAATAGAAGAAGGTCACAACAGAGGTGGTCTCCTAGTATTCCGAACCTTACAAGAGAATCTGAGGTCATCCCAAGAGGCCTAAACAACACATAACACATCACAGGGGAAGCACCTTACGAGAGAGATAAAGGGTTAGAGATACTTTCATGTAGGGCCCTTGCTGGGCTAGAAGTTGTCTATAAGCAAATTATCATTGTCATCTTCCCACTCCCTAATGTTGAAGGATAGTGGGACATATGGTACCATAGCCAAATTCATATCTTTCTCATCATGTTATTCAACGTTAGGATCATTATTGTTTGGTTGAATGTTGGGATCAATGTTTTCTTGTTGAGAGGCAAGGTTTATAGCATAAGATTGTCTTCTTTTTCTTCTTTCTCTTGCTATTCAATTTTATCTTCTTTTACCACTTATCTCTTGTAAGATAGGGCTATCCTCTTTCATAGGCTTGTGCAAATGAGAAGATGAAGCACTGGGATCAAACATCATTTGTCGTGGTGGAACACTTTGTTGTTGACAATGACCTCTCGATCCGTGTAAGGATTTTGGGGGAGGAACCTCAGCATAGGGACTTTCTCCTTTCGGTCTAAAGTTCTCTTCAGATGTGGGTTGTTTATATTTTGTCATTTTTTGTGTAGGAGGACTAGCTACTTCAATTTTATCCCAAAAGTAATTCAACTTGTAATGTTTTTCCTGAACCAAAGGTTCATACTTCTTTCAAGGGATAGTGATTATACAACCATCTAGAGGGAATTTCAGACAATGGTGTATTGTTGAAGGGATAGCTTGCATTTATCTTAGCCAAGGATGTTCCAATTTAATGTGAAAGAGGTCAGAAATAGGGCCAACATCAAACCATTGTTTGACATGTTTTCCAGATAATGTTACTAACAATGATATCTTACCCAAAGGCTTGATAAAGGTTGCCTTATGTGTCTTAATCATCATGCTCGAGAGGTCATAAGAACCTTGCATTAGTTGATGTCAAAAGAGGAATTCTTTGGTGGAAACAGTAGTCATGCAATTAAGGTCAATAAGAGTTCTATTCACGGGATTTCCCAATATTTTCACAGTGATGTAAAAAGGTCCACCGAAGTCTCCAATTGTTCTATCATGAGGTGTAAAGACAATTTCAGGTTCATGTACTTTTCTTTTCATGTAAAGTCTAGGAGGGAACCTATTGTTGCTTTTGTGATTAGAGGCCATGTTTATATACTTAAATCAATGCCAAATCAGATTTTGAAACGTTTTCAAAATTGGTGCAAAAGATAAGAGCAAAAATAGCATAAAATGCTCGATTTTTCGATATGTTTTCAATGCCAATGAATGAAACAAATGATGTTGTAAGGATTTTGATTGAGGGAAGAAAGTTATATGTCTAATATCAGTCCAAAAAATCAAAAGTATCCACACTCTTGATGTGATTTTAAGTTAATGCCAAGTCAAAATATAGTGAAAATATGTCAAAATAGGCACTTTTTTCACCAAAACTCAATGCAAAAGAGCATAAAAAAGGGTGTTGTGAGGAAAATTATGATGGAAATTGAATAATATCAGCAATAACATGGACTTGTTGCAAAAATACTGAACAGAACATGCTTCTAATGCCACTTAAGGTAAAACCCTAGTGAAAATATAGCAAAAATAGGCTATTTTTCATGGTTTTTCAATTCCAAGACCTAGTAAAAGAGGTATTGTAATGAATTTTAGGAGGTATAGAAAACAATATCAATAATATCAGTCACATCAATCCATAAAATTAATCACAACACACTTGGACTGCAAACTACGTCAAACCCTAGGGCAAAAATAGCCAAAATGTGTAGTTTTTCACCGAATTTTCACTACAAAAGCCTATTAAAAGGGTGTTGTGAAGCTTTTTATGAGGAGTAACAAATTATTACCCTGATAAAAGAAAAATAATGCCAAAATACCTTTCACAACATGCCTACGGTGCATGTTTGGAGAGTTGATAAGGCCAAATTTAGTGAAAATCGTTATCTTTGAAGCCCTAGGTTTGAGATCTTGGGGCAAAATGCTATGTGAATGTTTCAAAGTGTGATTTATGATGGAAATTAAATACTATCATATTTGAAAATAATTTTCAATCTTGAACATGCAAAATGCCCATGCAAATTTAATGAAAATGCATCAAAATTGCTAATTTTTGTTGAAATTTTCTATGCAAAAATGCAAATATTTTAAATCTAAATGCAAATATACACTAAAATGCAAGACTATAGACAAATGTTAATTTGAATGAACTTCTAAAATCAGTATAAAAATATGAAAAAAGATTTTTCCTACTAACCCTAGATTTTGGAATTACTAGGTTATATCAAAATTGTCAAAATTTCCACAAAACCTTAGCAATTAAATGATAAAAATGCAATGTAAATTTATGAATTTTTGGATTTTTCTGTAGTTTATATCATATTTGATGCAAAAATCATGAATTGGGAAAATTTAGAAAGAATTGATGCAATTTAGTAAGCCAAACAATGTAATTTTTTTGAATTTTTCCAACTTTTTCATTTTTTTTTAAATTTTTCTGAGTGCAATAAAATGAATGACTATATGAATGGATGAAATCAATCCAAATATGAAGGCACAGATTCAACAAGTTGAAATTTATGTCCAAAAACATGGGTTCACCAAAATGTTTGGTGGAAAATTGGATTTATTAATGTTCTAGATTTTAGATATTTAAATCTGCCTCTCCACTATACATTCAAGGATCTAGGGTTGAGTGACGAGCACTATCATACCCTAGGTCACTTACAAATGTAGGAAAAATTGGATTATGAAATTTAATTATCAATTTCCCTTCTCTTATGCCCAATTGACCATTAAGACCCTAATTATTCAAATACGACAACAAATTGACAAATAATAGAAAAAGCTCTTGCAGACAGGAGTAAAATACCAAATCACAGAGTACCTATTTTTAGGGTTCCAAAGAGGAATAGTCAGGGACACTAGAGTGGGCACCTAAGTCCAAGGTACTAGTTTCTTCACGGAATCGAAACCTCCTTTCGACACTGATCAGCCCTGCAACTTCTATTTCTTGAAACTCGGATGCGAAGGACACTAGAGCGAGCACCCAAGTCCTAGAACTGCTCATGTGTCCTGATTTTCTTTAGATCCTAAATCCTTGATGCCTACCAATCCTTCCTACAACTCCACTTTTCCCAAATATGACACCTGTAATCTGCAATCACAAGACTTGGTTTGGGGGTTGTGGTGTTTAGAGGCTTGTCTCAGTCAAGCCCCGGAGGACACTTAAGTCTCCGAACACTATTATTAGATAAAGAGTGCATGCCCTTATGAGGAAGAGGCAAAAACCAAAGGAATCAATGATGAAAACATGATATTATGTCACCTTGTAGTGAAGCTCTCATGGGAGGAAGATGCTCTTCATTCCATGAGGAAATTGATGCTCAAGTCTACAAATATCAACACACAAAACACACAAGTCTACTCTTGAAACACAATGAAAGCCTTGAATCACCTTGATAACACAATAGCTTGCTAGTAATCATCTAGTTTACAAATGAATTCCTAAACATGCTTTTATATGCAACTACAAGCACTCCCACCAAGATTTTAAAAATCAAAACTTACCGTGTCGGCAAAAGGACCAAATAACGGTCACAAACTGACACCCAGAAATTAGGGCTGCCCCAAAATAAGGTAAGACTAGGGCATGGGTGCCTAGGTCCTCCCCCCTATTTTGGGTAGGGTACAGCTCAAGGGGTCCACCTAGGTCCAATTTCCATGGAACCTAGGTCTCATTCCATCAGGATGCCAAAATATGAACTAAGATGTCCTAAATGCATGCTAAAGACCCGAGAGATAAACCTTATGAGGGAAAAGCCCCCAAGGGGACATTTTCTGACATTACAGTCTGGAAATGATGAAGTACCAATATCTTTAGGAGGATCCATCTCCTTATGCATGTCATTTCCTTCCTTGCTTTCCTTAGATTGATGAGTTAGTTCTTCAATAATCCCCATCTCAATCTTCATTCCTTTGAGGACTTCTATAGTTTTCCTTAGTGTTTCCTCTTTCAAGTTTTCTGTCTCCTCCTAATTTCTTGACATTAGAATGTTTAGTCT
The DNA here is from genome assembly GCA_027924645.1 of Cunninghamia lanceolata. NCBI lineage: Eukaryota > Viridiplantae > Streptophyta > Pinopsida > Cupressales > Cupressaceae > Cunninghamia > Cunninghamia lanceolata. The sequence continues at coordinate 5,179,688 of BSBN01000116.1, read as the reverse complement.
CTACTTAGTCCTAAATTCTTTTGTTAGAACCTTGAGACTATGACTCTATCTTCTTTATAGATTATGGGACAGGCCTTTTCAATTGCACTCTTCTTTATCTCAGCTTCTACATTCAGTGCATCATTTCTCCTTTTAGTTAGAATGTTAGCTAGGCTCTTGGGAAGTTGATGTATAATTTAAATCAAAGCTAGGTTTTGTGCTCCCATGTATTTGACCACTACTCCTTCAAGAGTGGATTTATCATCTGTAGGCCTTTCATCATAGATTTTGTAACTTCTTCAAAGGCATCTTCTATCATTGCATTTATAGTTGCATCTAATTGCAGAGGAACGTGATCGGGTTTCTTAACCCTCTTGACTTTTCCTTTGCCTTCCTCCTTTTAAGTCTCTCCTTCCTTTGTTGTTCTTTTCTTTAATGAAGATACTTTCTTTATCTCCTCTTCATCATCTTCATTATCTTCAATATTCACTAGTTTTATCTTTTCTTTAGCTTTGACTTCTTCCTCTTCCTTCTCCCTCTTTGCCTTTCTCTTTTTCCTAGGATTCTTCTTGTCAGTGGTTTGTATATGGATCTCAAAACCAATTCTTATAGTAGGTAATGAAGACCCATAGGCAATAGAGGAGGATGTTGCAGATTGTATACTTGTTCTTCTTGGAAGTGTAGAGGGAGGTGTTTATGTCCCTCCTAAGAAACCTTTGGGAGACTTAAGTATCTCCTCTAAGTTTGTCTTCATTTCCTCAGCCTTGGATTATGTGTCTTCTATTTCTTTCAAATCCTTCTTAGTGTTTTTGTACATGAATTCATCATATAGCCAAACCTCTTAGTAGAGGGATCCTTTGGCTTGTTAAGAAATAAGTCAACATACCTTACCAGATTAAATTCTGACACCTCATAGGGTAAGGTTGTAATCTAAAAAGTCCTTGGTTCCACAACCTCCATTTAACAATTATCTTTATCAACCATAAATGTGATATCATTTTTGTATTTCTCCACAACCTTGCCAAGTATCCTATCTCTAGATTGCATGTCATTCTACAAGGTTTTGAAGAATCCCCAAAATAAAGTGTTACAATGCTTATGATCTAAAACATTTCTCATATAATCTTGATTTGATGGGCATCCAGTTTATTTGAGCTCCACACTACTCCATTAAAGGTAACTCATTCAAATAGTGAAACATGAGACATATGATTAGAGAACCATACCAGAATTTGTATTTGGTTTCTTTTGTCCCCTTTAAGTTGTATGTGAGTTGTCGAAAAAGTTCACAAAGATCAAAATCTTTGCCTTCCTTAACCATCCGATATGTTGTGTGGATTGTTGTTGCAGAGGCAAAGTTATCCTTGCTTGTAAAGTAGATTTTGTATGAAATTCACATGGTTGCATACCAGACCCCCAAGTCATCAATATCATCAACTATCAGAGTTCTTTTGTCAAATTTAGCTCCAGTGATCCTCATTACCTCTTCATTCTTTATACACTTCAAAATAGGCATAGGTCTGGAGGAGCATAAACCTGTCACTGCCTTTATATAATCCTTTGTGATTATGTGAGGATGTTCTAAGTAGAAGATATCTTCATGAATCTTGCTTAGGGCAATTCTTACCCAAGAATCTTCATACTAGAAGTTTGGAAAACCCTTCCAGATGTATAGGTTTTTAGTGGCAATGTTTGCAAACTCTGCTTTCAATTATAGCTCATCTCCCAACAAATGTTCATTTATGAATTGTTCAAGTTTAAGGTGGTCAAACTCATTGATCGGAGAGTGGATATAGATCCAGACATCCTCCGTATGTAATACATTTGTAGGAACTTGTGACAATGCCATGGATTCATCAATTATAGTGGATTTGAAAGGGTTCTTCTTGAATCTTGGTCTTGGTTTTTTAACTACATCTATCACCATTGGAGTTGCCATTATAATTTCTTTAAAAGCTAAGGTTTTAACTAGAGGAACTGAAGAATACCTGGATGTGTGATGATGAATCTTACTTGATCAATCGGTTGAGTGCTTTCAATTCTCCTTTAGCTCTTCAATTATTTTATCTTTTCTCAAATGTGATCTAAAATGATCAAGGGTCGCCTATATAATCATTCCACCAACAATTGTCCTCTGTATTAATTTCTCTCTACTTTAACCTAATTTTCCCTCTTCATGTGTGCAACCTTAGAAACCCTTAGTAATCTACCATAGATCATTTTATTGTTCCAAAATTTTTGTTAAGGTCATCTACATGATGGATGCTTTCATCATTCTAAAGAGGAGATGACAAATTTATAGAAGCAACTCCCCCTGAGTCCATGTATCTTCTTTGTGGAAAACCTTATCATTGCAAACCCTAAAGTCTTCTGCATTCTACTGTATTTAGAGATTTTTCTCTGGAATTTTCATTAGACTCCCTTAATTCCTTAATCCTATCATTCTCATGCCAACACTAATCCATATTCTGAAAATTTAGCATCTTGCATGTTCAGGGGTTTGAAAGTTTCACTATTATAACTCCCCCTGACCCAATATTTTATCTTTCAATTATTGGGGAACCACCTACATTAGGTAGAGGTCCAGAAATATCACCAACGCCCTTCTTCTTCCATGCTTTGTTCATTTCCACCTTTTGTGGAGCAACATCAATGTGTTTCATATACCTTTTAGAGTACCTTGCTTGATTGCACTTATAACAGATGTACTTAACTTAATGAGCACTTCCACTTCTTCTTGCCCTTAATCTACAGTTAGCTACTTTGTGTCCAAACTTATTACAAGCATAATAGTATCCATAGAATGATTGAGCATTATCCCTGTCATACCTTGGAATTTTTCTTCTGCACTCATTTTCCCTATGTCCCATCTTATTGCATGCATAACACCTAATAGAGTTCTAGCTCATCTTACATATACATTTAGCATCTGTATGACCAACTTTATTGCAAGAGTAACATCTTAAAGCATTTTGATTCATCTTATTTTTACAATCCATAGCTTTATGACCAAACTTATTGCAAGTAAAACACTTTCCATTGAAGCCTTGATAGTACCTGATGTGAGCTAGTTGCTTTGTGGGTTGAGGAGGTTTGAAATTCTTCCTCACATTCTTCCTTTGTCTTCAGATAGGAGTGAATTCATCTTCCCTTGTGACTCTGTAAGTTTTTTCTTTATGTTATTTAGAGTAGGCTTCTTCCTTCTAGATTTGAGACTTTCCTCCTGAATGAAAGTTATCATATAAGTTTGTAGAGATACTGATCATAGGACTTTTTCCCTTTTCAAAACCAAGACATGTATTTTCTTTTGCTAACTTTTGAAAGCTTATTATTTCATCAAGAATATCAATTCCTCCTTTTAGTTTTAGTCCCTTGTCAATTTGCTCTTTTGCCTTTTCCAGTTCTTTCCTTAGAGTGACAACTTCTTCCTCATTGAGCTTGATGTTTAAACAATCTTCAATCCTCTTTTCTTCTTCCACCATGACCTTCAAGTTTGAGATCATTTCTTTTTCCGATTTAAGCTTGTCACTTTTATCTCCTATCATATTTTTTAGTTTGCCTATTTCTTCTTTTGATTCTTTGGCCTTTGCCTTCAATTTGTCAATTGTTTCTTTTACCTTTTCAAGCATATCTTCATATTCCAAGTTTAGTTCTTCTGTTTCCTCTAGATCACTAAGAGCTAAATTGAGTTCTTCTTCAAGATCTACTTCATTTTCATTAGACTCAAAATTCCAACCTTTAGGTTCCATCCCTTCTAGATCTAGTTCTGGTGCAAACATATCATTGTCCAACACTCCAGATTCCATGTGCTCAAGAGGAGGATCTACCTCAATGGTCAAGCTTCTCAGGGGTACTTGGCTATAATACCAATTGTTGAACATAATGGGGTGCTAAGAGGGGGTGAATCAGCACACTTAAAAACTTTACTCAAACATTTTCTGATAAAACTAAATAATCTTGAAAATATAAGTGAAAACATGCAACACATAACACCAGAGATTTTACGTGGAAAACCCTATAATAGCGAAAAAGCATGGTGAGATTTAGCTCACAATATATTATGCTCACTGAAAAAGTATTACAACATTGTTTTAGGGCTTCAACCCAAGGAAGCAACTACTCCTTGATATACAATTTTGATTTTGGGCCACAACCTAGGGAAGCTACCACTCCCAGAATACTCAATTCACTATTATTGAACCTACAATGATGACTACTATGAAGAACACACCAGTTGTATGTTGATGATGCAGTCTTCTATTCTTGCTCAATACTTGTCTTCAAACTTATTTTGTGCATTTCATATCTTCACCTCTTCTTTGTTGTATTCACTTCACCTTAATTACCTTTCAAATGGGTTATATCTTCTATATATATCCTCTGCAACATCTTGAAACATTGATTAGGTCAACATCAAAATCAATATTGAGTGTAAAATGTATCTTGTAACTAGTCGGCCTTAACATATACAAAATGATGGAAACACTTGTTACAAAACTTAAGGTATTATGAAGAGCATCGGGACACATCATTCCATACCTTTCAAACTTAGAGAAACTAATCAAGAGCCTCTAGATGCATCAGGTACATAATCAGTTGACTCATACTACATAGTACTGTTAACTGTTCTCTTTTAGCTATTGGGAAGAAGACAAAAACTCAATGCAGGCCAAGGATTCAATCATGCAAGAGCTTAATAACAATGATCCACCTTACCAAAGAAGTATCATACCAAACTATGCATCTGCAACATAAGAAATGTGTCAGTCTATAGAGAACAGAACCTTCTGGACCTTATGTAATGCTTCCCAGCCCAAAGTATGATGTTGTGGTGAAGTTCAAGGTTTGAAACCTTTTGGGGATGGACAAAGATGCCAATGTATGCAACTTATCAGATCTGTACACTTTTTTTATGGAGTTTTCAGAGGAATTCCAACAATGGCTTAAGCACTCATAGTTTCGAAGGACACTTATACTTGAACTTTGTTTGTAGAAAAGAATGCTTGATGTGGTACCAGAGAATGAAGAATCTCTACATGCAGATCATACCTAATGTATTTTGGACCATGTAAAACCTCTACATAAGCTCTAATGATAGAGCTATATATGTTTCATCTTTTGTAGGACTTAACTTGTGCATTCAGGGTTCGGAATACATTGTGATAACTCTATCACTTGAGTATTATCTTTGTGGACCACCAGATCACTTGAAAATCCATCATAGCATGTATCATGCCAATCTTAATCACTCCTTAGAACTGCATGAAAAATAGATCTCTTTCGGAGGAATGTGGAGCATTCCATTGTTTCCCCATTACTGCTTTGGTTTGTCTAGGTGATAGACGATGTACAATCGCTTGTAACTTTTCATGCTAAATAAGTGTGAAACTAAAACCTTGGATATATCATGTCAAAGTGTATCAGAATCAATCATTAGAAATTCATAACCAAATCTTTCTTTATGGAGAAGTGTAGACCATGTCAAGTTGACTCTAACTTAGGATTTGCACTGTGAATGCCTTACATACATTTCTACTTCTTACCCTTGAGCGTGGTTTTTGCAACTGATGAGATATGTATGTGTGTATGCAGAAATCACATAAGGATGTGAGTATTTATCTCTGCATCATATTCAAACCCAACACTGGTCCATACTTAGGTTATTTCCTCTTCTCCTGGACTAGTTTGTCTTGACCATACTGACTCCTTTGTACAAGTTTGTCTATACATTTCCATCTGATATGCTGACATCAATAACAACACATATGGCCAACTAAATTCTTTGTTTGCATGATGTTTTTGGCTACTCCCTAGTGGTATGAAGATAAATAGTTAGTAGTGTTTGCACAATTTGGGTCAACAGACTAGTTCCTGTTATATGGTGTGGATCCTGATCAATTGTTTTGACTTTGGAAGATGTGAAGTAATGTTCCTTAAATCCTTTCATGAATTCCTAAGGCCTACAACAAGTTTCCTAAACATATTGTATGTATTGAACCCGACCCTTGAAGAGTTACATGTCTTATCTAAAGGTTTTTATGGTGCTGACCTGATTAATATTTTGAAGTATTGTAGAGGTTATTTATAGGAGATCAAATTCATTTGTGAAGAGTAGAGGTGAGTGTGAATGTGACTGTATGTTGAAAATCATGACGTCAATTGCTTGGGGTTGTCAAGTCAGTTTTAGCATGCACACAGACTGTTCCCTCCTTGCCACAAGGCAAACCATAATATCACTCTCACTCTCATGGGAGTAGCCAGTCAAGAGGAGGTGAGACATGGGGTGGTCAAGCTTGTTGGAGAGATGGACTTCACGGAGAGGGGTCAGCTAGTCCTAGGGCCTGTGTTGTTCTATGATCATGGTTGTAAAGATAACTATATGACCCAATGGGTCACTAGTCACCATTCTCTAGTTTGGATTCCTGATATTCCACCTTTACGTGGGATGACTATTGTTCTCATTGATCACTTGTTGTCATTCATATTTGTTGTATGAATGCTTTTTGAATCAAGAGTTGTCTAAGTTCTTCTTGTTGTAGGACAAGTGGGTCATGTTGTGGTCTTGGATGGATTTCCTCTATCTCGTCGAGGATTGCCCTCACCCACTCGCCTCTTAGCCCTGGTCACATTTGTGAGCTAAGACAAGAGATAGGTGTTTGTGAGTTAATCTTGACTAGACTTGGGGTTTGACTTAGGGTTTGTTTGACCTAAGGTTTGACTTTGTGTTGACTTTGAATGACCTTGTGATAGAATCAAGGGTTTTGACCAAATGTTTGATGTTAGTTTACCTTGTGATGGAATCAAATGGGTTGTGAATCTCCTATGTTGCTAATGTTTTTGTTCTTTTTTTGGTTTTTATGGATGCAAGACTAAATGAATGCAAAACTTCTTTTTGTGTTTTTTTTTGTTTTTACGGAATTGAAAGTGCTTTTTTCTATTCTAGGAATTAGAGAATGGATGCAAGATATAATGAATTTACCTAATGCAATTGAACTATGTTTTGGGGGTTTTCTGGATATTTGAAATGAATTAATCTAAGAAAAGGGAAATTGCTTTTAAATGAATTGATCTATGAACTCAGAAAGCAAATTACTCTAAGAATGCAAGATCTATCTATTATATCAAGGAAAAAGCAACAAGATTACTAATTCCAAGAGAAATTTGATTGTCTAATTACTACGAATTGAAAGAAAGCATGAAGGAACTTGGAATAAAAGAAGATGTGTGAGCCTCCACTACCCTTAGATATCCTTGTGTGGCAACCTCGACAACTCTTGCAGTAGTGGGGAGAACCTCATGGCAACAAGATGAAAATGGAAGCAGAATAAGATTTTGAAGCTTTTTGAAGAGAGCTCAATGAGAGATTTGATGATCCTTGTGGCTTGATGTGAATGACGTATGGACACAAAATGAGCTTTGTGTGAAATCTATAACAAGATGAAAACAAAAGGCTCCTATGTCCTGTATGAGCATGAGAATGCTTGATTGGAGAGCAATAACTTGCAAGAATTGTGTGCACAAATGAAATTACCTCCCTTTGTGCTTGAGGGAGGGGGGTATTTATAGGTTAGAAGAAGGGATCTAAGGAGTCAAAAAGAAGGAGAGCTAACTCAATTTGATTGGAGAGTTTACTTAGAAGACTCAAGAGTGATCAGGGCTAAAATTGGAGTGATCTACTCAATAAAAGCTTATCACACAAGAAGAAGTGAAGAAAGAAGAGTGCATGGGCATGCATGAGTTATTAATTAAAGATAAAATAGAGCTAATTATGCATTTGTAGGTGCATGAAATAGTTAACTCTATATTTGGCATAAAAATACATGCAAACAGGAAGAAAAATAGGTGAAAATAGAGCTTTTTGAGTTAGAAACTTAAGTTTTCAATGGCTAAAAATATGATAGGGTCACCCATGGGTGACCCTTAGAGAAGGACACCTAGGTTGAAATGCAAGATGGGAGATGGAAGAGGAGGAGAAAAGAAGGTGATATACCTCTAGAAATAGGTTAGTCATGTGTCAAAATCCAAATCTCCACTTGCGTAAGTTGGATCTCTCAAGGGAGATCTGGAAATAATAGGGGGAGATTTGGATTGGTTGAGTGAAACTAAAAACTGAAAGTTGAAGATGGCTAAGGGGACCTCTAGAAGGATTCTAGGGGTGGGAATGGATGAAAAACACTGGGAAAGGGTGAAAAGTCACCTATAAGTTGCATACAAGGCTTAGGAACAGGGTCACAAGCACATAAAATGTCAATTGACAAGTGTCAAAAAGAGTTGACAATAAAAAGAGAGAAAACAACAAAGGGGAGACAACACAAGATGAAAGGAAAGACATGTCACCAAGTGAATTGCTGCTGAGAGGATGTTATTTCATGTTTATATGTACATGACAAAGATTATGACTCACCATAGGGGTCCTCATGGAGGTTGTGCGTAATTTTGGTGCTTATACTGATAGAGTAGAATGAAAAGTATGAAGTGTACATAATCAATATGATGGAGTAATTGCGCAGACAAGAGGACTACAATTTTAGCATGAGTCAGATGCTTCTTCCATAGTAGTTCATAAGTTTTGTTTATCATTGTAATTCTTTGTAGCAGTGATCTTTCTACAAGTTGTTTTATCTTCCTTGGGTTGTAGCCCTAAAACAATGTTGAAAACTTTTATATAGCAGTGAGCATTATTTTGTGAGTTAACACTCACCGTGGTTTTTCCTAGTTTTGGGTTTTTCATGTAAAAATATTTGTATCATTGTGTTGATGAATGTGTTGCATGTTTTTACTTTTTGTTCTCTAAGTGAATGAATTTGATCTGCAAATGAAGCATTCAATTTTTAATATATGTTGATTCACCCCCCTCTCAACATCATTGTGTATTTAACAAAATTAACTTTGAGAAATGAAAACACTGACATGATGAAGATGGTAAATTGCAAGAGGTACAAGTACATAAAGTATCAAAAAAAAATTGGAAATAAGCCACAAGGTTATATTATGTAGAAGAGGAACTACCTATCAAAATATTTATGGAAAATTTCTATAAATTGATAGAACCATACATATGACATGCATTTTTTGCTAAGTCACATGAAAAACTTTTAAGTTGTTGACATATACTTTCTCACTTGGAATAGTCTTATTAGAATTCAACTTTGCAAAGAATTATTATTTTACCCATCAAAAGGAGATTCAAACACAATATTATTATTCAAAGAAGGTAACTATTGTAGTGCATGTATGTTATCGACATGCACAATTGGACTTGGATGGTGTTGAGAGTACATATCTACAATGAATCATTAAGAAGGAATATCACTTTTATATTAGCAATGATAATGAGCATGACACATTTTGTATAACATTGCTTTAACAAGTTTCTTCAATATCTGGCAAGGAGTGTGAAAATTAAGAAATATTTTTTATGGTCACATAGGTGTGTGCCACAATTCAAATCATCAAGATGTTGGAGAAAGGGAGAGAGAACGAGGTAAAGTTGCAGCTATGTAGCTTTTAAATGTTTTCAAATCTAAAATAAAAGCATGTGTAAATCTGAAAATTACTTTCAATTTAGATAAAATAGTATTTCTCCAATTTAATCAATGTAGTAGAAGAAAAAATCATGATAGAAGAAGACACCCAATTTACGTCGAGAAACCCTTCTGGGAAAAAACTCCACACCCAAAGAGATTTATTCTTGTATTAATTCATGTAATTGACTTTACAATAATACTAAAATCTCCTTTGAATTCTGATGCACTCCTCTGCTTCTTCAATCATCAAAACCTATTATGCAATTATCTTGTGATGCTTTTTTTCTACAACCTCAAGGCTTCAATTTATACAGTTTTGGAACTCTAAAAATAAAATAAATTTTATCCAAGATCATGAGTTAAATCCTCATGCAAAAACCAAACACCCATATAGTGAACTTCAAGTTTACATTGTAGAAAACAACTCTATTAACAACAAGTCTTGATCACGGACACCCAAGTTGTCCAATTCAACCTTAGTCAATTGAAGTATCATGTCACAATAAAAAGCACAACTGAAAATATCAAGATTGGGTGCCCAAGTTGTCCTAATCTATTTGAGTTAACTAAAGTACATCACCACACATCAATCTCATGCAAACAACATGCATGATTGATGTCCCCAATATTAGCCTGAATCAACATGTTCTGTAATATGCAAGAGTCATGCAAACACTTGTTGCACCATGCAAGAGTTATCCAAAATTGATCTTGAGTTAGAGTGTCATGTAAGATACATGCAACACTATATAATTGGTATGCAACAATATGTAAGTCCATATAACTAACATGCAATGTAACATGCAAGTCCATATAAGTGACATGCAACAACATGCAAGCACATACAAGTGACATGCAACAACATGCAAGAATATGCAAGTGACATGCAACAATACGGAAGTTCATATAAGTGACATGCAACAACATGAAAGTTCATATAAGTAACATGCAACAACATGGAAGCACATGCAAGTTCATATAAGTGAGCAACAACATGCAAGTCCATGCAAGTAACATGCAACACATGCAAGCACATGCAAACTTATATAAGTGACATGCAACAACATGCAACAACATGCAAGCTTTTATGAGTTCATGCAAGCAATATGCAAATATCATGCATCTCTAACTTCAGTGTTAACTACCACATCATATTCATGCAAATATCATGCATATCTAACTACTCTATTAATTGCCACATCATATTCATGTAAATATCATGCATCTCTAAATCCATCGTTAGCTGCTATATCATGGTCATATAAATATCATGCATCTCTAAATCCACTATTAACTGCTACATCATGTTCATGCAAATTGTATCAAAAATATCCACTCATGCACAGAAAAAAGAAAACTCCTAGTCTAAATATAAGACACCTCCAAAGTGGGTGCCCAAGTTAACACCCACTACCTAGGAGGTTTCAACAAGTGAAGATAGACATCATGGAGTTAACTACAAGTCTTCATGGACTCCACTTCAAAAGTGGGTGTCCAAGTTTGGTCCTAACTCTTAGGAGTTAATTACAACATGCCAAGTGATATAATTAAATATTATTTTATCTCTCAAGTCATTCTGTGTTGGGGAACATATTCCAAGAAATTTTGAGACACATGAAATTGGTTAGGATTCCAAAGTTAATGACAATTTATCCCAACATTAACCCACTTGACATTATACATTGCAATTACTTTTATGAGGTAATAAAATTTTAATTACAGGGAAAAAACATCCCTAGCCATTAATGTACCATTGATTCTTCAACATGCTTTTGTGCTCCAATATGATACCTGCAAAAGCAAGCATGATAACCACCATCACAAGAAATCCTCACATCATGCAAGCCATGATAAGCTAAAGAACATGCCAAGGTGAAACATATCAACAGTCACTAAAACCTGCACCAATCTGCACATGAACACAAGCATCAAATCACATGATAACATAAGACTGAGTGTCTACCACACTCATACCAAATGGAAAAGCAACCACAATAAGTTGTTTAGCTCATCCAAAATATCCATACCTCAAAAACAACAGTAAACAAACCATCATAGGTAGAACTCCATGCCATCAACATACCAATCCAAAACTGCAATCAAGTCCTTGCAAATCCTACTAATCATCCATCGTCCCATCTCAATGCAACATACCAATGTACAAATGACCAAAGACAAGGCCAACAAACAAATTCTGCAATAACACTGAATGGATCTATGGATATTGAAATTCCACATCCAAGTCTTCAATACAACCAATTGGTAAAGAAAACCCAATAAACTGCACAACTAGTATATCCCAATAGTGAAACATGCAAAATCATCTTCACATCAATAACCTACAAACTGAGACAACCAAGAAGATATCATGATAATAAAGAGCATACATATCCAAGAACACCCACTGCATGGGTAATGTTAAATCTTAAACAAGATCAAAGCATTATCAAGGCCTCCTATAGCACTTCTTATAGAGGACGTGGTTAACTCTACCATATAGTGTCAAAACATATAATGATATGCATAAAACATCTCTCATTATCAATCTCTGAATAACTCTCCCAAGTCCACTAAACCAATGAAGAAAGAGATCAATAAGCTACCAAATTGTTAAAACAATACTTGAATCCAATACAAAACCTCAACTCCATAAACATAAGAACCTTCAAGAATAAAGTATACCAGGAAAGAGAGAACCTACAAATCAAACCATGTCTTTATACCACACTAACATGTGCCAAACTATGTAAAGTAAGATCTCTTTCAACACTCCCAAATTGAAAAGTTAGCAACATCTAACATTTATTATTATGATGAAAAAATGGTAGCAATAGATGTCAACCTCTTACTAAAAGTAGATCAAACTAGCTAAACATTCCCACGACAAAGGGAGTAAGCTAAAAACCACAAACCATTTATGTACCTCTCCAAACACGTCCTTAGAACTAGTTCTATAGCTCAAGACCAAAAATAATGAGAACAATAGAAATGCATAAACCCATGCATCTGCTTCTCAATAATCCTTTTCAAGACTAATGCACAATAGAATACAAGATACATATAAAGAATGCATCTAGTAATGAGGTCGGCAACACCTATTAGATCATTCACCTGCTGAGTAGACCAAGAGTGAGATACAAGATTATCCTCTGTATACAATGCCAAACAATAAAATCTTATAATATAAAGACAACCTTCTCATTAGATCTATAATGGATTCACATCCATTTCCAAGTGTAGGCTCATTGGTCCTTTTGTTGACATCTCATAATGAGAAATCATTCCAACACATATCCCTAAGTTCAAAAGTTATCCAGCCTCACACAAGTCTCTAGTAATCCATGAGTATTCACCAATCAATCCATGCTAACTTCAAATGCAACCTACAAAATCATGAAGCTTCAAGCAAATGACTAATACTTCAAAACCAAAGAGAACTAAACAAACCATTGTAAAAATTCCAACTCTAGAATCAAGAACATATCATGACATCATTATCTAACATCTTCTTAAAAGAAGATCATATGCTCCAATGAACATATCCAGCTCTCAAGAGCACCTGTATCATGCCAAAAACTCTAACTCATGATCAAGAGTGCATCTTGACATAATACCATACATCCTATAAACCAAGAATCATATTTCACAACTGATAAGTTATGAACTCAACACCTCACCAAAAACTCCAAGTGTCCTCCATGGAAAACCAAGATCTCAAAACCTCTTCAGAAAACATGAAGATCTAGCACCCTTTATCAATAGAACCAAAGATGTCAATGAATCTTCTCTGCAAACTAAAATCATAATCTAAGAGCTCCTTATGACACTAACAACCATTGCAAAAGATCATCCATCTTCTAATCAAATATTATGCATGGCTCACAACACTGTAACAACAATTTAGAACCAATATTCTGAAAACAAAGAAGGTAGAACATATTATGTAACTGCACAAAACTCCCCTTGAAAGTGATACCAAGTTATGCATGATATCATGATCCGCATCATTACTAAAACTCCACTGAAAGTGAAAAAGATTCTCATGCAACATAACTTTACTGCTATAGATTCCAATGAACAACTAAATTAGGTACTCCAAACTGACCTTTGTTTCACTACAATAAATACAAATGTAATCAAGGTGTCCAAGAAGAGGCCTACCAAATAGAATCCATATCAACTTATTCACAAGATCTGCACACATGCAACATCTCATAGAAGAAAAACATAATCCATACTTCAACCTCAAATAATTAAATAAATAGATTCAATCCCACATTAGTAACATGTAGAACAAATGTAACCATATATAACATTTAGATTTCCAAGACTCAAACACCAGTATCAATGCTAGATCTGATTTTCCAAACAAATCCACATAGGAGTAACCATAGATCATAAAAGCCCAACAAGTAGCCATACAAATCTGAAATTGTTTCCATCCAAAAAGTGTTTGAACACAATTTTCCACATATCCACAAACCACAGATTTTGGTTAACATGTAAAACCTGCAAAACCATATCCCTGTAAACCTAAAACCACTTAAACATCAAAACATTCACACCAATGAACACCGTCAAAGATGTCATCTGAAATAATGTAATATCACAGATCTACAAACCCATAGTCTTTTGAAATAGGAAAACTGTGAAATATACATATTCAAAATAACATGAATATGAGAAAGGAGAAACTAGGTTGTTCAAGATTGTCCATATCATATAAATATCAACTCCACAACCTACATACAACCAGTGACAAATCATCTAGTGCTTTCATGTAACCATGGACTGAAACCATGAATCCAACATAAGCACTCCAAACTGTAGTCCAAATAGTGAGTGTTTTTCCATGTGATCAAGGTAGCACAAGCAACCATCCAACATAAACACCCTTTCACTACACATGACCATAAGGTAAAGGAATAAAACCAACAAACAAGAGAATATACACATATTATCAAAATGGAGCTCCAAATCACTACCACAAAATCAACTCCATAAAGATCCATAACCTTGAGCCTCAAGTTCCAAAAAAAGATTATTTTGACAATATCCATATGAGAGTTAACTACCGTAGCTTCCAAACTCATAGATCTGAAAAATAATGTTAACTCATAGAACTTCAGTTGCAACCAAAATACCTTCAACACTTTAAGAAAAATGAATCAGTCTCTCACTAGAACCATTAGCGTTGATACCACAAGTTGGAAAAGGGGAGAGAGAACAAGGTAAATTTGTAGCATGTAGATTTTAAATGTTTTCAAATATGAAATAAAAGCATGTGAAATCTGAGAATTACTTTCAATTTAGATTTAATAGCGTTTCTCCAATTTAATCAATGTAGTAGAAGAAAAAAAGCATGATAGAAGAAGACACAAAATTTACGTGGAGAAACCCTTATGGGAAAAAAATCCACACCCAAAGAGATTTATTCTTGTATTAATTCTTGTAATTGACTTTACAGTAATACTAGAATTTCCTTTGAATTCTAATGCACTCCGTTGCTTCTTTAATCTTTAAAACATGTTATACAATTATCTTGTGATGCTTTTTTTCTACAACCTCAAGGCTTCAATTTATACAATTTTGGAACTCTAAAAATACAATAAATTTTATCCAAGAATAGGAGTTAAATCCTCATGCAAAAACCAAACACCCATATAGTGAACTTCATGTTTACATTGTAGAAAACAACTTTGTTAACTGCAAGTCTTGATCATGGATGCCCAAGTTGTCCAATTCAACCTTAGTCAATTGAAGTATCATGTCACAATAAAAAGTACAACTAAAAGTCTCAAGATTGGGTGCCCAAGTTGTCCCAATCTATTTCAGCTAACTAAAGTACATCACCACACATCAATCTCATGCAAATAACATGCATGATTGATGCACCCAATATTATTCTAAATCAACATGTTCTATAACATGCAAGAGTCATGAAAACACCTGTAGCACCATACAAGAGTTATCCAAAACTGACCTTGAGTTAAAGTGTCATGCAAGATACATGAAACACTATATAATAGGCATGCAACAACATACAAGTCCATATAACAGACATGCAACAACATACAAGTTCATATAATTAACATGGAACAACATGCAAGCACATAAAAGTGACATGCAACAACATGCAAGCACATGCAAGTGACATGCAATAACATGCAAGTTCATATAAGTAGCATGCAACAACATGCAACTTCATATAAGTAATATGCAACAACATGCAAGCACATGCAAGTTCATATAAGCGACATGCAACAACATGCAAGTCCATATAAGCAACATGCAACAACATGCAAGTCTATGCAAGTACATGCAAACTCATACAAGTGATATGTAAGAACATGGAATTCCATGCAAGTAACATGCAACAACATGCAATTCCATGCAATCTTTTATGAGTTCATGCAAGCAATATACAAATATAATGCATCTCTAACTTCACTGTTACCTACCACATCATATTCATGCAAATATCATGCATCTCTAACTCCTATATTAAATGCCACATCATACTCATGCAAATATCATGCATATTTGAATCCACTATTAACTACTTTATCATGCTCATGCAAATATCCTGCATATCTAACTCCACTATTAACTACTATATCATGTTCATGCAAAGTGTATTAACAATATCCACTCATGCACACAGAAAAGAAAACTCCTAGTCTAAATATAAGACACCTCCAAAGTGGGTGCCCAAGTTAACTCCGACTACCTAGGAGGTATCAACAATTCAAGATAGACATCATGGAGTTAACTACAAGTCTTCATGGACTCTACTTCAAAAGTGGGCATCCAAGTTTGGTCCTAGATCTTAGGAGTTAATTACAACATGCCAAGTGATATAATTAAATATTATTTTATCTCTCAATTCCTTATGTGTTGGGGAACACATTCCAAGAACTTTGAAGACAAATGAAATTGGTTTGGATTACAAAGTTAATGGCAACTTATCCCAACACAAGACCTATTTTTTGCACTTTGTAGATATAATCAATTTTACAATATACCTTTCATTTGGAGTACCTTTCATTTGGAAGTTCTTTGAGACTAGCCATGGAAAGGGTGAAAATGATGGTGCGGGAGCTTGCATAAAAAAATATCTAAGAAAACTTCAAATGAATTATGAGGGAGAATTTATAAATTATGCACATAATTCTATTGATTGGTGCAAGAATCACTTTATATATGTGAGGTCAGCATAGCTTCAAGGAGGAACCCACATCCACATAGAGGGCTTTGGGAGATACAAGGTTAACCTATTCCAAGTTATATATGTTGAAGTAATACTACTTGCAAATTACAGTTTACTAACTTTCCCCTTTATACTAGTATCTAACCATACTCAAACTAATAACTATTCATAAAATCCCATCTAGGCACAAATGTATACTATGGAGACTAATTTTCACATTCACAATACAAATCACTTGCTAGATATTTATGTACTATTGTATAATCAAATAGACATTCACATTGATAAACAAACAATTTGCATTCACAAAACAAACAATGCATAATGCATTAAAAATAGAAAAAACATAATGAAAGAGAAATCCTCATGCCTATGACTATAGCTCCAAACAAATCAATGAAATCCCTTGCTTAAGCTCCTTCCAACACACTAGACCTCCCTTCCAAATAAAGTAACTCTCCAAAACAAAATGGCAAGAATATCATTGTACCGGAGGAGAAGGATTGTGTACAGGATTGAAGTTGATGAAGGGGGTAAATCATAAAACACACAATAATAGAAATTGAACATAGAGAATAGAACTTTCTTTTATTGATCTAGGCAACTCATTACATTACAGAAGCTTAATTACAATAAGAGGAATCAATCCTCCATAGGCTGCAACACACTACAGCTACCATCACCAGGCTATGGAATCTTTCACCTTCTGTAACCCCCAAATCAGCTAGGGTTTCTATTTTCCCACCTATTCTTGACTCTACACTTGCCCCCTTAACTCTACTACTGCCCAGGGTCCCCAAAATAGCCATAAATAACACATTTTTGGTGGCCTCCAGCTAAATTTTGAAATTTACAACTCCCTATAAAAGTAGCTAAACTTCTGGGAAGCATAACTTTTGATCCGGGTGTCTGATTGACGAACCGTTTTAGGCATCGGAAAGATCGTAATGTGAACTATCATGCCAATGGATTTTTGTCAACTTTTCGAGATGTTTAGGGAAGTTTTAGTGCCTCATATCTCATTTCAAAAATTTTTAGGGGCTTTTCAGAAAATAAAAACTTTAATATCTTTCAGCTCACAAATGATCTTTGCCTGATTCCTTTGCCAAAGGTCTTATATTTCCATTTAGTAACTTTTTGCAAGTTTTTGCTTCAATCCATGCCCAACTACAAACTTTCCAAAAATAGCAGGTAGACTTTCCAAAACAGGCAGGTTGCTATTTTTAGCAGTTTTGGAAAAACTGAAAGTTCTACATCATTATTCTGGATATTATGGAACTAGAAACACTAATTATGGAAAGAAATGAAAACAACTACAATGATTTTGAATTAACTTCTTTTTGGGTGATGCAAGATTGCCCTTACACCACTGGATGCTCCTGCATCAGAAGTGGTTATGGTAAAGGAAACAAAGAGAAGTACAGAAGCAGTGTAAACATAATGGAAGTTGTACAATTTTGATGAGTGTGGAGGAAATCATAGAGTAGACAATGTTACAGAGAAACTAAGAAAGTGTATTGACTTGATTGTTCTGGAGGATGAATTTGATTGAAACAGACATTAATCTAGAGGTAACTTGCGGAGAAGACTTGCTCAGACCACCAATCATTGAGGTAGTGTAAGGCTTGCAGGTAGATCGCCGAACCTAGACATGACAAGAGGAAGAAATTGAGGTAGATTGTGGAGAAGACTTGCTCAGACTAATGATCATTGAGGCAGTACAAGGCTTGCACGTAGAATACCAAACCTAGAAGAACCAGAGGTAGTTTTGCAGGGTGGACTTGAATAGGTCGTTGACTTAGAGGTAGTTACAAGTACTTGAAGATAGATCTCTGAACCTATTTGATTTTGGCATAATACAGCCAAAGTGAGGAGGCTCACTTTTCAAATAACCTTGAGAATCTGATGCAGGAGCATCTAGAAGAACTCAAAATAGTTGAGACAGTTGATAGCGAGTTGCTGAATATTGAGATAGTGACCTTGGAGAATTTTGCATTTTACTACATCTAAGTATAAGAGGCTATGGAGCTGGACTTAACATCTAGACATAGACAGTTACAACATATCAAGAATTTAAATCATTTAGCTTTGATCTCAGAGAGATATCGCTATCAGAAGATTGATTGTTTTTGTAGAACAGAGCCGACTATGTTCATTGGAGTCTAATTGGCTTACGAAGCAACCCTATGACTGGCAGAGCAAAAAAGAACATTATTCAATGAAGTTTAGGACCTGGGCAACCTTCATGGAAATCCGTGCAAAGTTCTATGCATTTGTGGAGCAATGCCTTATGTTTAGGCCCGACCTATTATGTGTACACATTACCTAAATAGCCATTGTAATTAGGCTGACTTGGTAATAATTTGAAGGCTTGTGGAGGATATAAATAAGAGGTAAAAGATTGTTTCTAGACAAGTGATCGATATCATCAAGATGTGGAGAAGATCCTAAGTTGTTTTGATCTGAATAGCAGAACAAAGTAGGAGGCAGGGCAGGAAGCAGAAGAAGTTATAGAGAAGAGAATTGAGATGTAGAAGAAAGAAATCATGAAAGAATATTGTTGTATGAATCTTTTATAATCCCTCGACTACAATCTAGCATTTGTAAATCTCGTCAGGCCTGTGTAATTTGATTTGAAGTTATAATATATGAAGAATGAGATTTAAAAGCTAGGTGTTTCCTTGTTAGAGTTTTCCTAGGATACATCTTGTGTTATGTTTTCATGAATATCTCTTATCTTTCTGTTGATTAGCTATTAGCTTCCATTGCATACCCATTGTGATCATGGTGTTAGTTGATTAGGCTACAAGGTTGGACAGTCCCCCACCGGACCCTCCTACCTTGACTGCATTAACTTCACTTTGTTTCCTTTACCATAACCACTTCATTCTAGTACACAATCCTTCTCGTCCAATATAATACCTTGTTATTTCCTCTTTCTCTATCATATGAAATCTTTCTCTGCTATCCTTTACACTTGTTTACACAAGTTTCTCTTTCACTATTTCTCTGTTGATTAGTTTATAATAGAATTCTTCTTAAGATCAATGCTTCACCTTCTTTTGGTTTCTCTATCAAATATGATGTCTCAAAAGATTCTCCTTCCTCTACATAAACTATCTCTGTATCAATAGGCTCTTCTTCTTTTGCACAAACTATCTCTAAATTATGTACTACTTCTCCTTCATTAGCCTCTCCAGTAATAGGTTCTTGTTGACTTTCACTGCTTGATTCTTTTCTCCTCCAAACTTAAAAATAGGTTCTTCTGAATGGCCTTCTGTCAAATCCTCTTTCATTTCTTCTGTATCATGCACTGTGATAAGAATTGTGACTCATCATTTCTCACTCTATAGAATGAATTACCAACCTTGTTCTGCTCCACATAAGGTCTTCTTTCTCTACATCCTAATCCAACACATCAATACTTCAGTCTATACCTCCCTCTGAACATACAAGTAACATGTTTCCATTCCTATCCATCAATCCATCCATAATTCTTCTGTATACAACCTGCCATAGATCTTCTCCTCCTCATTTTATCCCAACACATATTTTCAGAATGATTCCTCAATCCACAAAACTTACAAGGGTATAGATCCCAACACAATTCCTTTTCATGTCCATGTATATTACAATGTGAACAATACATATCTCTTCTTCTTTGATTTGACTTTTTTGAATTTGCCATAACATCCTTACCTCTATCATATCTAATGCCTTCACTTGTTGATTTGATTATTGGTTCAATAGGTATTGTAATTACTTTCTGGTGCTTTCCCAATCCTTGTCCTTCATATCCTATCATTTGCATGATTTTGAAACCAATACCATCACCAACAACTGTAGGCTTAGTCACACTATCATCTTCTATTTCACTTTCTAAAGAAACTTCTATAACATCACACAAATCATTAGTATCACATGAAACATCACAAAATTTAGGCTTAGATCTCAGGATTTCATTCTCTATTTTGTATACTACAAGTGACTACTCCAACTGATCTTTCTGCTCTTTTAATTCTAATATTTCACTTTTTTGCGAACTATTCTCCTTCAGTTCTTCCAAATTGTCTTCTAGATATCTATTCCTCTATTTAACCTTATAAAACAACTTAAATCCTTCTTCTAGTTCTGCAAATTTCTTTTCAACATCTTAAAACAGTTTCAACTCTACCTCTAAATCTTCATTCCTCCTCTTTGCATTTTCTAGTTCTTCTTCAAGCACATCATACTTATCTTCTCCTAGTTCTCTCATCCTCTCCAATAATGCTGAATTACATTTCTTGATTTCGCACAATTCTCCTTCCAAAATATCCTTTCGCATACTAGGGTTTCATTTTCTTTCTTCATCCTCTTTCCCATCTTCCCCATTACAACAAATCAAAATAACTTAATTTTGAAAAGCTTACCCTAATCCTTGCCTTGCTTCTTCTTCTATGATGATTTATGTATACTCTAGGGTTTCACACTTCCTTCAACATGATCTTCCTTTCCAATAAATTCGCAACCAGCCTAACAGATTTGAAACCAGCTCAGATACCACTTAATGCATTCAAGGTAGGAGGGTCTGGTGAGGGATTGTCCAACCTTGCATCCTAATCAACTAACACCATGATCACAATGGGTATGCAATGGAAGCTAATAGCTAATCAACAAAAAGATAATAGATATTCATGAACACATAACACACAATGTATCCTAGAAAATCCCTGACAGGGAAAAACCCAGCCTTTAAAGCTCATTCTTCATATATTATAACTTCAAATCAAATTATACAGGCCTCACAGGATTTACATATGCTAGGCAACAGCCCAGGGATTATAAAAGATTCATACAACAATATTCTTTCATGATATCTTTCTTCTACATCTCAATTCTTTGCTCTGCAACTTCTTTTGCTTTCTATCCTGCCTCCTACTCTGTTCTGCTATTCAGATCAAAACAACTTAGGATCTTCTCCATATCTTCATTCTATCAATCAATTGTCTAGAAAAAATCATTTGCCTCTTATTTATATCCTCCGCAATCCTTCAAATAATTACCAAGTTGGCTTGATTACAACGGCTAATCAGGTAACGTGTGCACAAAATAGGTCAGGCCTAAATAGAAGGCACTGCTCCACAAATGCATAGAACTTCATGTGGATCTCCATGAAGGTCAGCCAAGTCCTAAAATTCATTGAATAATGTTCCTTTTTACTCCACCAGTCACGTGGTTTCTTCACAAGCTAATTAGACTCCACTAAACATAGTCAGCTATATTCTACAAAAATAGTCAATCTTCTGATAACGATATCTCTCCAGGATCAAAGCCAAATGATCTGAATTCTTGATATCTTGTAATTGACTATGTCTAGATGTTAAGTCCATTTCTGTAGCCTCTTATACTCAGATGTAGTAAAATGTGGAATTCTCCAAGGTCACCATCTCAATATTCAACAACTCACTATCAATTGTCTGAACTATTTTGATTTCTTTCGGATGCCCCTGCATTAGAAGTATAGAAGCAGTGTAAGTAAAAAGGAAGCTGTAGGATTTTGATGAGTGCAGAAGAAATGGGAGAGTAGCCAATGTTATAGAGAAACTAAGAAAGTGTATTGACTTGATTGTTCTGGAGGATGCATTTGATTGAAACAGACATTGATCTGGAGGCAACTTGTGAAGAAGACTTGCTCAAACCGCTGATCATTGAGGTAGTGCAAGGCTTGTAGGTGGATCGTCAAACCTAGAGATGACAAGAGGAATAAATTGAGGTAGCTTGTAGAGAAGACTTGCTCAGACCATCGATCATTGAGGTAGTGCAAGGCTTGCAAGTAGAACGTTGAACCTAGAAGAACCGAAGGTAGTTTTGCAGGGTGGACTTGAGCAGACCGCCGAATTAGAGGTAGTTACAACTACCTGAAAAAGATTGCTGAACCTATTTGATTTTGGCATAATATAGAACAAAGTGAAGAGGCTCACTTTTGAAATAACCCTGAGAGTCTGATGCAGGAGCATCCGGAAGAACTCAAAATAGTTGAGACAGTTGATAGTGAGTTGTTGAATATTGAGATGGTGACCTTGGAGAATTCTACATTTTACCGTATTTGAGTATAAGAGGCTGTGGAGCTAGACTTAATATCTAGACATAATCAGTTATAACATATCAAGAATTCAGATCATTTGGCTTTGATTCTAGAGAGATATCACTATTAGAAGATTGACTTTTTTTGTAGGACAGAGCTGATTATGTTCAATGAAGTCTAATCGGCTTGCAGAGCAAATCCGTGACTTGAAGAGAAAAAAGGAGCATTGTTTGATGAATTTTAGGACCTGGCTGACCTTTAGTGAGATCCGCACAAAGTTCTATACATGTACCAATGGTGTAATTCCTTATGTTTAAGCCCAAACTATTTTGTGTACACATTATCTAACTAGCCATTGCAATTAGGCTGACTTGATCATGATTAGAAGTCTTGCGAAGGATATAAATGAAGGATAATTATTTGATACAAAGTGAGGAGGAAGTGATCAATAGCATGAATATATGGAGAAGATCCTAAGTTGTTTTGATCCGAATAGCAAAACAAAGTAGGAGGCAGGGCAGGAAGTAGAAGAAGTTGCAGAGCAGAGAATTGAGATGTAGAAGAAAGAAATCATGAAAGAATATTGTTTTATGAATCTTTATAATCCCTGGGCTATGGCCTAGCATCTGTAAAGCCCATGAGGCCTGTGTAATTTGATTTGAGGTAATAATATCTGAAGAATGAGCATTAAAGGTTGGGGTTTTCTCTGTTAGGTTTTTCCCAAGATACATCTTGTGTTATGTGTTCATGAATATCTTTTATCTTTTTGTTGATTATCTATTAGCTTCCTTTACATACCCATTGTGATCATAATGTTAGTTAATTAGGCTGCAAGTTTGGATAGTCCCTCACTAGACCCTCCTACATTGACTGCATTAAAACACTAGCTCCAAATCATAATAGCAAAATTAAGAAAACTCTAGGCTAAAAACTTGTGTGGAATAGAGTGAGAGAGCACTTCCTTATATACAAAAAAAAATCAAAGAGAACTTGGGCTACAAACTAGCTTGAAAAGGTGCCACAACTCCACCTTCTCCAAAACTGAATTAGAGGTGGAAAAACTAGAAAATAAAAGAACTGACACATAAGTGTACACCCAAGCAACAACAAATAAATCAGACTTCTAAAGTATACAAACCTCTTCACAAAATTGCCACATAAAAGACCACATTCTCTAATACACAGAAAAAAATTATTTTCAAGGAAATAGTCAAATGTACGTTGGTAAATAATGAAAACTCTTATTAAATCTCATAACTGATTTTCAGGTCCCACATGCGTTCAAAGACAAAGTCAAAATTGCCACATAAGAGTTTGTTTTAAAACTCACTAAGAAATATTTATAATGCTTAAGCCTATGCGCTCCCATAAGTGCTTGGATAGGCTTATACATAGGCTTTATTTTCTAACTACCATAACCTCCAAACAACTATACACATGTGCCATTTTGCAAAGTGCTTAATGTTGTTCCTCCTTATCTATAGGCCACATGCCCTTTATGGCAGCACTGTTCATGCCTTTATAAACTATATTATATCAAATACACCACAATGTAATAATGAATTCAATAATAAATAATTTATTATATACATATATTTATATATATAAATACTATATATATATATATGTATATATTAATATAAAAATCACATACAACTTATCATTTATAATTTCATTTATTGACATTAAAAATTCACATTCACATTAGTGATGATAACTCTTCAAGGTCCAAATTGATATCTCCATATCTATGAGAAATACACTCATGAGTGCATGTAGGTACATCTACCTACATATACTCATGCTCGTATCAACTCATATGTATGTACATATCATGGACTTGAATGAGTTATAATTAAACCACATAAGACCTTGCCTATGCAATCATAAACTTATCAACATGCAGGTTATTTCACAATTCTCACTCGAACATCCAAACATGAAATCTAGATTCACAACATAGATTACTCACTGCTACCCACACTAACCCGACATAACCTAGGTCAAAATAGGATTGTGTGTGTTTTTTCTCAATCTAGGTCTCTCTAGGGTTACCAAACCAAGTCCTTCTCCTAAGTGATAATTCCCCTCCTTTTCGGAGGAGCAACCTATTCTTGCGCCCACTTAAATCACAACCACAGTAGTTATTTGATCAAAATATAATCATTTACTTCATACATTACTTAACAATATTCACATTTAATACAAGACATTGCATTATTCTATTTTCAACATATTGAATTCAAGATTGATAACACACATAGATGCAAAGATTCATAATCATTCAATTTTCAAACAAATCAACCAATCTAGGTAAATATTATATGGATGAAAATACATGGGGTGTAACATACTCCCCCCTTGTGAATTATTGTTCCTGATGATTTTTAAGTATCAAGTATTATCACAATATAAATAAAACATAAAGAGTATCATATCACAAAACATATTGTTTTTCATGAACTTTCAAAATCTAGAATAACTTGAGGAAACTTCTACTTCATCTCAGCATAATATTCCCAAGTGGTAGAATCTTTTGCATACTAATCCCATTGGACCTTGCATTATAGAACCTCTTTATTACGTAAGTGAAGCTTACACGTTTCGAGCACCTTGAGAGGCTCTATTGTTACCACTCCTGGGTCTTGTACCTGTAAAGCATTCCAATCATGATGCAGGAGCATCCCTAGTTCAAGAGCAATCTTGCACCAACCAAAAACATTTGCATTTCAGTTTGTTTGCAATTCATCTTGTTTCTTTTCATTTTCCAGTTCAGTCAAAAGTAGTTTCTATATTTTGGTCCAGTTGCATTTTAGACCTTGCAGAGATAGACTTAGTATCTACATTCACTCATCTACATCATATCTAGAATTCAAAGATCTATACACCATTACCGGAAAGATATCACTATCACAAGATTGACTATTTCTCAGAATAGAGCATCCTAATAATCACAGATAACTAGCTGAAGGAGAGACCTGCGGAAGTATTTCCCTATCTATGAAGACTATTGACACATCATTCAATGACCTTTGGTTCATGGCTGACCTTCCCTGAAGATCCACACATCATTCCATTCATTTTTTGAAGGAGATCTATGCAATTAGGCCTAACCTATCCGTGTACACACGTTACAGCTCTTCATTGGAGTTTGTAATCTTCCTTGGCCGACATGGAGGAATCATATGATCTAGGTATGATATATATTGATGTAATAGATCCTAAGGAGAGTAGTGATTCATATAGAAGTATCTGATAGTTTAGATTTTTGTGAGGAGCTTCAAAGCTTTATCTTCCCCGTGTATGTAATCAAGCCTGTGAGCCCTAATTGTAAGCCCGCATGTTGCCGGCTGATCTCTATTTGAATTCTATGATATACTGAATGACTAAATATGCATTTGTTCCATTTCTCTGAGTTGTTTCTATTTAGTTTACTCTTGTTGCATGGTCTGGATAGTTCATTCTTTGAACCCTCCTACTGTGACTACACCAGTGGTATCAGAGTGAAAGTTTGAATCTTTGGGAGTAAATTGAGTGAAATTGGTGAAGGAATTATGTAAGATCTTGTTGTGGACAGATCACTTAATTGAGGTAGATTACTTGTGTTGTAACCAATCACCAATTGTGAGGCAATTGTCACCTTGTAGCCTGATCACCAAACCTAAGGCAATTTAGACTTGATCCTAGGAAGAATGCCTTCGTGAAGAGTTGCTGCTATTAGAACAATGGCAGGTAGAATGGATGAAATGATGGAAATTCTGAAAATAATGTGAATTTGTTTGGATGCTATTGAATAAGATAGGCAAAGAGGATTGACACTGAGACCTAATGTTGAAAGTGAGGATGAAGAAGAATTTCAATCTGTTGAACAAACTGGTGAAACCCTAGGAAGAGATGAAGAAGAAGAATTAGATCAAGTAAAGATGCTACGAGTGATTTCAAAGATTGGAAAGGGACCTAGATTTGATGTGCCAAACTATACTAGTAATTTGAACCCTGAAGAATTGATTGACTAGATAAATGACATGGACGAATAATTTGAATATGAGGAAATTAAAGATCCAGAGAAGGTGAAATTTTCAAAGACAAAGTTGAAAGGACATGCTGCTATATGGTGGAAAGAAGTTCAATTGGAAAGAAATAGAAGAGGGAAAGAAAATATTACAAAGTGGGACAGGATGGTGACAAAATTGAAGAATCATTTCATATTTGTTGACTATGAGTTGGAGTTGTTGAAAAGATTGCAAAACCTAAGGCAAAAGGAGAAATCTATGAAGGAGTACACTGAGGAATTTCACAATATGATCATAAGAACAAGACATAGTGAAGAAAGCAGGAGAAAGTGGCTAGATACATCAATGGACTGAGATTGAACATTCAAGAAGAACTAAGCCTAGTAAGGATGACATCTTTGGAGGAAGCATATCAATTTGCACTGAAAGTTGAAGAGAAGCTAAATAAGAGGCATGATCAAAGACAGAGAAGTAGAGGAGGTAAATTTTAGAGAGGTGAGACTTATTCTAGAGGAGACAAATCACATCTGGAGTAGAGCAAGTTTGACAGTCGATTTAAGAAGGATGACAAATATAACAATGCATACTAGAAAAATGATAGAAATTTTCATCGCAGAGGTAGCTATAATTCATACCGGAATGAAGGATACAGAAGAGAAGGAAGAGGATTAGATAAGAGAACATTCAAAGGTACTTGTTTCAAGTGTGGAGGTGAAGGACATAGAACATTTGAATGTAATCAGGATAGTACAAGTAAGAGGACTGAAAGCAATGTAAGAGTAGCCTATGTGGATGAAGACCCTATCGAACTAGATGATCCTTGTTTAGTTAGTAAAATTGAGAAATGAGAATCACTTGTGATGAGGAGAGCACTATTTCAAATAGAGACAACTAAGAAACCATCGCAAAGGAAGAGGTTGTTTAGAACCAAATGCAAATCTGGAGGTAAGTGTTGTAAAGTTGTGATTGATAGTGGTAGTTTAGATAACCTAGTTTCAGAGGAGATGGTAACTAGGCTGAAGTTGGAAAGATTGAAACACCCTAAGCCATATCAAATAGCATGGATTTAGGATGATCTTAAGGTATTGGTGAGTGAACAATGTTTGGTGAAATTTCATATTGGATCTTATCATGATGAAGTCTTGTGTGATATTATGTCATGGATGTTTGTCATATCTTGTTGGGTAGACCTTGGTAGTATGATAGAAAAGATATACATGATGGGAGAAATAATACATACACTATAACAACAAATGGAAAGAGAATTACCTTGATTCCTTTAGAAGATGACCCTAAGAGTGAAGTATGTGGGAATGCTAGAATATATTTGGAAGATGAAAGAAAATTTCTGGATGGTTTGAGACATGAGAATATGTGTTATGCCTTGATTCCTAAGAAACTTGAAACATTGAAGAAATAAACTAAAGAAGGACAACTAGAGGAGATAAAGGAGTTGCTAACAAAATATGAAGACATCATATCAAACAATGTACTTGAAGGATTACCACCTATAAGGAGTATCAGTCATCACATGGATCTTATACCGAGAACAAGTTTGCCTAACAAAGCAGAACACAAAATGACACCAGCAGAGAATGAAGAACTAAATAGACAGATACAAGAATTGTTCAGGAAAGGTTTGATTAGAGAAAGTTTGACTCCTTGTGTAGTACCTGCAGTGTTAGCACCTAAGAAAGATGGAGAATGGAGAATGTGTACTGATTCTAGAGCAATAAACAATATTACAATTAAGTATAGATTTCCTTTACCTAGTATGGATGATATCATGCATTGTTTGAGTGGAGCAAGATATTTCACAAAGATAGATTTAAAGAGTGGATACCATCAGATCAGAATCAGAGAAGGTGATGAATGGAAGACTGCCTTCAAAACAAATGAAGGATTGTATGAGTGGTTAGTGATGCCTTTTGGATTGACAAATGCACTGAGTACTTTCATGAGATTGATGAATGAAGTCTTGAAGAAATTCTTTACTAAGTTTGTTATTGTATACTTGGATGACATTTTAATTTTCAATAAAATAAAAGAGGAACATTTGTGGCATATTAGACAAGTTTTGCAGAGATTGAGAGAAGAGAAATTGTTGATAAACATCAAGAAGTGTAGTTTCATGAAGGAAGAACTAGTATATTTTAGATTTGTGATTTTTGTGGAAGGATTGAAAATGGACCCTAAGAAAGTAAGAGCAATTATTGAATGGCCTACACTGGAGAGCATTGGAGAAGTTAGATCATTTCATGGTTTGGCTAGTTTCTACCAGAAGTTCACCAGAAATTTCAGTTCAGTCTATAACCCTATGACAGAGACAGTGAGAGGTGACAGAAAAGATTTTAAGTGGACATCAGGAGAAAATAAAAGTTTTGAGGTGTTGAAGCATAAAGTGACAGAGCAACCTATTTTGGCATTACCGGATTTCTATAAGGTATTTCAAGTTGATTTTGATGCAAGTGGAAATGTAATTGGAGCGGTGTTAAGTCAAGAAGGTAGACCTGTATCTTATTTCAATGACAAGTTGAATGATGCAAGGAGAAGATATTTAGTTTATTATCAAGAATTCTATGCCATAATTCAAGTCTTGAAGAAGTGGAGACATTACTTGTTGCCTAAGGAGTTTGTGTTGTAGACAGATCATCAAGCTTTGCAATATTTGAATAGTCAAGGTAAGTTGAATCAGAGACATATGAGATGGGTAGAGTTCATGCAGAGTTATACATTTGTGTTGAAGCATAGGAGTGGAAAACCAAACAAAGTTACTGATGCATTGAGTAGGAGAAGAAACTTGTTGAGAGAGATGAGAGTTGAAGTGTTGGGTTTTGATGAATTGAAGAACATGTACGAGGGAGACACTAATTTTGTAGAACCTTGGGAATCATGTAAGGAACCTATTGTGATAGATAGGAGTAAGTAGTTGGACTATTTCATTCAAGAAGATATGTTGTTTAGAGGAAATCAATTATGCATACCTAGAAGTTCAATGAGAGATAATTTAATCAAGGAGAAACATAGTGGTGGATTGGCAAGACATTTTGGCATTGATAAGATAGTGACTTTGGTGAGTGAAAATTACTTTTGGCCTCAGATACATAAGGATGTTTAGAGATTTGTGCAAATTTGTAAAGTTTGTCAAGTTGCAAAAGGGAGTAGTCAGAACACTCGATTGTATAAACCTTTGACAGTACCGGAGAGAACTTGGGAAGACATAAACATGGATTTTGTGATGGGATTGCCTAAGACATAGAGAGGTCATGATTCAAAATTTGTAGTGGTTGATAGATTTTCAAGAATGGCTCATTTCATACCTTGTAAGAAGACAACTGATGAAGTGAATATAGCTGACCTATTTTTCAAGGAGATTGTGAGACTACATGGATTACGTAAGAGCATAGTTTTAGACAGAGACACAAAGTTTGTTGGATACTTTTGGAAGACACTCTAGAAGAAGATAAAGATAGATTTGAAGTTTAGTTCAGCTTTTCATCCACAGACTGATGGACAAACATAAGTAGTGAATAGGACTTTGGGAAACTTGTTGAGATGTTTGGTTGGAGAGAAAGCCAAAAGTTGGGATTTGATTCTTTCACAAGCAAAGTTTGCATACAATAATTCAGTGAATAGGAGTGTAAAAAGAACACCTTTTGAGATTGTTACCAGAATAAACCCTAAAGGAGTTGCATAATTGAGAGATATTAGTATGGAAGAAAAGAGAAGTACAAAAGTAGAAGAATTTGCAGATCACATGAAGACAGTGCATAATCAAGTGAAGAAGAATTTGGAGAATATGAATAATAAGTATAAAGAGAGGGTTGATGAGAAGAGAAGACATACGAAATTTGAAGTTGGAGATGAAGTGATGGTATATCTGAGAAAAGAAAGATATCTAGTTAGGACATTTAACAAGTTGAAGATGAAGTTTGGACCTTGTAGGATACTCAGAAAATTTGATTCAAGGAATGCATATGAAGTAGAGCTACCGGAGACATTGGGTATTTCACCTATTTTCAACATTGCAGACCTATATCATTATCATGAAATAGAGTTCATGACAACATGGAAGAAGACCTGAAGAAGTAGTTACCACAACAAGAACCAGAGCAAATTGAAGACACTTTGGACAACAAAATTAGACACAGCACCAGAGGAAGACAATACAAAGAATACCTTGTGAAGTGGAAAGGCAAACCGGAAGAAGATTGATCATGGATTTCTTAGGCTGAGGTGGACCGTCTTGGTTTTCCTCTAGCCCAGTAAAGTGAGGGACTCACTTTTTCAATAACTTCGGATGTCTGATATAGGAGCATCCTTGGTTCAAGAGAAATCTTGCATCAACCAAAAACATTTGCATTTTAGTTCATTTGTAGTTCAATTTGTTTCTTTTCATTTTCCAGTTCAAGCAATTCATTCTCTATATTTTGGTCTAGCGACATTTCAAACCTTGTACAGTTGGACTTAGCATCTACATTCACTCATCTACATCATATACAGAATTTAGAGATCTACACATTATTGCTGGAAAGATATTGCTATCAGAAGATCAACTATTTCTTAGAATAGAGCATCTTGATAATCAGAAACAACCAGCTAAAGGAGAGACCTACGGAAGCATTTCCTGATCTGTGAAGCCTATTGACACATCATTCAATAATATTTGGTTCATGGCCAACCTTCCCCGAAGATCTGCACATCATTCCATTCATTTTCTAGAGGAGATCTATTCAATTAGGCCTAACCTATCTATGTACACATGTTACAGCTCTTCATTGGAGTTTACAATCTCCCTTGGCTGACGCAGAGGAATTATATGATCTGGATATGATATATATTGATGTAATAGATCCTTAGGAGAGGAGTGATTCATATAGAAGTATCTGATAGTTTAGATTTTTACTGTAATATCAAAAAATGTCCCCTTGGGGACGTTTCCCTCATAAGGTTTAGTTCCCAAGTCTTTAGTGTGCATTTAGGACATCTTGCATCATAATTTGTCATCCCGATGGAATAAGCCCTAGGTAACATGACAAATGGGACCTAGGACAACCCCTTGAGCTTGACCCTATCCAAAATAGGGGGGAGGACTTGGGCGCCCGTGCCCTAGTCTTGCCCTATTTTGGGGTATGCCCAATTTTTGGGTGTTGGTTTATGACCGTTATTTGGGTCCTATGCTGACACGGTAAGTTTGAATTAAAAAAATCTTGGTGGGAGTGTTTGTAGTTGCATATAAAACCATGTTTAGGCATTCATTTGTAAACTATATGATTACTGGCAAGCTATTGTGTTCTCAAGGTGATTCAAGGCTTTCATTGTGTTGCAAGAGCAGATTGGTATTGTCTATGTGTTTGTGTTTGCAGATTTGAGCATCCATTTCATCATGGAATGAAGAGCATCTTCCTCCCATGATATCTTCACTACAAGTGATATTGTATTGTTTTTCATCATTATTTCATTTGGATTTTTTCCTCTGCCTCCCTAGGCACACACTCTATCTGACAAAGGTGTTTGGAGACTTAAGTGTCCTCCGGGGCTTGACTAAGGAAAGCCTCTAAACACCACAGCCTCCTCCCAAAGTTTTCATGGTTGCAAGTTACAGGTTGAGGAGCTGGACAAAGTGAAGTTTTAGGAAGGCATCTTAAAGTGTCAGAATTGCAGAACAGGAAGAAAATCTACCCCCTGGACTTGGGCGCCTACTCCCTAGTCCCCAAAGTTTTGTGATGCAAAAATATATGAAATAATAGAAATAGGTTACATGCCAAGTTTCCAGATCTAAACAAAAAGTAGGGCCTTGGACTGAGGTGCCCACTCCTATGTCCCCAACTTTTCTGCCTCGAAACCCTAAAAATAGGTACTTTGTAATTTGTCTTTTTACATCCCTCTGCAAGAGCTTTTTCTATAATTCATCTGTTTACTGTCGCATTTACAAAATTAGGGTTTTAATGGTCAATTAAGTATAAGAGAAGGAAAACTAATAATTAAACATCCTAATCCAAGATTCCCTACATCTCACAAAAACCTAGGGTATGATAGTGCATTGCCACTCGACCCTAACGTCCTTGAATGTATAGGGTGAAAGGAGGATTCAAACATCTAACAATTAGAACCTTAAACAATCCAATTTTTACCCTAAACATTTTGGTGAACCCATGTTTTTGGACTTAATTGCAACTTTTTGAGTGTGTGTCTTCATATTTGGGTGGATTTCATTTATTCATATAGTCTTTCATCTTATTGCATTGAGAAAATTACAAAAACATTGAAAAGTTTGAAAAATTCAAAAAAAATTGCATTGTTAGGCTTACTAATTGGCATCAATTCTTTCTAATTTTCCCTAATTTATGATTTTTGCATCAGCTCTGATATAAAACATGGAAAAATATAAAAATTCAGTAGTTGGCATTATATTTTCATCATTTAATTGCTAGGGTTTTTAGAAATTTTGACAATTTTCATATAACCTAGTAATTCCAAAATCTAGGGTTAGTAGGCAAATTCTTCTTTCAGATTTTTCTACCGATTTTAGATACTCATTCAGAATTTCATTTGGCTTTAGTCTTAAATTTTAGTTCAAGTTTGCATTTAGATTTAAATATTTGCATTTTTGCATAGAACATTTCAACAAAAAACTAGCAATTTTCATGTATTCTCATTAGATTTGCATTGGCATTTTTCATATTAAAGATTGGAATTCACTTTTAGATTTCAGATTATTTCATTTTCATCATAAATCAAACTTCAAAACATTCATATAGCTTTTTGTGTCAATATCTCAAACCTAGGGCTTGAAAAATATCGATTTTCACTAGATTTGGCCTTATCGACTCTCTAAATTTGCACTATAGGCATGTTGTGAAGGGTATTTTTTCACTAATTGGCTGTTATCAGGGTAATAATTTTCTTTCCCTCCTAAAAATATATACAACACCTTTTTATCGAACTCTTGTATTAAAAATTTGGTGAAAAAATGCACATTTTTTACTATTTTTTGTCCTAGGGTTTGGCCTAGTTTGCACTCCAAGTGTGTTGTGACAAATTTTATGGATTGATGTGACTGACATGATTAATTTTATTTTCTACACCTCCTAAAATTCATTACAACACCCCTTTTGCTAGGTCTTGGAATTGAAAAACTGTGAAAAACAACATATTTTTGCTATATTTTCACTAGGGTTTGACCTTAAGTGGCACTAAAAGCATGTTGTGATGGATATATTATCATTAAGTGGCTGTTATTACTGATATAATTTTTTGTCCATCATTATTTTCCTCACAATACCCTATGTCATGCTCCTTTGTATTGAAATTTGCTGAAAAAATCGCATATTTTAGCATATTTTCACTATACTTTAACTTGTCGTCATCTTAGATTCACATCAAGAGTGTGTTGTAAAGGATCTTATTGCTGTTTTGGACTGATATTAGACATATAATTTGCTTCCCTTAATCAAAATCCTTACAATACTATTTGTTTCATTCATTTACATTGAAAAAAGTACAAAAAATCAAGCATCTAGGTCATTTTTGCATATAGGTTTGCACTTGACTTTTGCATAAAGTTGGAAAAGGTTTTCAAAATCTGATCTTACAATGAAATGGCACCTTCATGTCATTTTTCTATTGTATCTCTACATGCATTGATCAAAGATCTTAATTTTGACAAATTTCTAATCCTCATGAGTGAACATCCTTTGATATTAGAATATTTAACCAAATTCATCTCTAGGAACACTCATGAGAAAGATGAGAGTGGAAAGCCTTTTTATACCCCTGAGTATGATGATGATGATGATGTACATTCCTCACATCCCACTACTCTCCCTGGCCAGGATGTAGCATTAGTGGATGAGAAAAGGTCTCTCACATTAAATCCTATGGGGATGGATATTGGGTACAATCAAGAGGGAAACAATGTTAATTCGATACTTATTAATAGACTTGGTAGCACTATCCTAAGATGGTTATGCAGGGGGGCACCTAATGCACCTTATTGCTTAAAGCCGGTGATTACGGTTCAAGGTGTTCAAAATGCATTACAACAACCACACCACAATGTGATTGCTCACATGTACAACACCCGTAATAACAAGCAAAGTAACCAAACACTACATGTGCTTGTCTATCTTCCATGTTCTCAACCTATGCTCCCTCCACTACCTCATCTTACTCATAAAAGTGGTCAAAAGTATGATATTGTTGAATAGCTTCACGCTACTCCAGCTAAGATCTCTCTTTGGGATTTGATACAAATACCACTTACATACCGTGGAATGCTCCAAGACACTGTACAAAAGGTGATTGTGCCACCTGTTGTTAAGTTGAATGATGTAGCAGCTATATTGGATAGTATGCATGTGACAAAAATAGATATTCTCTTTCAACCACATGAATTACCATCAATTGAAGTTCAAAACCAATATGATCCTCTTATAATATTTGTCACAATAAATAGAATGTTGGTAAAACAAGTTATGATTGATAATGGATCGACTCTTAATCTTTGTAGCATTGACCTACTACACAAAATCAAGGTTGACACATCACAAATCATACCAAATGGCATTAGCATTCATGGCTATGATAATTTTGGATGACAATCCATGGGCACTATAACTCTACCTATACAAGTAGGATCTGTGCTTATGCCTACCTTGATTCATGTCATGCCTTGGTGTTTATCTTACAACACAATTCTTGGTAGACCTTGGATTCATGCATTAAATCGAATTTATATTCAAAGGTAAACTTCATACTAGTCATGTTGATCCTAAACTAGATAACTGTTTACATATTGAAATGCAAAAACTAGCTTACAATCATATGAGCTTAAACAATTTACAAGCTAATTCATCAATGCCTCTAGCCACGAATGACGTGAAAGATTATATACCATCAAATGCACTTGTTGGTGATGATTGGGGTTCATTAGATTTTAATCCTTCTAGTATAGGGGAATATAAAATTAATAGCCTTGACACGTCAAAAGTAGCATCAATCTCACCTAAGCACAATTTTGAAACACTTAAGAAACGTAAAGTCCCCTTGGTTGAAAATAAAAATAATACTCTCACTTATACCATAAATTACAAGACCTATGAGGCTTCACCATCGTCTAAGGAAATGAAATCCCTTTATGGTCGAGGATTTAAAATCCTTTATAACAATTGTGAATATGTAGGTAAGGGATGTGGTGTAAATCAACAATGGATTTAAGTACCTATAGAATCCACTTCAACACATTACTCAACTGGCATTGGATATAATCCTTTTAAAGAAAAGAAAGCTTCCTATCATCCCACACTTAATGTTAATTCAACAAGATCAAAACAACATGATAGATATCCTAGACATGTATATTCTTAATGATGGTACCCTACAAGTAAGTATTTCTAACCTTTTATCTCTCTCGTGATGTGTTTCCTCTGTGATGTGTTATGTGTTGTTTAGGCCTCCTGGGATGACCCCTGATTCTCTTGTAAGGTCCGGGATACTAGGAGACTGCCTCTATTGTGACCTTCTTCTATTTGTATCATCATTCTTCTATATTGCCTCTCTCTTTGATTTCATTGTTGTGTGTTGTGTCTTATGGACATAGCATTGCAGTTGGTGACTTGGGGGCACCCTCCTATGTGACTATCCCTAAGACACCTATTTCTCTTCTCTTATTTATTGTTTTGCTTCCTCTAGTGTTTCCATCTAGCGGGTGGATGACAACAAACATTTACACTAATGCAGACCTAGTGTCCCTTTCAAGAGAATTCAAAAAATGGACTTAGTTCCTAATATGACGATGGGGTTGTATATCTTATCTGATGCTTGGCTTGTGGAAGCACTAGTGCTTTCCGCGTAGTGAATATGATGATGTTTTTATCTCATTTACAAACCTTAACAATACTGCTGCTCTATGCACCTTTGTTTGTCTTTGAATCTGGCCTTGGTGGTACTTGATTCAGAGAGCTTCGTGATATAGCCCCACGGTTATCCTCAAACTCTGAATTCATTGTATAACCTTGGCTCTTTGTGTGGTTAATCATTTGCATTGATGTTGTTCTTTAACATGATGTTGTAGACACTAACATGTTTCTTGCAGGGATGTGTTTGTGGGAACATTTGGCGATCATGAAGTTCATGTCACCTCCAGGGGGCATGGGATTTATGAGAATTTTTGTTCCCTTGTGTGTTTTCTTCCTACCTTAATGTGCTTGATATTGATACCTGATATCAACAACCTTAAGGTGGGGGCATATATAAGGTAAGCTGCCTGTTCTAGATGCTAGTAAAGTGTGTTTGAATAATCTTGAAATCTTGAAATCTATTGCGTATACCTCCTTTTCACTATAAGGTGTCTCCATGATGCAGGTGGGGTTGTATACTTTTGAGCTCATAACTCTTTTTCACTATAAGGTGTCTCCGTGATGCGGGTGGGGTTGTATGCCATGCTTCTTTTTCACTGTAAGGTATCTCTATGACGCGGGTGGGGTTGCATTTTCAAAAGTCCTCTATGGAGGCGAGGAACAGTTTTGTGACTAACTCAACCCTTAAATGTGTTTTTGGCAATTGTTGTGGTGAAGCTCAATCATCGATGTGTCCCTATAATGTGCCTGAGATGGTGTTGGACCTAGAAATAGGTACACTCCATCGCTTGTCTGCCATGTTTTCTCCATGTCTTCAAAGTATGTGTGTTTGGCATGCTTTCTTTGTGTGGCATGTTTGTTGCCCCATATGTAGTACGATGAGTACATCCTACATTTTTAGGAGCTTTTGTGTGTCTTATGTGTGTGTTGCCCCATATATGCAATATAAAGACCAATGCAATGAGTGCTTCCTGCATCATGGGAGGTTTGCTTAGTTTCCAGTACTTGGATTTGGATTTCATATATATGAGAAATAAAAAAGAAAAGAATCATACCTATCTTCCATGCATTAATGTGTCTTCTATGCATTTACTATATTCTCCATGTTTTGCATAACTGTAACTATCTTCTCCATATTTTGCATGCTTGTTATTGTCTTCTATATGATTGGCATGTCTTCTCTGTGCTCGGCGTGTTTGCTGTGTTTGTGACCATACTCTAATGCATGTATTGGCCTTGCATTTATACATACATTAAAGTGGGGGCTAAATGTAATGTCAAAAAATGTCCCCTTGGGGGCTTTCCCTCATAAGGTTTAGCTCCTAGGTCTTTAATGTGCATTTAGGACATCTTTTATCATAATTTGGCATCCCAATGGAATAAGCCCTAGGTAACATGACAAATGGGACCTAGGAGGACCCTTTGAGCTTGACCCTACCCCAAATAGAGGGGGAGGACTTGGGTGCCTATGCCCTAGTCCTGCCCTATTTTCGGGTAGTCCCAATTTTTGGGTGTTAGTTTATGACCCTTATTTGGGTCCTATGCTGACACGGTAAGTTTGAATTATGAAAATCTTGGTGGGATTGTTTATAGTTGCATATAAAAACATGTTTAGGCATTCATTTGTAAACTAGATGATTACTGGCAAGCTATTCTCAAAGTGATTCAAGTCTTTCATTGTGTTGCAAGAGCATATTGGTGTTGTCTATGTGTTTGTGTTTGTAGATTTGAGCATCCATTTCATCATGGAATGAAGAACATCTTCCTCCCATGATATCTTCACTACAAGGTGACATTATATTGTGTTTTTATCATTATTTCATTTGGATTTTTTCCTCTGCCTCCCTAGGCATGCACTCTCTATCTAACAAAGGTGTTTAGAGATTTAAGTGTCCTCCGGGGCTTGACTAAGACAAGCCTCTAAACACCACAACCCCCTCCCAAAGTTTTCATGGTTGCAAGTTATAGGATGAGGAGCTGGACAAAGTGAAGTTGCATGAAGGCATCTTAAAGTGTCAGAATTGCAGAACAGGAAGAAAATTTGCCCCCTAGACTTGGGCACTTGCTCCCTAGTCCCCAAAGTTTCATGATAGGAAAATCTCTGAAACAACAGAAATAGGTTACAAACTGAGTTTCCAGATTCGAACAAAAAGTAGGGCCTTGGACTTGGGCGCTTGCTCTTGTGTCCCCAACTTTTTTGCATTGAAACCCCAAAAATAGGTAATCTATGATTTATCTTTTTACATCCCTCTGCAAGAGCTTTTTCTGTAATTCATCTGTTTACTATCGCATTTGCAAAATTAGGGTTTTAATGGTCAATTAAGCATAAGAGAAGGAAAATTGATAATTAAACATCCTAATCCAAGTTTCCCTACATCTCACAGCGACCTAGGGTATGATAGTGCACTGCCACTCGACTCTAAGGTCCTTGAATGTATAGGGTGAAAGGAGGATTCCAACATCTAACAATTAAAAGCTTAAACAATCCAATTTTTACCCTAAACATCTGTGAGGAGCTTCAAAGCTTTATCTTGCACATGTATGTAATCATGCCTATAAGCCCTAATTGTAAGCCTGCATGTTGCCGACCGATCACTATTTGAATTCTATGATATACTAAATGATTGAATCTACATTTGTTCCATTTCTCTGAGTTGTTTCTGTTGTGTTTACTCTTGCTCCATGGTCTGGATAGCTCATTCTGTGAACCCTCCTATTGTGACTACACCAAATCAATAACATGGTTATCCCCTAGAACATACTTCTTAAGATACAACACATGAAAAACATTATGCATCTTGGAAAGAGCTGGAGGCAAAGCAATTCTATACACAACGAGATTGACTTCTTCTAGGACCTCAAATGGACCTACATAGCACGGAGCTAGTTTGGATGACTTTCCAAACTTTATCAAACTCTTTGAGGTTTAACCCTCGATAAAACCTTATCCCCAATAGAGAAATTCCTAGGAACCCATTTGGCATCTGCATAACTCTTTTGCCTATCATTAGCTTCTATTAACCTCTATTTATTAGTCTTGACTTGCTCTTCCATATCTAACAACATTTCTGGCCCAAGACTTACCCTATCTTCTAGCTTATCCCAGTTTACAGGAGTCCAACATTTCTTGCCATATAATGCCTCAAATAGAGCCATCTTTATCGCAGAATGATAGGAATTATTATATGCAAAATCTACCAAAGGTAGGTAATCCTCCCATTTGTATTGCTAATCCATGCAATACATCCTTAGAAGATCTTCTAGTACTTGGTTTACTCTTTCCATTTGTCCATCCGTCTCCAGGTGATAAGCTAAACTTATATTGAGCTGAGTTCCAAGTGAAGAAAATAAAGTTTGCCAAAACCTAGAAGTTACACAAGCATCCCTATCAGAAATAATCTTCTTAGGAATCCCATCTAATCTAAACACCTCTTGGATAAACTTCCAAGCTATTATAGGAGCTCCATCCACTAGATTACCTGGTATGAAATGTGCTACTTTAGTAATCTTGTCTACAACTACTAGAATGGCATTGTGTTTATTCCCCGACATAGGAAGACCTTGCACAAAATCCATACTAATAACTTGCCACTTACTTTTTGGTACCTCATGGGGATATAGAAATCCTGCAAGATGATGATGTTCCACCTTTACTCTTTGGCATTCTAAACAATTGGCCATAAACCTTGCAGCATATCCTTTCATCCCCTTCCAGAAATACAATGGCTTCACATCCACTAACATCTTAGTAACACGAGGATGTCCAGAGTGTGGCACATTATGAACCTCCTTCCATACCAGATTTCTTAACTCACCAGTATCAGGTACATAAATTCTTCCATTAAATCTCAATAATCCATTAGGTTCAAAAATAAAACCTTCATACTTATTATCTTGCAAATTATCCATGAGTGCTTGCTTGACATGCTCATAGAACTCATCACCCTTGGATCCTTGCAATACTTGACTTTTAAAATCAATCTGAATTAATACCATAGAAGATATATGCCTTTTCCAACTTAAGGCTTCGGCAACTCTGTTCTCCCTTCCCTTGATGTAGTTAATGTCGAAATCATAGTTTGATATCAACATTTACAACCTCCTTTGTCTTATGTTTAGATTGGGTTGAGTAAATAAATACTTCAAACCATGATGGTATGTTTTTAACTCAAAAGGTTTACCCATCAGATAATGTCTCCACATCTGCAATGCATGGATAACTGCTGCTAACTCCAAATCATGTGAAGCATAATTTTGTTCATATAGTTTCAGTTTCCTAGACTCATAAGCTATGACTTGCCCTTCACATTAGCACACCACCCAAACCTTCTCTTGATGCATATGTGGTAACAACAAAGTTACCATCTGGATCCGATAGCTTCAAAATTAGACTTGTGGTAAACCTTTTCTTTAGGAGATCAAATTCCTCTTGATATTTTTCAGTCCAATCAAACCTTTTCCCTTTCCTCTATAAAGAAGTGATAGGAAAAACTATACTAGAAACGTTTTCCACAAACTTATGGTAATATCCTACCAAACCCATGAAACTTATCACTTCGAAAACATTCTTTGGTACGGGCCACTCAAGCACTACTTTGATCTTGGCTGGATCAATAGGTATTCAATTTGCTAAAATCATATGCCCTAGATACTGCACCTCCTAAAAGAAAGTACACTTGGAAAGTTTCCCATACAACTTATGCTCTCTCAGTCATTACAGTACCATTTCCAAATGTTGAAGATGCTCCTCTTCATTCTTGGAATAAATCAAAATGTCATCTAAGAAGACCATCACAAATTTATCCAGCAGTCTTTGAACATGTTATTCATAAGGTTCATGAATGCTACAGGTGCATTCGTTAACCCAAAAGGTAATACTGTAAATTCATAATGGTCATATCTTGTCTTGAAAGCAGTCTTGGAAATGTCTTCATCTTTGATCCTCAACTGGTGATAACCTCACCTCAGATCAATCTTTGAAAACACCATTGCTCCTCGCATCTGATCAAAAAGATCATCAATACATGGCAAAGGGTACTTATTCTTTACCGTCACTTTGTTGAGCATCTGGCAATCTATACACAATTGTAGTGTCCCATCCTTCTTGATGGAGATCATTGGTGCTCCCCAAGGTGAAACACTTGGCCTTATTAATCCCTTGGATAACAACTCTTCAAGCTGAGACTTTAGGTCCATTAATTCTATCATTGTCATTCTACAAGGTACCTTGGAGATAGGTTCTAAACCTAGAATGATGTCAATAGAAAAATCAAACACTCTCCTAGGAGGTAATCTAGGTAGTTCTTCTAGAAATACATCCTCAAAATCTCCTAAGATAGGGTATTTCTCCATATCTGTCTTTTCTACATTCTTGATCTCTCCATCCTTAGCTTTGAATTCCTCAAGTTTTTCCACTTTGACTACAAAGATTTGACAACCTTTCTTCTTTCCTCTATGCATGTGAACAA
Source organism: Cunninghamia lanceolata (assembly GCA_027924645.1). Classification (NCBI taxonomy): domain Eukaryota; kingdom Viridiplantae; phylum Streptophyta; class Pinopsida; order Cupressales; family Cupressaceae; genus Cunninghamia; species Cunninghamia lanceolata. Next base: position 5,137,567 of record BSBN01000116.1, on the reverse strand, counting down.
CTGAGATTTATCACAATCTAACTTCTCTAGGTGTCCCTTGCAAAGATACCCAATTCCTAATATCATCCAGACATTCTACAATTTTTGCATGATAATCTACCTTAGCCCTATGCCTCCATAACCAACTCATCCACTAGCTGGATGCTTTACCCGCTGGCTAAAAAGCTCCCAAAACCCCCTTGGTCACTTCAAAATAGTTTTGGATCTCAAAGTATTTCTCCATTTCCACAAGCCAGGCCTCAGCCACATCCCCACTAGTGCTACCTTCAAATTTTAGAGGGGTAATCTTTCTCATATCCCTAGATAGCTCTTTTAGCATTCTCCTCCTCTTAGTCCTTTCAACATGTGGTTGGCATTGAGATTCCTCATCCTCATGTTCACTAGCTTGAGAATTTTCTCCTTCATTTTCATTGCCGAGAACTTTCATGTTGGATGGTGCTTCTTTTTCAGCTCCACATTTTTCTTGTTCCAAAAGCTTGACTCTTTCTCTCATCTTGATCAACATTGCAAGGATTCATTCTAACTTAGTATCGATATTCTCAACTCCTTGTCCTACTTCTTCACTTCCACCAATGTTAGTTCTTCTTCTAACCATCTTGACAAGAATGTTTTCCCTATAGGTTCCATAAGGTTAGCTTCTATGTTATCTCCTAATGTTTCAAAAACATTTAACATTTCAAAATGAATCCAATATTCATATTTCCAAACATTGCCACATAAGAATACATAACTCAAATTTTTGATAAGTCACTTTCTTTTATTCATTTCAAATAAGGATTTAAATATCCTTTGCCTTACATGGAATGACTATTAAGATAGTCTAAAGGAGAGTATCCATCAGATTCACTCTCATCTATAGGGGTTTTGTGGATTATATCCCTCTAATTTTTCTCCAGATGCATAATCTTGAGGTGCATATCCCTCTGACTCATCATTAGAAGAAATTACAATTATCTCAGCCAAAGGAGGAATATGTTGGGAATTAAGGTGTCTCAACATTGGTAATTCATTGCATTAATTTGATTGTATTTATTTATTCATTGCCTATGTTGTAAATTAATTGTAAATTCCATATTGTCATTTTCTGGGATGTGGCACGGTGATGTGTCATCCTACATGGAAGATGGCAACTTGTAATTTTGTCCTCACATGAGGAGATAGGCATCCCACTTTGTGGTAGGAATATTTTTCCATGTGTCAGCATCTTGGATGTTGTGTAAGGGAATATTAACCGTAAAGGTCATGACAAATTCCTATGACGAAGTTATGACATGTAAGAGTCAGAAATAGGAGATTCTATGACAAGTGAAGACATGTGTCAAGAAGTATCTTTGAAAAAGGCATCTTTGGGTGCCCCAAGGTGGACTATGACATGTAAGATAATATGCTATTTATACCTTGTGTATACAGATTCTCTTACAGCTGTAAGTTGTAACTTCTATGACAGATTCTATGATAATCGTAAGAGTCGTAAGAGCATTTGTCATAGCCCATTTTTGAAATAGGTGACCTCTTTGGGATGGGGGTTGTGGACAAGTGTCAGATGCATCTTACAATGTTGACCAAGTGTCCATAGGCATGGGTTTTGGGCCATGAGGCCAAGTTGGACGCCCATTCCAAGATAGAGGTAATTTTGCCTTGTATATTCTATATAAACAGGTGTTTGGAGGAGTGTATTATATGTTTGATAGGTACTATTATGCTACCAGTTTGTCTCTAGATATGAGTGTCAAAGACTCTTGAGAGTTTACATTGCAAGTGTGTTGTAAACATTCTTTGTTTTAATAATATATTGTGCAGGTTTTGGAGTGTGGGGTTTTTCACCCGATAAGGGTTTTCCCCATGTATATCTTGTGTCTCTCTTCTTCTGTCTCACTTTCTCTGTTATGTGTCTACTGTAATATCTCATGTTAATGGTTTAATGTTTCTATAATAGTTAGGATAAGTTTGAATTTACACTCTCCTCCCCTCATTATATTAGTGTAGGAAGCGATTTCTGCACACCTAGCTTCCTTTCAGTTGGTATCAGAGCCTGGCTAGTTTTTGGTTCCAATTACTGGGTAGGGGTTTTTTGAGCTAATATTAGGTTGAGTGGGAGTCTTGTGTAGAGTATTATGTATCTCATTGCAGTAAGGAGATGGCAAGCACATCCAGAAGGTTAGAGGTTGAGAAATTCAATGGCACTAATTTCAAGTTGTGGAAATTAAAGATGGAGGACCTACTTGTTGATTGTGACCTATGGGAAATGGTATTTGGTGTAAAACCCACAGAAATGCAACAAGATGATTGGGACCTCAAAGATTAGAAGGCTAAGGATCTCATAAGACTCTGCTTAGCTGACTCTATCCTGTTGAATGTCCATGAGGAGAAGACAATGAAAGATCTTTGGAAGAAGTTGGGTGATGTTTATCAGGCCAAGTCCTTGGTAAACAAACTTTTTTCTAAAAAAGTAGTTGTTTTCTCTAAAGATGGAAGATAGAAGATCTGTTGTAGATCATTTGAATGCTTTCAACATGATCATTGCACAATTGACATCTGTGGGTGTGAAAATGGAGGAGGATCGATGCATGACCCTACTTTGTTCTTTTCCAGATTCGTGGGATCATCTTGTCATGGCTATCAGAAGCACCACTACCACCTTCAAGATGGAAGATGTGGTATCTTCGCTATTATCTAAAGAGATATAGAGAAAGTCTTCTAAGGTAGCCAAAGAGGCTCTTACAGTTCATGGAAGACCTAAAGAGAAAGGGAAGAAGAAGGACAAGAAAGGTGAAAAGGGTAGATCTAAATCCCATGGGAGATCCAAATCTCCTAGAAATTCCAAGGCTCTTTTTTGGAACTGTGGTAAAACTGGGAAGTTTTGAAAGGAGTGCAAAGAAGAGAAGAAAAAGAAGAAGAAAGCTCTTGATTCAAATTCTAACAAATCACAAGATGATGGTGATACCTTCATCGCAGCCATGGCCACCCATGCATCTAATGATGTGTGGTTGATTGATTCTGGTGCATCATTCCACATGACCTCACATCGAGACTAGTTCATGAAGTATGAAGAGTTCGATGGTGGAAGGGTGTACCTTGGTGATGACTCTCATTTGAAGATTGTTGGTTGTGGAAGAGTCTCAATCTAATTCCCTAATGGATGAGTGAAGGGGATCACTAGAGTTATGCACATTCTAGGCCTTGCATGGAACCTACTTTCTAGAAGTATGTTGAATGATGCAGGTGTGCAGGTTGTCTTTTCGAAAGATGGATGCAAGATGACAAGAGGATCTATGGTGATTACAAAGGGTACTCAGAGGGGTACTCTGTTTTAGCTGGAGGCATGTACTTCATAGTGTAATAGTTCTTTTGACTCAAGGAAATGAGCTCCTGTCACTTCATCCCCACCATCTACACATGCAGTGGAGAAATCTATTATAACCGGTTCTGATGGTTGTGCACATGCCATGGAAGCCAAGCTTCCTCCTAAAAAGACTATGTTATGGCATTTGAGATATGGCCACATTGGTGAGAAGGGTCTGCATACCCTAAAAAATAAAAACCTTGTTGAGGGGTTAAATGATTGTAATCTCGAGTTTGACTTTTACGAACATTACATTTATGGAAAACAAAACCGTGTTGAGTTTTACTCTAGTTCTCACAAGTCTTCTGGTGTATTGGATCTAATTCATTCTGATGTGTTTGGTCCTGTGAATGTTCCTTCAATTTCAAAATCTATATATTTTGTATCTTTCATAGATGACTATAGTAGAAGGACATGGGTTTATTTTATCAGAAGAAAAACTAAAGTCTTTAGTTGGTTTAAGGAGTTTAAAGCCTTTGCTAAAAATAAGACTTGTTAAAAGATTAAATGTTTGAGAACTGACAACAGTGGTGAGTTTTGTTCGGCAGAGTTCAATAAGTTCTGCAAAGAGCAAGGGATTGAAAGGCATAAGACAACTCCATATACCTCGCAAAAAAATGGAGTTGTAGAGGGGATGAACAGGACACTGATGGAGAAGGCTAGGAGTATGCTTAGTGGAGCAAGCCTCAAAGAAAAGTTTTAGACTGAAGCTATTACCAATGCTTGCTATTTGGTAAACAAATCTCCTACATCAGCTCTTTTTGGCAAAACACCTATGGAGGTGTGGTCTAGTAAGAAGCCTTCAGTAAGCCATCTTCATGTTTTTGGTTGTGAGGCATATGTACATGTGCCTAGGGAGAAATGGTCTACGTTGGAGAACAAGGCTGTTAAATGTATTTTTTATTGGCTATGGTGTCGATGTGAAAGGATACAAGCTTTGGGATCCCGTCACTGAAAAAGTGTTGTATAGTAGAAGTGTTATCTTCAGAGAGATAACACCTTCTTCCATTGTTCTATAGCTAGAACAAATAGAAAAGAAAGAAGATGTAGTTCAATTTCCTTCTACCCCTGAGAAGACTGAACAAACAGACCCCGTGAGGCCTGATGATGAGGAGAGCTCTAGCAGCTCTGAAAGCGAAGAAGAAGCATAACCTCAACCTTAGCCATTGAGGAGGTCTACACGAACAATAAAGCAACCTGATAGGTTTGGTTATTCATTACTTGATTCTAGTTGTGCTTTTACCTTACTTTCTAACACTAATGAGCCTAGAACTATGAAAGAGGCTATGGGCATGAAAGATGCAGGTTCCTAGAAGGAGGGCATGGAGGATGAGATGGCTTCTTTGGAAAAGAACAAAACATGGGACTTGGTGCCTTTGCCTGATGGAAAAAAAACCATTGGTTACAAATAGGTGTTCAAGAAGAAATTCGGTGCAAATGGTAGTGTTGAAAAGTACAAGGCTAGATTGGTTGCGAAGGGGTACTCACAAGTGGAGGGAATTGATTATGGTGAAATTTTCTCTCCCATTGCAAAGATGACATCCATTAGATTTTGTTATCTCTTGCATCTACTTATGATTTAGAGATAGAATAGATGGATGTGAAGACAACTTTCCTTCATGGTGATTTGGAGGAAGAAATCTACATGTCACAGCCAGAGCATTACATAGATAAAGGTAAAGAAAATTTTGTTTGCAAGCTAAATAAGTCTTTGTATGGTTTGAAGAAATCTCCTAGGATGTGGTACATGAAGTTTGATACCTTTGTGTTGTCAATTGGTTATCTGAGATCAAAATTGGATCACTGTGTGTATTATAAGTTTTATGGTGATCGTATTCTCATTATTGCATTATATGTTGATGATATGTTACTCATTGGGAAGGGTAAGAATATGATTTCTGATTTTAAGTCTCAGTTGGCAGCACAGTTTGAAATGAAAGATTTAGGGGCATCCAGGTACATTCTTTGAATGGAAATCAGAAGAGATGGAATCAACAGAAAACTTTGGTTAAGCCAAAGTAAGTATGTGAAGACTGTGTTGGACAGGTTCAGCATGACAGATTGCAGACCAGTGAGTGTTCCTATTTCATTGGGGAAAAAGTTGTCTATTAATGATTGTCTAAAATCTCCTAGTGAGGTGGAGGACATGAGCAGAGTACCTTATGCTAGTGCTGTTGGTAGGTTGATGTATGCTATGGTCTGCACAAGACCAGACATTACCCAAGTAGTGGGAGTCCTTAGTCAGTTTATGGCTAATCTTGGATGGGTACATTGGGATGCAATTAAGTGAGTGTTTAGATATTTGAGGGGTACTTCCGAGTATTCTATTTGCTATAATGGCAATGCTAAAGGACCTCTACATTCTGTTTGTATTCATGGATTTGTGGATTCTGATTGGGCAGGTGACATTGACAGCAGGATATCCACCAATGCATATGTGTTCACAATGTTTGGTGGTGTGATTAGTTGGATGAGTAAGTGACAACCTGTGGTTGCTTTCTCCACTACAGAACCTAAGTATATGGCTACAACTCATGCTTGTAAGGAATCCAATTGGCTTAAGAGATTGTGTTCAGATATTGGTGTTGATGCAGGTCAAATTACGATTAGTTGTGATAGTCAAAGTGCAGTTTGGCTTGCGAAGAATCCAACTTTCCATTCCAGAACAAAGCATATTGATGTACAGTTTCACTTCGTGTGAGACATGGTAGAGGATGGGAAGGTAAATTTGGAGAAGGTAGATACTTTAAAGAATGTTGTAGATGTATTGAGGAAGCGAGTGGGCACAGTGAAGTTCAAAAGGTGTTCAGAGTCTATGGGTCTCTCGGCCTATAGCAGTTAAATCCTATTATTCTATTAGCTCTTATAAGGTGTTTGATAAGTGGGAGAATGTTGGGAATTAAGGTGTCTCAACCTTGCTAATTCCTTGCATTAATTTGATTGTATTTATTTATTCATTGCCTATGTTGTAAATTAATTGTAAATTCCATATTGTCATTTTGTGGGATGTGGCACGGTGATGTGTCATCCTACATGGAAGATGACAACTTGTAATTTTATCCTCACATGAGGAGATAGGCATCCCACTTTGTGGTAGGAATATTTTTCCATGTGTCAGCATCTTAGATGTTGTGTAAGGGAATATTGAATGTAACAATCATGACAGATTCATATGACGAAGTTATGACATGTGAGAGTCAGAAATAGGAGATTCTATGACAGGTGGACTATGACATGTTGTAAGAGAATATGCTATTTATAGCTTGTGTATGATAGATTCTCTTATAGCTGTAAGTTGTAACTGCTATGACATATTCTATGATAGTCATAAGAGTCGTAAGAGCATCTATCATAGCCCATTTTGGAAATAGGAGACCTCTTTGGGATGGGGGCTATGGAAAAGTGTCAAATGCATCTTACAGTGTTGACCAAGTGTCCATAGATGTGAGTTTTGGGCCATGAGGCCAAGTTGGATGCCCATTCTAAGATAGAGGCAATTTTGCCTTGTATATTCTATATAAATAGGTGTTTGGAGAAGGAGATGTATTATAGTTTTGACAGGTACTGTTATGCTACCAGTTTGTCTCTAGATACGAGTGTCAAAGACTCCTGAGAGCTTGCATTGCAATTGTGTTGTAAACATTCTTTGTTTTGATAATACATTGTCTAGGTTTTGGAGTGTGGGGTTTTCCACCCGATAAGGGTTTTCCCCACATATATCTTGTGTCTCTCTTCTTCTATCTCACTTTCTCTGTTATGTGTTTTCTGTAATATCTCATGTTAATGGTTTATTGTTGCTATAATAGTTAGGATAAATTTGAATTTGTACTCTCCTCCCCTCATTAGATTAGTGTAGGAAGTGATTTCCACACACCTAGCTTCCTTTTAGAATACATGGATCCCTAAACAACATAGCAGGGCTCACACTATTCTCAGAGGGTATATCCCTAGAAAGTGGTAAAGATGTTGATTTAGTTGGCGAGACTGATGGTAGATGGTTAAAGTACATGGCCTCCTTCATCCTTTTCCTCTCTTGGGTTACCTGAGCAAGTGCATGACTCATGGTCTCCTCATCTCCTAACCATAGGTCACTATCATCATTGGTTCCTTGCATGGTTTGAATAATGGCTTCCCTTTCTTTCCTAACCTTAAGGTAGCACTTGTTCCTAATAATGAACTTCCTAGTAGTTGTTACGAGTTGTACCATCATGGTACAAGAATTTCAAACATTAGATTCTCCTAATGTTGGATGGGAAAACATAGTGAGTACATAGGTTCCAAAGCTGAACCTGTAGCTCTAATACCATGTGTAACATGCCACTTGATCTACTAACTAAGATTTTAGTTCAACTACATGAGGGGAAGCATCACTCAAGCACTTTTCCTCTAACCATAGACTAATTGTGGTCCCCCACACATTTAACAAACTGGTAAATGGCCCTACCCTTCATTGAATGGATTGGTTTGATAACCCCAAAGATAAGACTAATTTGAGAAAGGTGTTGTGTCATCCATTAACTAGTACTACCATACTATGGCTACAACCATCAAATATGATATCCCTACATAGTAATGCAAACCTAGATCATAGTGAAACCAATAGTGTAAATAGTGGCTACTTACACTACTTTAGCCAAAGTTTCAACACTCCTAACTTGGAATGGACGTCACACATTCACCCACCCTTTTGTCTTGATTGGGAAAGACAACAATCTCTAAACTAGGTTATTTACCTCTTCCATGGATCACATATCCCGAGGTTAACCTATTCCAAGTTACATGTGTTGAAGTAATACTACTTGCAAATTACAGTTTACTAACTTTCCCCTCTATACTAGTATCTAACCATACTCAAACTAATAACTATTCACAAAAGTTCATCTAGGCACAAATCTCTACTATGGAGACTAATTTTCACATTCACAATACAAATCAATTACTAGATTTTTATGTACTATTATATAATCAAATAGACATTCACATTGATAAACAAACAATGCATTCACAAAACAAACAACGCATAATGCCTTAAAAATAGAAAAACATAATGAAAGAGAAATCCTCATGCCTATGATTATAGCTCCAAACAAATCAATGAAATCCCTTGCTTAAGCTCCTTCCAACACACTAGACCTCCCTTCCACATAAAGCAACTCTCTAAAACAAAATGGCAAGAATCTCACAACATTAGCTCAAAATCACAATAGCAAAAAAAAGAAAGCTCTAGGATAAAAACTTGTGTGGAATAGAATGAGAGAGCACCTCCTTATATACAAAAAAAAATCAAAGAGAACTTGGGCTACAAACTAGCTTGAAAAGGTGCCACAACTCCACCTTCTCCAAAACCAAATTAGAGGTGGCAAAAAAGGAAAATTAAAATAAATTACACATAAGTGTACACCCAATCAACAACAAATAAATCAGACTTCTAAAGTATACAAACCTCTTCACAAAATTGCCACATAAAAGACCATATTTTGTAATACATAGAAAAAATTGTTTTCAAGGAAATAGTCAAATGTACGTTGGTAAATAATGAAAACTCTTATTAAATCTCATAACTGATTTTCAGCTCCCACATGCGTTCAAAGACAAAGTCAAAATTGCCACATAAGTGTTTTTTTTAAAAATCACTAAGAAATATTTATAATTCTTAAGCCTATGTGCTCCCATAAGTGCTTGGATAGGCTTATACATAGGCTTTATTTTCTAACTACCATAACATCGAAACAACTATACACGTGCCATTATGCTGAGCGTTTAATGTTGTTCATCATTGTCTATAGGTCACATGCCCTTTATGGCAGCGTTCTTCATGTCTTTATAAACTATATCATATTTATTTATATATTGTATTCAAATATATCAATAAGAATTTACATAAATTCATTACACTACAACGTAATAATGAATTCAATAATAAATAATTTATTATATATATATATATAAATACTATATATATATGTATGTATATATTAATATAAAAATCACATACGAATTATCATTTATAATTTCATTTATTGACATTAAAAATTCACATTCATATTAGTGATGATAACTCTTCAAGGTCCAAATTGCTATCTCCATATCTCTAAGCAATACGCTCATGAGTGCATGTAGGTACATATACTCATGCTCATATCGACTCATATGCATGAACATATCATGGACTTGCATGAGTTATGATTAAACCACATAAGACCTTGCCTATGCAATCATAAACTTATCAACATGCAGGTTATATCAAAATTCTCACTCGAACATCCAAACATGAAATCGAGATTCACAACATAGATTACTCACTGCTATCCACACTGACTGGACATAACCGAGGTCAAAATAAGATTGTTTGTTGTTTTCTTAATCCAGGTTTCTCTAGGGTTACCAGACCAAGTCCTTCTCTTGAGTGATACTTCCCCTCCTTTTCAGAGGAGCAACCTGTTCCTGCATCCACTTAGATCACCACCACAGTAGTTAGCTAATCAAAATATAATCATTTGCTTCATACATTACTTAACAATAATCACATTTAATACAAGACATAGCATTATTCCATTTTCAACATATTGCATTCATTATTGATAACACACATAGATGGAAAGATTCATAATCATTCAATTTTCAAACAAATCAACCAATCTAGGTAAATAGTAAATGGATAAAAACACACGAGGTGTAACATGAAACCTTTAGATGGACCTCATATATTGTGTATGCATTAACAACAACTATAGTATATCCTAGCCTATCCAAGTTAGGAGAAGTTGGCAATGGAGATGGTAAACATAAGCTTTATGAATTCTACCCTCAACTAGAAGTCTCCTAATCCTTGGTGCACCATAAGTGAGTTAATGATGTATTCACTATGCATATTACTCAAAGTCTACAAAATGACATGGCAAGAAGGATATCTCTTGAAGCAAGAGAAGTGTTGCAAGAATATGGGAGATGGTACATCCAATTCCAAAAGTTCACTTACCTGAGGATACAAGGTTTCACTGGTTTACCATACAAGCTCCTGAGATATCCAACTAATAAGGTAGTACTCATGGAGTTCACAAGGCAGTTGCTCACATGTGCAGAAAGTTTGAAACACTTACACCAAGTAAATATCAAGTTTCCCATACTTCTAGGAAGGGGCAATTATTCTTGGACCACCCTAGGGGTAGCAGAGCATTCAGATACATAGTTACGACTATTGAATCTGCACTACTATCATAGAAGAAGGCACCTTAATCCCTTTGGTGTCATGGAAAGATATGTGAGCAAGAGGCTATTTCACAAGGAGCACTTGGAGGATTTCTGGGCTAATTGTCAAAGTGACTATGATGTGTTGAGAATAAAATATTCTAGATTGTCCCTTGACTTTTTAAAAAGGTTCAACATTGTAAGAGTCCTAGACCAATTAACAGATGATAATGATGTCATTCAAAAAGGCCCCTGGGAGGCCCTATTTAATCAACATATTCCATTCCCCAACTTGGAAGACTCCGAGGAAAGTTGTCTGGATATGGCAATGAGAGAGACAATCAGGTTCAGTAAGGTCTGGGTACAGGCCCAAGTTGCAGCATTGAATCAAAATCACTAGTAGAAATATGGCAAATAAATGACCAGGTGACTAAAACTTTTAGTCACATGACCAAAATTCTACTAATTTTTTGCAACATAGCTATAAATGACTAATTTGGTCATCGGTTGAAATGACCAAATAAATGACTAATTTGGTCATTGGGCAAAAAACACAACTAAATAATTGGTCAGACAAATAAAATGACTAAATAAATGACTATTACTCCTCTATTCTTTTTTCTTTCCAATTTGATCATAATCCATGAATTCAAAGACAAGGCAAGGCAATACATGTCTGCTTAGACCAAAGGGAGAGAAAGGATTGAACAAAGGGTTAAGAAGAAAAAGACAAATCATACAATAGGAAATATACAAAAAAATTTAAAAATAAGACAAGAAAATAGATAAATTGGATAGATACAAATAAAATAAAGACAAAATTATTAATCATAAAACTTTTAAATATACTATAATATTGATAAATTATTTAATTTTGCAAATCTAGTATGCACAAGTATAATTTAAGTTAAATTAATTTAAATTATATAATTTAATAACTTAAGTTGTATATTTTATAACTTATATAACAAGGTAATTATATAATTTAAGTTAAATATAATTCAATAATATTTCATATTATTTAAATATTATAATAATGAATAATTATATTGTAATATAATTTCATAATTTTATAATTAAAATTATAATATAAGTTTTTGCCTTATCGTGCATGAGTATAGTTCACTTTAGTTTTGTAGGGAATTAATGGAGGGAATGTGCGTTTATGTATTTTGACCAAAAAGGTGAAAATTTTTTGTCACTGATGGGTCAGAAGAAGGTAGGCATCGCGGCAGGGGACGATGCCCTAAATCTTTTGAAAATGTGACATACCCGGGTGTGTGCAGGGTCATGATGGGCCAAACTATACCTCTAAGTGGCAATGAAAATACAAAAAAAATCAGACTTAATCAAGTTCATGTGAAATTTTGAATGGAATATCTACACAATTTGAAAAAGATGTAAAAACAAAATTTGTAGAGAATTGAATCTAGTTTATGAGATACTAATTTTTCTTTTTTAAAAACTAAATTTACTTAGTGAAAAATGAACATTTCAATGAATAGCTATTAAATTTAAAAAATAAAAATAAAAAGTGGGTGTCTGTCCAGCCAACTTAACTATGAGCAATTTTTTTTTTTTGAAACTTTCAAAATAAGTAGCGGACTCATGCCCGAATGTGATGCATATTTTTTTGAATTTTTTTTCCAATAAAATAATTAGTTATGATATTTTTACTGTGACTATTTTTAAAATTTAAAGAGTAATTGTCCAACCAACCTAACTTGATAAAAAAAAATTGGAATTCAATTTTTTTTAACCTGTAGCCAACAGAGCATAGAGTGTGATGCATCTTTTGCATCTGAAAAAGGTGAAATGGTTTGAAAGTTATTGATGTTTTTCAATCAGTGTATCCATCAGGATTTCAGACACACACTATATAAAAAATTATTAATAATTATTTAATAAAATGATAATCAAGAAAATCTTATATTTTTAGAAAGATAACAATTTCCTCTATAATCCCTTTTCGTTTTATCAATTTTGCATAAAAAAAGGTCATCAACACAAAGGGTGAAGTTTGAAGAAGAAAGTGAAACCCGTAAAAACATTAGAATTGAGGGAAAGTTAACTATGATAGTCCCAAGCCTACATACAAGGCAAAAGTGAAGCAAAATGGATATCCATTATTAACGGATATCCGTTTTGCTTTGGTAAAATACCATTTTTCCTTTTTTATGTTTTACAAAACAGATATCCATTTTAGGTTGCCAAAAAGAGATATTTGTTCTTGGTTTCCCAAAATGGATATCCGTTTTGCTTTACCCTATATGTTACTTTCTCTCTCTCTAAAGTTGGTCTATCAATATCCCGCAATGGTCATAAGGATTCATCTTTAGCTTTGTGTAAAATGCTAAAAAGGTGGTCTATCGATATCCTGCCATATTCTTATAATCATTGCATCTAATTTCATCTATGATTGAAAAGGCTTGTCTATTTTCTAAGTTTTGTAAAGAGCATTGATAAAAAAATTGTAATGTCCATATTTAGATCCATTTTTTGCATTTCCTATAATCATGGTAATCTATGAAATCACATTTTTTTTAGGCATTCTATCAAATAGTTGGCAATGCCTTGTCTATAATTCTATAGTTTTTATAAATATTTACTAGAAAGTTACCAAATATAATATTTGATAAGAATCCCCCTATCATTATTCTTTTTATGGATGCCCATGTACCATTCCTTTGGTGTAAGTAAATAAGATAGTAGCAAAGATCATGGAGTTTGGCTATATACAAGTCGACTACATTTGTCTGAAGATTTTTTTAACTTTTTCAACAAATTTCATTATGTTATGCATTGTAATGTTGGCACTTTGTAAGTTCTTTTTGAAATGTATGTAAACATAAGAAAAGTCTACACATAATAGTTGGTCTTTTGGTAAATGAACATTGTGGAACTTTATGAGGCATGGGGATGTTGAACTTCACTGCAATTTACAAGTTTGTGGATGAGTGCATTAGGATTTTGCATTGATGATGCATAATTATTTTCAAAACCTTCATTTATATACTTACGAGATTTTGGGAAGTGGAGTCATGTTTTCCATCTACAACTTTGCAAACGTTCCACTTTTCCACCAAATAGATTAACATTACTTTTAATCATGTAAGACTTTGGGAATGTTAAGATAAAATTAAGTTGGCAGAAGTGCACCTTGACTCTACACTTCTACTTTTTCCTCTCTCTCTCTCTCTCTCTCTCTCACACACACACACACACACTCTGACCTATCTACCTCATAATTAAATCCTATCCCTAGCTTTCCTAGTTTTCCTTTTCCTTTCCAATTTCCTTAGGAGAGAGAGAGAGATAGATAGATAGAAAGAGAGTCCTAGTTTTCTTGTTTTCATTTCCTACGTCAATAAGGGAGAGGGAGAGATAGAGGGGAGAGATAGGGAGATAAAGGAATGATAGGGGAGAGAGAGAGAGAGGCAAGAGATAGAGAGATAACTAGATAGATAGAGAGAGATGAGATAGAGAGGAGAGATAGGGAGATAAAGAGTGAGTGAGATGTCCAGAGAGATAGGGAGAAGGATTAAGAGGTAGAGGGATGATAGAGATAGGGAGATAAGGGGGAGATAGGGAGATAGAGGTTTAGGGTTGCAAGATCGGGTTTAGGGTTTAGGGTTTAGGGGTTAGGGGTTAGGGTTTAGGGGCATTATTTAGAGAGAGAGAGGGTTTCTTAGGGTTAGGGGTTAGGGTTTAGGGTTTATAAGTTTTGCATTGCTCAAGTTCAGGGTGTAGGAGAATTATTTAGGGTTTAGGGGTTTAACGCTACTCAGGAGACATAGGGAGAGAGATTGAGAGGTACAGGAATGATAGAGATAGGGAGATAGGGAGATAGAGGTTTAGGGTTGCTTGGGTTTAGTGTTTAGGGTTTTGGGGTTTGGGGTTTAGGATTTAGGGGTTTAGGGGTTAGGGCTTAGGGCTTAGGGGCATTATTTAGAGTTTATGGTTTAGGGGTCAGGGGTTAGGGTTTAGGAGCATTATTTAAGGTTTAGAGGTTTTTGGTTGCTTAAGTTTAGGGTTTAGGGGCATTATTTAGGGTTTATAGTTGCATGTCAAAAGAAGTCTCTCTCTCTCTAAATTTCTCAACCCTAAATAATGCCCCTAATCCCTAACCCCTAACCTGTAACCCCTAAACTCTAAACCTAAGCAACCCTAAACCTCTATCTCCCTATCTCTCCCTTATCTCCCTCTCTATCATCCCTCTACCTCTCAATCTCTCTCTGTATCTCTCTAGACATCTCACTCACTCTCTATCTCCCTATCTCTCCCTTTGTCTCCTCTATCTCTCCCAATCTATCTCCTCTCTCTCTACCTATCTATCTCTCCCTATCTCTTGCCTCTCTCTCCCCTATCATTACTATATCTCCCTATATCTTTGGACATCTCTCTCACTCTCTATCTCCCTATCTCTCCCCTCTGTCTCCTCTATCTCTCCCTATTTGTCTCCTCTCTATCTCTCTCTACCTAGCTATCTCTCCCTATCTCTCTATATTTTGCCTCTCTCCCCCTATCATTACTATATCTCCCTATCTCTCCCTTATATCTCTCCCTCTCCCTTATCGATGAAGGAAATGAAAACAAGAAAACTAGGAGATAGAGTTGCTTGGGGTTAGGGGTCAGGGTTTAGGAGCATTATTTAGGGTTTATGAGTTTAGTATCTCTCAAGTTTAGGGTTTAGGGTTTATTGGAATTATTTAGGATTTAGGGTTTAGGGTTTAGGGTTTAGGGGTTTGGGGTTTAGGGTTTAAAGAGAGATGGAGAGGGGATTAATAGAGATTGAGAGAGATGGAGGAGACATACATTAGAGATAGGGAGATAGAAAGTGAGAGACATGTCCAAAGACATAGAGAGAGGGAGATTGAGAGGTAGAGGGATGATAGAGATAGGGAGATAGGGAGAGATAGGGAGATAGAGGTTTAGGGTTGCTTGGGTTTAGGGGCATTATTTAGGGTTTAGGGTTTATGGTTTTGGGGTTAGGGGTTAAGGTTTAGAGGTTTAGGGTTTAGAGAGATATAGAGGACCAATAGGGAGATATAGAGGAGTCTGGGGGGAGAGATAGAGAGATAGAGTGTGAGGGACATGGCCAAAGACATAGGGAGAGAGATTCAGAGGTAGAGGGACAAATGTGATAGAGAGATAGGGAGATAGAGGCTTAGGGTTACATGGGTTTAGGGTTTAGGGGTTTAGGGTTTCTTAGGTTTAGGGGTTAGGGGTTAGGGTTTAGGGGCATTGTTTAGTGTTTAGGGTTTATTGTTTAGGGGTTAGGGGTTCAAGTTTAGAGGTTTAGGGTTTATGATTTAGGGGTTAAGTTTTAGAGGTTTAGGATTTAGTGTTTAGAGAGAGAGGACCAATAGGGAGATATAGAGAGTAAGGGACATGGCCAGAGATGTAGGGAGAGAGATTGAGAGGTAGAGGAATGATAGAGGGAGATGGGGAGATAGAGGTTTAGGGTTTCTTAGGTTTAGTGTTTAGAGTTTAGGGGTTAGGGGTTAGGTTTTAGGGTTTAGGGCATTATTTAAGGTTGATGATTGCATGTCAAAAGAAGTCTCTCTCTCTCTAAATCCCTCAACCCTAAATAATGCCCCTAATCCCTAACCCATAACCCATAAACCCTAAACTTGAGCAACCCTAAACCTCTATCTCTAGGTATCTCTCCCTTATTTCTCTCTCTCTATCATCCGTCTACCTCTCAATCTCTCTCCCTATCTCTTTCAACATCTCACTCACTCTCTATCTCCCTATCTCTCCCTCTGTCTCCTCTATCTCTCCCAATCTATCTTCTCTCTATACCTATCTATCTCTCCCTATCTCTTGCCTCTCTCTCCCATGTATCATTCCTCTATCTCCCTATCTCTCTAGACATCTCTCTTACTCTCTATCTCCCTATCTCTCCCTATCTGTCTCGTCTCTATCTCTCTCTACCTAGCTATCTCTCCCTAGCTCTCTCTCTTGCCTCTCTTCCCCTATCATTCATATATCTCCCTCTCTCTCCCCTCTATCTCTCCCTCTCCCTTATCAATGAAGGAAATGAAAACAAGAAAACTAGGACTCTCTCTATGTCTCTCTCTCCATGCACATACCCATTAGGTAGGCTATTTTGCATATGGTGGTCATATCCTTTAGGTCCAATCACCTCCAAACTTCACAAATAGATATAGAGTATAATTCTAAGCATCTTTCATAAAGCCCACTTCTCTACATAGGTCCAACTAATACCACTTTTTCATTGTTTTCCACATTTAATACTTATTTGTTTCCATTTTCCAAGTCCTACATGTGTCCAAGTTGTATTGTTTGTCAAGTTTTTAGTCTAATTGTTAGTCCTAGCTCTCATGGATATTAAAATGTTAGTATAGTTAGATTTATCCTTAGGTAACATTAATTTACACATTGTTGCACAAACAACCACACTAAAAAATAACCTTACCTAATTAAGGTTAACCTTTAAGGTTCTTTCATTTAGTGAGCCTAATAGATCTAACTAGTTCAATCTTCTTATAGTCCATGCTTAGCCTTCCAAGAGAGTTCATGCCATGTTAACTTTGCATTATGTCCTCAATTTCCTTTTGTTGGTTGTAGTAATTTTTTTTCTAATCATATCCCTATATCATACTATTGTTGTTGACGTTTATTTCCATATTCATCATCATAGTCCTAGTTATCCTATTTTGAGCCTACCATTTATCCTTAGCCATATCTTGTACTTCTTCTATTCATGTCAATTTTAATGACCTCCAAATTTTCCATAAATTCTTCTCCAACAAACCCTAGGACCTCACCCAATTCCTTACTTTCCAAAGAAAAGCCCTTCCCCAAACATCATTTGATCATGTGGCTCCTTCCATCACTAAATAGGTGCCCCTACTTTCTATTATTCATCCAATACAATCCCAATGTCATAGCTCACATTCCCACACCTACATTCATAGACTTCATTCCCCTATTGACACCATCATTGATAATCATTTTAAGGAGTTTCCCTTGAATAATCATTAAACCATGGATTATCCCATATCCCCATCTTACACTTTCCTCACCTTTGAACCCTTAGAAGATGGCATTTAGCTATCCCCACCATTACCAATCACACTTTCTAGAAATCCCACATAAGACACCTTACCCATCATTTCACCTAGGTCATCACTAATTAAATCACATCATTACTCCATTCAACCATACCCATACCACCCCTTACTCACTCCACAACTTGTATTAATGCATGATTCACCCCATGACAT
This sequence comes from Cunninghamia lanceolata, assembly GCA_027924645.1. Taxonomy (NCBI): domain Eukaryota; kingdom Viridiplantae; phylum Streptophyta; class Pinopsida; order Cupressales; family Cupressaceae; genus Cunninghamia; species Cunninghamia lanceolata. The sequence goes on along the minus strand of BSBN01000116.1, from coordinate 5,119,783 downwards.
GCTACAGTTACGACAATGCCAATTCACTCTACCATCATTCTTCATATTATCTTATGAATCACCATCCTTTCTTCCCATTCCTTGAGACATCATACCATGACACATGCTAATGAAAACAATTAAAAACCCAATGAAAAGAATTAAAAAAAATCCATTTTTAGAGTTTCAGGAAATGGATATCCATTTCCTGAAACTATAAAAATGGTTTTTTAAACCACAAAATGGATATTTTTAACATGCCTATGAAAGTCAAAGTTAGCCAATTCGTGAATTTGGCTAAGTAAAGACGTGATTTTTTTTCCATTTCCACTATTTGGCCTGTGATGATCCTACACATACCTATGCCCTTTGTAGTTGCCCTAAATAAGGTAAGTCTGTATGGTAGTTTCAATGTGTATTCAATAGCTATCTGCCATTAATTTTCATGAAAAATTTCCTACCTTGAAAATCATTGACACAAAAGGTTGTCACTATGTGATTGACTTATTAAGGTGAATAGGCTCTATGGTTGGAAGGCTCATCCAAATGCTCCTATAAGAATGACCTTTAAGCAACAATCAAAAGATGTTCAAAATGAGTTTGAACACCAACTCACTCAGGTTTGTCTTTATACAAGCTTCATTTTTCTAATGGGATCTAGAACATATAATCATAGAATGGAAAAGTCTATCTCTCAAAGTAGGGTTTGAAGATTGGAAATATTTTATCAGGCTTTCACATTGTTCTTCAATCTGAACATTTTTTTGCAATGAATGCAGGTTATTATAGAGCTCAAAGAACAAGGACTGAATTTTGAACTGTATTTTCGAAATAAAGAAGTCAAGAAATATGTTAGTATTGTGCCAACTAGTGCAATTAGGTATGACTCGAGCTTTTCCAATTTATCAAAATTTACCCAACTTAGCAGTGAAGAAAAGTTCAATGTTAAGTTTAATGGTTATTTTTCAAGTGTGTGTGCACACTACTACATAGGGTTCAAGGATTGGGCAGGATGATCATGATCCAGACATTAGGGAACTAGGATTTCTGTCACATAAGCATTGTATCTTCTTATAATCTCTTTTTTATCTGTGTTCAAGTCCATATTTAGTTGAGGTTACAATATACTGCTTAGAATTATTTTTCAAATTTTTGGCTGTTCGGTTATATTTAACATTTATTGATTATGGGTTTCAGTGGACAAGGTGTGCCAAATCTCCTTATGTTACTTGTGCAGTTAACACAAAAAATGGAGGAAAAGATTATGTACATCAGCAAAGTTCAGGTAAGGTTCATTCTAATTATAACCTCTTGAGACTTTGCTAAGATGAATGCATTGGTTTATTCATTGTCAACAGTACCGTTGGAAGTATAGCTAATGTATTGCTAGCATTTGATTGTTTGTGGCCTTAGATGTTTGCAGTAGTTTCTCTGTATGATTTTATGTTGGATGGATGTGGGTTTATTTCTTCCTTATATAATTTCACATGTAAATGTTTATGTAATGTCACTTTAGCCAAGAAATCTTCTTGGCCATATGAGAGGTGTAGATTGAGTTGAGTTGTAGATCTAATGTTCTAGCTTCCTCCAAGATTCTATTCGGTGTCCTTTTAGGGGTATACCTTTCATTCATGCCAATAATCACCATAGAACCTTGAGTAGCAGGATTTGCACACTTTGTGAGATCTTTAGGCTTAGTACCAACACTGGGGCATCCTTATCATTATTGTTTCTTTCTAGAATATATAGAGGAAAGGCCCACAACAAGATCTTCTTGGTCATAATTGTGATTATAAGGTAGGACCTTACCTTCTCATAGTGATCACCTTTCATCTATTCTTATTCTATTGAAAACTGTATTTAAGTTTTATTTAAGAATTAGGACCTGGGAGATTCTAAAGGTGTCCCTTAATGATTGTGCTGTATGCCCTATCCCCCGGCAAGATTTTCTTGGTAATAATAGGTAGGACCTCACCTTCTCATAGTGATTACCTTTCGTTTGTTCTTATTCTCTTGAAAATTGTATTCATGTTTTATTTAAGAATTAGGACCTGGGAGATTCTGAAGGTATTCCTTAATGTTTGTGTCATGTATCCTATATACAAACATTTTCCTATATTGAGTAATTGCTTTTGATCACTTGAGTACAACAAAAAATTACATTTCCAAGTTCAATATTTTGCAATTTTCTTACCATTATCCAATAATTATCATAGTCTAGGATAATGTGACAAGATGATATCCCATCATCTCTTGCATTTTCAAATTCATATTTATTGTGCTTGGGTTTAAAAAATGTTTGTCTTTGGGGCCTTATCCTATGGTGACTTCATTCTAATATTATTGGGGTTTTTATACATATTTGTATGACATTTTATTTTGCCTTTTGGCACCTCTCATCTCTAGTTTCTTTTCAACTACTATTTTTATATAGTATTTAATTGTTGTTTTTGATGCTATTTTATTATGTCAATATAGAAAACATTATGTAATGTTTTGATGTGTTTCCTGCATGATTATATCCAATTTTATTAGTGCTACAATTTTCATGGCAGAACAAGGGATTTTTTCAATTTTTGTTTTGCAAGATATAACTAAATGCTAAGAGATGAATTGGTGATGTGACATCTTATTAATAAATGCCATATATCAAGATTTCAAGAAAATTTTCTTCTTATTAATAGGATACAGTTGTTAAAATTGACATTATTATTAAGTAGAGGTGCTCTTCTAGATAATGGCTAAATATTTATGTAAAATAGCCAAAGATTAAAATCTTGAAACATGAAGGCTTAGGTTCTCCTGGCAAGATTACTTCTTAAATGACAACAAATACAAACTTTATTCTAGTTTCATTTCTTGTTCAACTTTTGTATAACTCAAGATAGTCTTTTAACTTTTTAAGTAGCATGTAATCATTGTTGTTTGCAAGGTTGCCAATGTGACAAATATGTCATGTGCCTACCAAAGACTGGCACATTTTGCGTATGTGTCTAATATGTCATATCAAACAAAGAACATATTGAATTAATATTCTATGGATTAAAAACCTATTCCAAGGCACCAAAGCTCGAGATGGAAGATGCTAGCCAAGATCCCAGAGCCTAGCTCAACACCTACCAATTGCATTAAATTAAAATATTAATGGCATTACCAGTAAGCCAAATTTGTACCAATTAGCCAAAGATTTTAGGTAGTGGAACTACATTTTGATGAAGCACTTGAAACTCAAATGTACCATTTTATGTACCCTTCATCAATACACCTAAGTCAAACAAACTGCTACATTCTACAATCTGTCAGAAATTGATTACTCGCTTCATCAAGGTCAACTAGTTTAACTTTACACCTTCACTTTGCAAATACTTACAAGGCTGTATCAATAATCTTATTTTGTGTCTTCCAAAAAAGATTGCAATCCAGCAAACCACATTGCGTTTGGCATGGCAGAATTAAAGCATAGAAGGTGTGTTCTACCTTACATGGGTTTTTAATAAGAAATACAGCTTGACCCATGTTATGTGGTAGTATGCTTTTAAAGCTTAAACTCTAAAAAAGAGGAAAGGTAATTGAGATGGATCCTACATGAAGATCCCCAAGTCAACAAACATTGCTTCAGCTCTTGTTATGTGCAACATTCACCCTCCATTAAGTCAACTTGAATTCCTAAGCGAGATACAATGTTGTTGTCATATATAAGAAACTTATTTTATGTAATCACTTAAGATAAAAAACAATATGAATAAAGTTGTACAACTTCCACCTTGCTAGTGCCATACCTTTGTATGTTGAGTAAAACTACAAGAAAAGCAATTGATGCCATGAGGATTGCATATTGACCAAGTTCAGCTACCTGCCTATCATAGCTGACATTGTACATGAGACAATTGCATCAATGAGCTTTGATGAATTTTGTAATCCCAAGTCTTTCTTTCTTTCTTCTACTATGGTAATACAATTAAAGCTTCCACATTGTTTATTCTAGAAAATAATGCAGTCATTATTAGGTCATAATGTCAGACAAAATATTTGACTATCTTTATAAAGTATACAAATCCAAAACTTTAAGACTGGCGGACACTTGTAGATATCTAGCACAATTTTCCATTGCCTTGTTTAAGTACATGAAACCCACAATCTCTTTCTGTCACAAAACCTTCTTTTTTTATTTCCTTGAGTACAAAAGAAATGTGCAAAGAGCATTACCAGTGTAGGTCTAGGAGTTGAGCTAGATACTCTATAGGTCTCCCTTCCTTTGAATTAGCAATCTAAAAATCATGGTTCAATTATTAATCAACGAGGCATTTTTTCTATTAATTCCCATACATTTTTATTGCTACTTCATTTTGCATACACATCTTTTATGACTATCACAATCTCATCAGACAAAAATTAGTTTTTAATTAATTTCTAATGGATCTGCACACTCCATTCCAACACTTCAAGATTGGGATCAACTCATAGGGTGCAGACAAGTCTGATTAGTGCCTCATTATTGGTGTCAAATTCCCATCATGGTTGCTCAGGAGTCAGCCCACACAAGCACACCTAAGAATGTCTTTGGACAAGACATATTACAGTGAATACCTTATGTTTAATAATTTTGTGAGTCTGAGTACAATTACACAACTATAGTACATGTCATGAGGTATACATCATTGCTCATTGAGTTTTGGGGATGGAAGATGGGTGAAGCTGGGGATGGGGGGACCCTGGACCCAAATTTGGGGATTGTGGCTAGCAGTGCAATTATTTATATATAATTAAAACCAGAGAGGGTCTCAGAGTAGCACCCCCAGTAGGGTTTAGGGGTACTGATCAGAATTAGACAAGGCCTTCAAGACCACATGGACCTTCACAACGCATGCCATTTTTCATAATTTTTATCACTATGTTTTCCCCAACACAAAGCCCCTATTTTTTCTGACACAATCTTCATTCTTCAAGTTCAGAAAATTAATGAATTATGAAATATTTAAACAACTTCCTAAAGTTAAGATAAGAGAGCATGCATTTGAGTAGACAAAAATAGTAACATCTATTTTAGTAGTCTATTTTGCCTCCAATACCATGTAAGTATTCCTTATTTCTTCCAAGGTCAACCATTTGTACATGTCATAATGTTGTTTATTTGTTCAAAGATTTGACACAAATCAAAATTGTTATCATGACATAGAGAAACTATGGGACTCCCTAGCATCCCCGTGATGGTTGAGATACTTCTAGAAGTACCCACGCCATCCCAGGGATGTTAAGGCATTCCCACAACATCCCCAATAGGGGGTACATCCTGCATATGCCTCCTACTTCTATAAGGCATCCCAGAAATATCCCTACTCTATTGCTATGGCGACGGCAGGGACATTTTACCTCCCTTCCATTTCCAAAACTCTACATTTTCAGGGGGATGCTTCCTTGTTGAACACTGGTATACACTTTAAATTCTGCTCAAATGTTAAGTGAATTCAGAAGCCTAAGCAATGTCTCTCTAAGTATGGTGCCTTCATATCTGGCATTGGTGAATACATGTTTTAACCTACAAAGTGTTTAGGTTTTTCACTCATATAGATGTTAAAATAGTGAAATTGTTTAAGACATTAACTGTCATAGTATGCATCATGCCAAAATCTTTACGTAGTATGTTGTAAGGAAAGGATCTTTGTTATAAAAGTGTTTTTAAGGCATTAGCATGGTCAAACATATCCATGTAGATTGGGAATGTTTGACTTAATGTGTCATGATAGAAAGAAACATCGTAGAATGGTGGCTTGGGATCATGCTTAGGACACTGAATTATTAATCTTATTAGTTATGAAATATATTGTCCAGTGGATTAAGGTTAGCTCTTTTCTATTATCACATTTCAAAATAATGATATAATGAAGCAATTTATGTTATGGGGTCATCATCACTCATTATGCTATAAAATATATTTACCTCCACTCCTTGCTTAGGAGGCCACATGTAAGATATGTATTTCTCATAGATTATTATGGTAATTTATGTGTGATCATTTTGTTAGATCATTCATATGAAATGAAGAGTAGTACCATGTTGATTTGGTGAATGAATTTATTTGTAAAGTTGTATGTGATACTTCATTGTGGCCATTGTTCTTTGACATTAGAAATAAGAATATAATAACTAATTAAGTTTCTAAATGTGCAATTCTAGAGGAAAGCCTTGTATTGGATGTAATTTGCTTTTTTGTTCAGAGGATAATGTTCTTGAATTATGGTTACTTTAGCTTTCATTAATAATACATAGTACAACAGAATTGAAGTTCACTAAGTATTTAGAGCAATATTGGGATGAAAAAACCAACTTGTGAAGTGACTTAGGCAATGTATTAATCACTTTAGAGTCATCCAAAGACTCATTTTGATTCTGATGTAGAGGCACTTGGATAGGAGGAAGATAGAACAAATTAACAAGGTTTACACTACACCAAAAAGCCCAAATTCAAGGTTCTTCATACAAAAGTGGGAATAGCTATTAGAGGTTCTAAATTCTTCATGGGAAAGGTGATTTAAGATGTTGTGGGACCCATTCCAATCATTGACAAAGGAAGACCAAACTCAATATTAATACTTCCTTCACAAACCCAAGAAATTGCTTGTAACCCTAAAAAAGAGAACAATCATGAATAACTTTTGATATAGATCTTCAAATGTAGAACTTGGACAATCAAGAGATACCCATTTGGACTCCCTATCACATATCCAAAATTGGGTATAGGTTTTTTTGGACGGAATACCCCAACCTATAACTCCTCTTAATGACCTAGAGCCCCAATTAGGTCAAATTTGTGAAGCAACTACCCTTGAATGGAACCATCAAACCATCTAGACCCCTTGGACACTTCATATGGGTGAAAAAACAAAGGATTTCATGATTTTTTTGGTCTCACAACTAACTATTCAAGAATTCCCTTATGTTGTTCTCCTTCCTACACTCCTAGCACATGGTTTTGCTAGGAACTTTCACTTAAACAACCAAAAATCATCTACTTTGCCCAAACCTCTTGTAAAATATATTGAAAAAACTGTACAACAGTCCATCCCACTATTCCAAGTAGTTCTACATTAGTGGAATGGAAGGAAATACATGGATTACAGTCAAAACCCTATATCACAGACTAGTTTTAGAAAGATGCAAAGAAAACAAACGCAAATAAGTGTCAAAGCTTCCAACCACTTGCAATGTAAAGCTAACACATACCTCCATCATTCCTTAGGCTCCTATCCTATGACATTTCCGTACAGTGACAGAGTACGGCCTGTAGCAGCGAGTAACACAGAAAAAGGCAAAAAAATTGTGGTTTGTTGTTATTTCTTCAACAAAAATGGCTTCATTGTCTACAATGATCATTGGCAGGGCTTAAAGAAGCCTACTACAACACCTTGGAGTAGTAATAGGGTAGTTGAGGTCAATGGAATTGTATAACCATCAAATTTCCTCTCTATAACTACCCTGTCTTTAGGACTGCAACTGTCCTGTTTTGGCATTTGAAACTAATTACAACTTTTGGCCTAATGGCATCGATGGTTTATGACTTGTCAACACCTTTGACAATGTCATTAAGCCTTTGACAATTATACCACCCTTTGACATATTCCAAAAAGGTTTACAACATGAGAAAACATATGACTACCCTTATGTTTTTATGACTACCTTTGAAGGCTTACAAACATGCCTTATTACAAAACTACCTATTACACCTTATGATATCAACAAGGAGTGGACATGGCCCTTATTACATAGAAAAATGGTCTTCAAGACCTTATGAACAAACATGGAACCAACAAAACATCATGAATCTTTATGACCCTCTTTGGTGCTCCTGCACCATACTCCCCGAGTGGAAAGAGAACTCAAGTCTCTTGAGGAAGTAGATTAGTAACTATGACAGCATGCTTCAAGATGTCTTCTTCACTCATCCAAGTGGCATCTTCAATGGGTAATCCACTCCATTTGACAAGGAACTATTTGTATGTCTTCTTTCTAGTCCTCTTTAAGACTTGGTGTCAAGAATGCATTCCAACTTCAATGGTTGATTGGGTGGAAGACCCTTAACCCTTTCTTCATCTCCTACTACTATCATATCTGCCTCTGAATCTGCATTAGGATCACCTTTGAAAGGGAACAAGTCTGAAACATTAAAGATATGAGATATGGCCAAGCCTTGAGGAAGCTCAATCTCATAGGCATTGGACCCAAACTTGTGCACAATCCTGCATGGTCCTATCTTCTTCATGAGGAGTTTGGTTGGCTAGCCTTTTAGAAGTCTTTCCTTCTTCAAATGTGCCATGACCAAATCCCTAACCTTGTATTGTACATCTCTCCTTCTCTCATTGGCTTTCTCCTTGTACTTGTCATTGTTCCTTTGAAGAGTTTCTTTTACATTATCATGGATGTCCTTCATGGCTAATGCAAAGTCCTCACCTTGAGCACTTTTCCTCTCCAATCCATGGAGATCTCTCAATTCAAGAATACCTCTTGGATGAACACCATAAACAATCTCGAATGGACTCATTCCTATGCTCCTATTGGTGGAATTATTGTAAGCAAACTCAGCTTGAGGAATAATCATATCACATGCCTCTCCATGTTGTTTGGTAAGACACTTGAGAAGATTTCCCAAGGACCTATTCACCACCTTAGTTTGGCTATCAGTCTGAGGGTGATAGGCTGAAGTGAATGACAATTGAGTGCCCAACTTCTTCCACAAAGTGCACCAAAAGTGGCCTACAAACTTTGCATCCCTATCAGTCACAATGTTAAGAGGCAAACCATGGATTCTAACAATTTCTTTGAATAACAAACCAACAATGTGTGAAGCATCATTAGTGCATTTACATGGCAAGAAATGAGCCATCTTACTAAATCTATCCACCACAACAAATATACTATCAAAGCCTCTTTGAGTCCTAGGAAGACCCAAAACAAAATCCATGCTAATACTTTCCCATGGCCTATTAGGAATAGGAAGTGGCTGATATAGACTAGCATTAGATGAAGTACCCTTTGCCCTTTGACAAATACTACAACATTCAACAAATTTTCTGATATCTGATTACATTTTAGGCCAAAAATAAAACATCTTCACTTGATCCAATGACCTCCTAGTCCACCATAATGTTTTTCCTTTATGATGTTCTCTCTCATGGAACACCTAGGAACACATAGTTGGCTGCCTTTGAACAACAACCCCTGCTGCAACAAAAACTTAGAAAAATCAGAATGATAAGAGTCTGAAAATTTTGAACAAACTTCATATATGTCCTTGAAATCTTCATCATCCTGATACATATCTTTGAGAGAATCAACCCCTACAGTTTGCAACTGAATTTCTTGAACCATACACACCATTCTACTCAATGCATCTGCCACTTTGTTGGCCTGTCCCTTGTGTTTGATTGAAAAAGTATATGCCTGGAGTTGTTCAACCCATTTCATATGCCTATGATTGAGTTTCTCCTGTGAATTCAAAAAACTAAGTGCATGGTTGTCAATATAAACAATAAATTCTTTAGGCAAAAGATAGTGCCTCCTTTTTTTCAAAGCTTGCACCATTTGCATACAATTCCAAGTCATAAGTAGAGTACTTTCTCTTAGCATCATTCAAGTTTTCACTAAAGAAAGCAATAGGCCTACCTTCTTGACTTAGGACAACCCCTATAGCAAGGTTACTAGCATCACATTCCACCACAAACAACTTGTTAAAGTTGAGAAAAATAAGAATGGGCTATTGTACTACCTTTTGTTTTAGAATTTCAAAAGAATAATTGGCTGCCTTTGTCCAAAAAAACTTACATTTCTTCCTCCTTTGATGGTATCCAAAATTGATGCATAAATATGACTAAAACCCCTTATGAATTTCCTATAAAATGTTGCCAAACCAGGAAAACTTTTCACATCACCTGCTATTTTTGGAGTTGGCCATGACAAAATGGCTTCTACCTTTGTTGGATCCATCTTCAAACTACCTTGGGAAATGACAAAACTGAGATAGGTGAGTTCTTCCTTCATGAAGACACTCTTTTCCATGTTGATCATCAATTGTTCATCATGCACCTTCTTCAAAACCTGATCCAAATGTTGCAAATGCTCTTCCTTAGTCCTACTGAAAACAAGAATGTCATCCAAGTATACCACAACAAATTTGCCAATGAAATCCTTCAACACTTCATTCATGAGACGCATAAAAGTACTTGGCACATTAGATAGACCAAATGGCATCACCAACCACTCATAAAGACCCTCATTTGTTTTGAATGTTGTCTTCCATTCATCCTCTTGCTTTATCCTAATTTGATGATACCCACTCTTAAGATCAATCTTAGAAAAGTATTTAGCCCCTCCCAAACAGTCCATTAGGTCCTCAATCCTTGGCATAGGGAACATATATCTTATGGTAATCTTGTTAATGGCTCTAGAATCCATACACAACCTCTATTTTCCATCCTTTTTAGGGGCTAGGACTGTTGGCACTGCACATGGGCTAAGGCTCTTTCTTACCAATCCCTTATCCAACAATTCTTGCACTTGCTTGGCAATCTCTTCATTTTGGGAAGGTACCATCTTGTAGGTTGCTTTGTTTGGAAAAGTAGATCCTGGTATGAATTCAATTTGATGGCTTATGTCCCTAATAGTTGGCAACTCATTAGGCATTTCTTCTACCATAATCCCCTAATACTTCTCTAGGAATTCCTGCACCTCCTTAGGAACCTCTTCCTTACTAGGATCATCCAAACTAGGACTGTTTTTAGGCTTCAAAATCAAAGCATGCCCTTGGGTTCCTTCCTCCTTAAGGGTGTCTAAAAACTCTTTACCATTCACAATCATGACACTTGATCCAACATTCTTCTCTACATTCTCATCAGGCAATGGATCCATTCTATATTTTCTACCATTCTTGGTTATGATGAAAGAATTAGTTTTACCATCATGTTGTGATTGAACATCATATTTCCATGGGTGTCCTAACAGCAAATGACAAGCATCCATGGGGATTACATCACACAAAATCTTGTCCTTATATTCTCCTATCTCAAATTCTACCCATGATTGTTCATCAACCAAAACTTGTTGCCCCTTATTCAACCATGATACTTTATAACGACTAACATGAGGAAGTCTTTTCAATTTCAACTTGTCTACCATTTCAATGCAAACCAAATTTTTAGTTGAGCCTAAATCAACAATTACCTTGCAAATCTTACCATAGGCCTTGCATGTTGTCCTAAACAATGTCTTCCTTTGAGAGGGTTCTTGTGTTTGAGGCACCTTCAACATGGTTCTTCTCATCATCAAACTTTCTCCTTCATGGACTGGGGCTGCACTTCCAATTGGTGAGATAACACTTTGGCAATCTTCCTCTTGGATCAATTGGTTCCTTCTCTCTCCTCCATGAAGGCTTGAGGCTTACTTTTCAGGACATTTGAAGGCTGGGTATCCCACTTGGTTGCAATTGTAGTACCTTCCTGTGAAGACATTAGGACCTCTCCCTGGTCCACCAAATCTACCTCTTCCATTAGGCCTCCTTCCTCTAAAGCCTCCTCTAGAACTTGATTCTCCACATTGCTCTTAGGAACTAGATTCTCCTTGACTTCTTTGGGAATAATTTCTATCTCCAAAACTGCCCCTACCTCTGAAATTTCTGCCACCTCTTCCTCTATTTTGTTGCTCACCTTTCCTCTTCAACTTCTCTTCAGCCCTTAATGCCACTTGAAAGCATTTTTCCATAGTTTCAGTGGTTAATAAATTGATTTCATCTTGGATATTAAACCTCAAACCATTTAGATACCTTTCCACTTTACCTTTTTCATCCTCCATGTATCCACAATGAAGAGAGAACTTGTGAAACTCCTCAGTGTAAGTGGCCACATCCAAATCTCTTTGCTTGAGATTTTGTATCTTCTTGTAGATCTACACCTCATAGTCTAATGGAAGGAATTGGGACTTGATCCTCTCCAACATTCTACTCCATGAAGAGATCATACTCTTCCCATTCTTTACCCTCTCACCTTGGGTGTAATTGCACCATGTAAGGGGAACACCTTTGAGTTTAGTTTTTGCAAACTTCACCCTCTTATTTTTAGGAACTTATTTGTATTCAAAGAAGTTGTTTAGGGCCTCAATCCACTCCATGACTTCATCAGCATTCATATTGCCACTGAACATGGGAATCTCCATCCGAGCCTTTGAAGAATCCTTGCCAATTGCCTTGATGGCTTCAAGGAAATGCTTTTGATCAGCAGGTACCTCTACCTCTTCTTTTTCTTCTTCTTCATCAAAACCTTCATCTATCCTCTTCCCTATCCTCAATACCTTCAACTCTGCTTGGAGTGCTTCCTTGACTCCACTTTTGATCTTTTCTTCCATCTCCTTGAACTTCTTAACCACTTTAGTGGTCACTCCCTTTGGAGGCATATTGCTAGCCTCTCCTTTACTCTCCTCTGCTGACATATACCAAGCCTTACACAACCAACAATAGAACCTTTTATGGCTCTGATAGCACTATGATGTAGAGGCACTTGGATAGGAGGAAGATAGAACAAATTGACAAGGTTTACACTACACCAAAAAGCCCAAATTCAAGGTTCTTCATACAAAAGTGGGAATAGAAGTTAGAGGCTCTAAATTCTTCATGGAAAAGGTGATTTTAGATGTTGTGGGACCCATTTCAATCATTGACAAAGGTAAACCAAACTCAGGATTACTACTTCCTTCACAAACCCATGAAATTGCTTATAGCCCTAAAAAAGAGAACAATCATGAATAACTTTTAATATAAATCTTCAAATGCAGAACTTGGACAATTAGGAGATACCCATTTGGACTCCCTATCACATATCCAAAAATGAGTATATGTTGTTTTGGACAGAATACCCCAACCTATAACTCCTCTCAATGACCTAGAGCCCTAATTAGGTCAAATTTGTGAAGCAACTACTGCTGAATGGAACCATCAAACCCTCTAGACCCCTTGGACACTTCATATGGGTGAAAAAACAAAGGATTTCATGATTTTTTTGGTCTCACAACTAACTGTTCAAGAATTCCCTTATGTTGTTCTTCCTACACTCCAAGCACATGGTTTTGCTACGAACTTTCACTTAAACAACAACAAATCATCTACTCTACCCAAAACTCTTGTAAAATACATTGAAACAACCTTACAATAGTCCATCCCACTAATCCAAGTAGTTCTACATTAGTGGAATGGAAGGAATACATGGATTACAGTCAAAACCCTAGAGGAGGGTTTCACAGACCAGTTTTAGAAAGATGCAAAGAAAACAAACACAAATAAGTGTCAAAGCTTCCAACCACTTGCAATGTAAACATAACTCATACCTCCATAATTCCTCAGGCTCCTGCCCTATGACATTTCTGTATAGTGACAGAGTACGGCCTGTAGCAGCGAGTAACACAGAAAAAGGCAAAAAAACTATGGTTTGCTATTATTTCTTCAATAAAAATGGCTTCACTATCTACAATGATCATTGGCAGGGCTTAAAGAAGCCTACTACAATACTTTGGAGTAGTTAGAGGGTAGTTGAGGTTGATGGAATTATATAACCATCAAATTTCCTCTCTGCAACTACCCTGTCTTTAGGACTGCAACTATCCTGTTTTGGCATTTGAAACTAATTACAACTTTTGGCCTAATGGCATCGACGGTTTATGACTTGTCAACACCTTTGACAATGTCATTAATCCTTTGACATTTCTACCACCCTTTGACATATGGCAAAAAGGTTTACAACATGAGAAAACATATGACTGCCCTTATGTTTTTATGACTGCCTTAGAAGGCTTACAAACATGCCTTATTACAAAACTACCTATTACACCTTATGATATCAACAAGGAATGGACATGGTCCTTATTACAACATGGAAAAATGGTCTTCAAGACCTTATGAAAAAACATGGAACCAACAAAACATCATGAATCTTTATGACCCTCTTTGGTGCTCCTCCACCAGATTCCCTTGACCTAAAAATATTTTGTTCTACATTTCTATTCGTTTGCAATGTTTGTGGGAAAGTTTGTTCTTCTACTTAAACTTTAGTTTTTTAATAAAAATGATGGCTGGAAAAGTTAATTTAAATAATCTTTTAGATTACAAACATCATATTTTGTAAGTTTTGATGGTTTTGAATTGTTATTTCAATGTACAATCTTGGAGGTGAAAGTTATAGAAAGATTGGGAACTACAATTGATGTTATATTGATAAATGGTGTCCTACATGAAGACGATCAAATTGTGGTTTGTGGAATGTAGTGAGCAAGTCTGATAAATACTTGCCTTGTTAAGAGTTGGAGTTAGCATATACATTTGGTGCTTGAGTGGTTATCTAACCTTTATTGTAAATACATTATTATTAGGGTTCCATTGTGGCAACTATATGTGCTTTATTGACTCCACATCCAATGAAGGAGCTTTGAGTGAAGGTGAGTGACAAAGTATTGCATGTCACATTAAGAAGGTTTTAGGATTACAATTTACTTTGGAAGTTATTCTAGTTATTTTTATGGACTTTTGTTAGGAAAGCCCAACAATCTTACTTTCATGTTAATTTTTGAATGGAAACCTATGCTCTATAATTTGTCCAATATTGCTTACAAGAAAGAAGAATCCATATAAAATCACATTTCTGACTTCTCTTTATAATCAATTATTCTAGTTTTTCTTGCATGCACTTTGTCAAATTTTATATGAAGGCTTTTAGTTTTTATCATGTTGCCTAACTTAGGACATATGACATCATAATTTTCCTGAATCAGACTTTAAATATTTGTAATGGTTAAGTAGAGAATTGACAATTAAACTTTGTGTGGGGCTGTTGTTTGAAATAAGCTGAACCAATGCAATTTAAGGTGCTGCATGCGATAAAGACAACAGGCATTATGAGGGCCTTTTTAATTCTATTTGGAAGGGTGATGGATGACTAAAGAGATAGGAGAAAAATCTCAACTATAGTATTGGGCTACATAATTGATCAAAACCTTCTATGGATTGATTCAATAAGGCACATTTAGAAATAGAATGCCTACGGTGAAATACAACTTTGTAAAGTCTGCTTGAACCTGCTATATCACATTGATCAATGTCTATGCTAATACTCAAAGTACGCCAAACTACTTAAAGAACCTTCATGATTTTCTTGGAAAAGAAATTGAGAATTGATATTGGAGGTCAAAGCCATTGGATAATTTTTTAAATCAATATGCCTGGGGGAATTAGATCTTATTGGCTAACTATGCTAAATGATGGGTCTAAAAATTAGCAATTTTTCTCTGAGTTTTGGGCCCAGCAATTTTTTTTTGGATTTTGGGGATGGTAGAGGGATATCAATTAAAATAATATATGGAATTAATATTTGAATTAAAAAAACAAAAAAAAGAAATTAATAAATAAAAAATACCTGAAAAATAGCATACACAAACCAAAATAAGCTCAAATATTAAGCAATACATACAATAACAATTCATTGATTCCATAATCCATCTGATAGACTGATAGTCATAGACATAATATAAAGCATGACTTCTATCAAGAGATTCCAAAAAAATGTTGCATCATGCATATTACATAGGTAAATTGAGAGACAAGCTAGAAATTATAGTCATCTTTCAATTGTTATCTCAAGAATTGCTTGTCTTCCTCTTCCTCTTTTCTATTGGTCAATGCATAACAACAATTAGCATGGATTTTAATTTTTTTAGGGGGTTGGAGGGCCTCTCTTTTAGGGTTTTATTTATTTTAGAATGTTTTTATTTATTTTTTGTTGTTCTTAATGTAATGTCCCTTTTCAGGATATTCCTGATTTCTTTGCGTACAAACAATAATTATCACTAGAAATGATATTAGAAACATAAAAGATCAAGAAATTATGATAATATTAAGATCAATACATCATAGCATCATTAATATTCATATCAATACATCATGGCATCATTAATATTCAGACCAATACATCATAGCATAATTAATATTCAAATCAATACATTATAGTACAAACAATATTCAGTTCAATACATCATGGCATCATTAATATTCAGACCAATACATCATAGCATCATTAATATTTAGATCAATACATCATAGCACAATCCTCATAGCTAATCGCATCATGAATTAGTTAGACATACTTGCAAATAGCAATATTAAGGTGGGTCATCCTCAATATTGTCGAGAGCATGTAAGGAGTGCCATCCTTACAACTCCCAGTCCACCTTGGAGGGGGGCTATCCTCCTTGATCAAGCTCAAGAGCATGGAAGGTGGGCCATCCTTCCAACTCTTGGCCAACTTGATAAGAGCATGAGAGGGGGAATCCTCTCATCTCTTGTGAACTTGGGAGGGGGGCCATCCTTCCTATTTGCAAGGCACTTCCTCAAATTTAAAACTGATTTCTTGAGTTTTTCTAGATTATTGCTGATTGGTATTTCTATGCTTGAATGATTTATGCTTGAATTAATATTGCTTGGAATGAATGATCTCTTACCCAAGAGATGATCTTCCTTATATTCCTTTTTCCTTCAATGGACATAACTTTTCAGATGCCCTTTGACCTTTATCACAACTTAAACTTTAATTATTTTATAATTATATTATATTGTATATTTTATATTTTAATTTGATATTATTATTTTTATTTTAATCCTATTTCAAAAAGGGGACATTACACTTAATGTGTTGGATGTGGAGGATACCTTGAACTTCCTGAGATAGCTACGGTGCTGGCCAGGGGATGCCAAGGAGTCTCAAAACTAGGGACATCACAGGATGTCTCCCTTTTAGGTAATGCCCCCAAAACTTTCAAAAAGGGAGGACATAGAGGGAATGTACATTCCAAGTCCCCAAGTTCCCTGAATGTCACCTATACCATGGGGACAAGGAACACTGATAATTAGTTGTCCAACATTTTCTCTCTTTTGTGCTATGGCCTACTATATTTCAACTATTCTTAGATTGTGGAATGTTGTTCCTTTTAGTGATCTCTTATGTCTAGCCTTGTATTTGCATGGATATGGAGAGAGACTAGGTTTGTAGCATGTATTTTTTCTATTTATGCAAGATCAAGATATTCAAGGATCTTCTAGATTTAAAAATAATGAATGCTACAAATAATCTAAGTTACTAAATTAGGTATGGGTATGGGTACATGTGTATGGTATGCTAGTATGGAAAATTGTTTCGGACTTGAGTACGTTTGTACAAATAACATATAAAATCATAAATATATACATATTTGCAACCTAAACAAATGAAATAAGTTCATAATACCACATATCATGCATATGCTAAACAAAACTATCATAAATATCACAACTTCAATTTACAAAAATACTAATATATTTAAATAAAACTAAAATGTTATAATATGTATAAATTATAAATATCTATACATATAACTAAAGTAAAACATATATGAACTTAATTCTATTTATGATGTATAAATATCTCTACTATGCCCTTTTTAAATACAACTTACAATATATCACCACTTACAATAATATTACCACTTACCACCCACTTACTTATGACAATATAACTTACTATATTTATAATAGTTAAATATTATATTACTTAGAAACTTTCAATTAGCAAGTGGTAATATTATAATCTTTTAAATATATTAAATTTAATTATTAGAAATAGTAAGTGGTAATATTATAAACTTTTAGCTGTTAATGGCATGGTTTGTTTGTTAAGTCATGGAATTGTTGTTGTTGCCACCAAGGTTCAAACCCCCACTGAGCTATTGAGCTTGCGGGCTTTGGAACCCCACTAGATCCTTGTTGGGCCGATGTGCTCACAAGATTGAAACCCTAGAGTGGTTGTTGTCACCTGAGTTCAAACCCTCGGTGGGCCACTATTCTCATGGGTCTAGTGTGCCCTTGTTGGGCCATTGAGCTTGTGGGTTTGAACCACTAGTGTTAATGCTAAGTGTTCAGGCTATGGCATTGAAACAAGGGGAGGAGGCCCCCCTTGTGACCTTCACTGGTTCTAGGCCAGTCTAAATAATCTCCTTTGAATGATTAAAAAAATAAAAATATTATAAACTTTTAAATACATTAAATTTAACTAAAACTAGATGGGGAAGCCTGCGGGCAGTTAAAGATCAAGGACTTACTTAAAGTAGGGAAGGGGGGCCCACTTCCTGAAGAGCAATGAAACTCATCTCTTGGAATGTTAGGGGATTAAATGCCCCTAACAAGAGATGCCTAATCAGGCATTTCTCAGAATCGGTAATTATTGATTTGTGGTTACTCCAAGAGACTAAGCTAATTCAGAAGGAAAGAGATAAATTTTGCAAGAAGATGCGAAGGTGAAAATCCTTGGGAGTCAAATCTAATGGAGCTTTAGGTGGACTTATCACCCTATGGCATCCTCAATCAGTTCTAGTAGAGGAGGTGGCAAAAAACAAATGTTGGATAGCTTCCAAAGTAAGGAGCTTAGCCTCAAATATGTGCTTTCTTTTGATTAACATTTATGGGCCCAACTCTTGCTTAGAGAAGAAGAAAATTTGGAAAGAGCTAGTCTTAGTTCTCAATTGTCAAGCCTTTAATTTTTATATTCTGGGGGGCGATTTCAGTGCAATTCTGAGATCCAAGGACAAGAGAGGAGGGGTTGGAAGAAAGCTTCAACTCAGATAGACTTTGAAAACTTTGTGGAGAGAAACTCTCTATTCAAAATTCCTATGGGGAATGGAGCACTCACTTGGACGAATAGAAGATTGGGTTTTAGCAATATAGCAAAAAAAATGGACAAATTTTTCTTCAAGGGAAACATGGGCAACTTTCCATTTAGTTTAGAATGCCTAATTTTACCAATTTCGAGATCAGACCACTTCCCAATCTACTTGGAAATTGTAGGGGCAAGGAGGCCAGTTAAGTGCCCGTTCAAATTTGAAAACATGTGGTTCAAGGATCATGACTTTGTAGATTTGATCAAGCAGTGGTGGTCAAAAATCAATCCGGATGGAGATAAACTCTTCAATATTGTAACCAAATTAAAATATGTAAAATAAAAAATTAGAGCTTGGAATAAAGACTACTTCAAGATTATTTTTGATGAAAAAAGAAGAATTGAAGGGGAATTAAAGATTCTTAATGAGAAGGTTTTAAGAGAAGGTATGGATGCTAATAGATTTGTTCTTGAGAATGAATTTCTTGGAAAATTGGAAGGATTGACTTCTAAAGAAGAGGTTTTTTGGTGACAAAAATCAAGGGAGGTCTAGTTAAGGGATGGGGATAAGAACTCAAAATTTTTCCATAACTCCACCAAAGCTAGAAGTGAAATCAATAGAATTTTGGTGGTCAAAGATGCAGATGGGAACTTTCTAGATAAGCAGAAGATATTAATAAATAAGTGGTCTCTTTCTTTGAAAATTTGCTAAATGACAGAGAAGGCTCGAATTTAGAGAACCAACAGATTTTATTACGGGGCATTACTAAATTGATTTCAGAAGATCACAACAAATTTTTGACTAGAAAGTTATCGAAAGAAAAAATAAAAAAGGCACTCTTTGGTCTTCATCCAGATAGAGGCCCAAGGCCCGATGGATTTCTGGTAGCTTTCTTCCAAAAGTGTTGGGAGTTTCTGGGAAAGGAGATCTCAGAGGCTATTGAGGATTCCAGGAATTCAGGGAAAGTATTGAAAGAGCTAAATAATACTTTTTTAGCCCTCATTCCCAAAAAGAATAAGCCATATTCTCTAGAGTAGTTCAGACCCATTGCCTTATGCAATACCTTATATAAAATTCTAGCCAAGGCAGTAGCTAACAGGCTAAAGCTGATCTTGCCAGATGTCATTGCTGAAGAATAAATAGGCTTCGTTCTTGGTAGGTCTATTTTGGATGGGATGATAATTGCCTAGGAAGCTATTCATTAAGTCCAAAGAAGCAAAAATCTAGTAATGCTTATTAAATTAGATATGAAAAAGGTTTACGATAGAGTAAATTTGAGGTTTCTCTTCAAAGTGTTAGAATCTTTCAGTTTTGATATCTCTTGGTTGAATTAGATTTTTGAGTGGGTGGCCAGTCCCAGGTTCTTAGTCTTGGTAAATGGCTCCCCCAAAGGTTTCTTTGGATCCTTGAGGGGACTCAAGTAGGGATATCCGATGTCCCCCTTTCTTTTTATTCTAATGGCGAAAGCACTGGCAAGCCAATGTTTGAGGGTGAAAGCAGAAGGTAGAATTCATGGGATTTAGATCACCCAAAATGTTTAGGAAGTTACTCATCAGTAGTTTTCTGATGATACCATGTTGTTTGCAACTACTAAGGAAAGGGAAGCCACTCATTTGATCCAAATCTTGGATTTATATTCCTCTACTTTAGGTCAAGAGGTTAGTCACTTGAAATCGGAAGTTTTCTTTTTTAATACTAATAGCAGAATTGAAAATAGGATCCTTAGAATTTTGAAGTTCAGGAAAGGAGAACTCCCTTGCAAGTACTTGGGGCTGCCTTTGGCCAAAGGAGTCAGGCCGGGTAAGCTTTGGGATAGGCTTATAGAAAGGACAAAAAATAAATTATCTTCTTGGAAGAACAAGTGGATTTCATGGGCTGGTAGATTAACTCTGCTGAAGGTTGTCATAACAACAATTCCCACTTACATGATATCATGTTTTCCATTGGCAAAAGTAGCCTTTGTGGAGTTAAATAAAAAGATGAGGAAATTCTTTTGGCAGGGCAATTTAGATCAGAATAAATACTCTTTAATCAAATGGTCTTAGATTTGTGAGCCTATTGAAGCAAATGGAACTAGCCTGAAAAACTTGGCAGAACAAAATCTAGCCCTACGAGCCAAATTGGTTTGGGAAATTCATTCAAAACCAGAGTTGAAATGGGTAAAGATTGATTAGTAAAATATTTAGAAGGAGAGAACAGCATTTTCACCATGAGGCAACTTCCTAGGGGCTCAAGAATTTGGAACTTCATTAGTAATTGTAGAGCTTTGATCATTAATCACTTGACGTGGGAGATTAAGGATGGAAGCAAAGCTTTATTCTGGGAAGATTTGTTAGACGATCACTCCATTTTAGCAAAGAGAGAAGAATTAACTATAGCTAGAGAGACTACAAAACAAAGGTGGGGGGACAAAGTTAGAGACTATATTAAGCCCCTTATCCTAGGTATTGGAGTTGGTTCCAGATAGAAGGACATAGGACCTCTGGGGTTGGTGGATGGAGTGGCTTCAGCCTTGGAAGAAGTCTTGAGAAATCATAGGGTGATCTTAAGAGCTGGTTCAGATGTGCTGAGATGGGATACGACCCCTTGAGGTCTTTATAGTTTTAAGGATGGTTACAAGGCTCTCAAAGGTGATCTAGAGAACAATCTTTGCTTTCCAATCTCACTATGTTGGAATAAATTATGTCTACCAAAGGTAGAATCCTAACAATGGATAGATTTAAGAAAATGGGATTTGCAAGCCCCTCCATTTGTGTTTTGTACAACCAAGATGAAGAGTCAGTTGATCATCTTCTTCTCAACTGTGAGTTTTTAGTGAAAAGTTGGGAATGGTTAGGGCTAAAGTTAAACTAGGTTTCTTCTCTTCCCAAACTTCTTCTAGAAACTCTAATTTCTTGGCCTCTTCTTTTTAAAGAGTCAATTTTTGGAGGACTTTGGATAATTAGCCCCTCATTGCTCTTGTAGGAATTGTGGAAGGAAAGAAATTAGAGAATCTTCCAAGAGAAGGAGACCACTATCCACACCTTCCTAAATAAACTTGAGGCAAAGATAGTGGAAGTTATGAATGCTAGACTGGTAGATGGAGGTGGGGGGCAAAAGATCTTTTCTTCTTGGGATGAAGAGATGAAGAAAAATTGGAAAGGTTTAATAACACCATCTATAGCCACTGATCATAAGGTTTCCTTGAGAGAAGAAAGAGAAGCAGTTTTCTAGACCCCCTGGAAGAAGGATGGTACAAGCTAAATTTTGACGGGGCCTCCAGAGGTAATCTAGGGTCTCGGGTGCAGGCTATATTGTCAAAGATTGGAAAGAGAGAATGGTTGGGAGATTGGAAGAAAGATTACCAGAAGGAACAAATAATAAAGTAGAATTGCAAGCTATTATTTTGGGGCTTAGATTATATCAACAACTTAGAATCAAAAAATTGGAAATAGAAGGAGATTCCCTGTTAATAATCAATGGACTCAGAACTAGGAAAATGGTTAATTGGAGACTCAGTGCCCTATTGGATCAGGCTCTTAATCTTTTGGAATCCTTTGATTTGGTTCAAATCAAACATGTTTTTAGAGAAGGAAACAAAGAAGCGGATGCCCTCTCAAATTTGGGAGTAGATGACAGTCAGATTAAAGAATTAGTGAATATAGATTAATTGCCCTAGAATAAGTCAAGAGTTAGTGGGTGGATGGGTGGGAGTTGTGTTGCTAGCTAGGCTGGCTTGGTGGCAACATCAGAGGTCTTTGGAGTAGATTAGGTGGCAAGTGACTTGGCAGGCAAGGTATTGATGTGACTGAGTTGTCAGATGTTCATTAAGGAGCATGTCATTTGAAGGATGCCAACTAAAGTTGGGCTTTGGTGTACTCATAAATAATAGTGAGTCATCATTATTGAGAGCACTCCCTTTAACTCTTCATTTTCTCCCAATTGTTGCTTGGAAGTTTTGAGAGGTCTTCTAGTCTTATAGTGAAGCTGAACGCAAGGGATTTCACATTGTTCTCCCTATTTTGTGTCTCTTGTTTCCAATGGTAGGTGGGTTTGGCTTCATTATGAAGATATCAATGGAAGGATTGGTTTGTCTAGGTTCGGATACTCTCATATAGGTGGAGAGTGCGGTGAGATAGTTGACCTTCAAGGGTTTGGTTTCAGATCATAGATTGAAAAGGATGTTGTGTTCTAGTGATGAATTCATCCTATTGGCTGTGAAGGTCATCCTAGGCAAGAAATTTCTGGTGGAGGGTGAATTCTATAGAGTTGACACCTCCATTGTGTCCCAGTTCTTAGCTTCTCTTTTGGATGTAGGATTTGTAAAGGAGAAATCTATCCTCTTGATGTGGAGACTCTTCATCAGTAACCTACTCGTGGGTGTGGAGGACATTATCAAGGCAATCTAGCTGGGTGTGGGGATTCCTAGACTTGCAGATTTTCATCTTCTTGAGGATGATGGTGGTGTGATATTTCCCCTTCTTGCTTGAACCTAAAGGGTGGCTGCTCATTCTGTATAGAGAGCAAGTGGTGGTGGGGGTAAACTTTTTGTTGAAGCTATTGTAGATTGATCCATATGGTGGCTCCTTTGAATGGATTGAAGAATTCAAGGTAAGGGTGGCTTATCTTGGTTTTTAATGTTAAAACCTTCAATTATAGTGGCTCTGCTGGATATAATAGTTTCTATATGTTTTCTGTTTGGTGGGTGTTTTGGGTTAGCAACCTTGCAGGGCTTTTGCTCCTCCCCTGAAGGCATATATGAAGCTATTTGTTGGCTATTAAGCTGATTTTGGATGTGTCTTTTTAGTTAGTATGCAAGCCTTGCATGGTCTTTTTCCTTTCTCTAGTGATCCCGCGCGGTCTAGTAATTATAATGTAGGAAAATCTTGGTTCAAACTGGAAGCAATGCAAACTGATATGTAAACTTTTTATTTCCATATTAATATAATCCAAACTATTATGAAGAAAAAAAATAGTAAATGGTAATATTATAAACTTTTAAATATATTAAATTTAACTATTAGAAATAGTAAGTAGTAAGGACATCAGATATAAGAATTGAATCGATGTTGGCTAATTTTTAAGTCTGGAAACAAAGGGTCCTACCTGATTGAACAACCAATCAGTCTTCTCCTTTGCCATTATCTCCTGTGCCATTATCTTCCATTCATACATTCAAAAAAAGGTAGGGTGCCATGATTTCAAAAATGTTGGGTAAGAATTTGTAACACGAGCAACATAAATACATTATGTGCACTATTCAAATCATAAGTGGCATAAATACATCTGGCTTTCTTACTAAGTTTGTTTGTTGCTCCTATGACTCCTTTGGCATTTGTGGCTTCTTTGATGTTCCTACAGCTCTCCAACACATGAGATGAGTGAAATGATAGTCATTTAAGATTTTTGGACAATTGATTTTGGTGCAGTCACGGTAGGAGGGTTAACAGAATGAATTGTCTGAACTGTGTAGAAAGAATAAACACAATGAAAACAACTCAAGGAAATAGAACAAATGTAGATTCAGTCATTTAGTATATCATAGAATTCAAAATAGAAATTTGCCAGCAATATGCGGGCTTATAATTAGGGCTCACAGGCCTAATTACATACATGCGCAAGATAAAGATTTGAAGCTCCTTCACATAAATCTAAACTATGAACTTATTGATGACATTTGAACTACCTTCCTAAGGATCTATTACATCAATATATATCATCTCCAGATCAATAAATTCCTCCACGTCAGCCAAGGAAGATCACAAACTCCAATGAAGAGTTGTAACGTGTTCACATATAGGTTGCACCTAAATGCATAGAATACTTCCTCAAATAAATGGAACAATGTACGGACCTCTAGGAAGGGTCGATCAGGAGCCAAGGATCATTGAATGACATGTCATTAGGATCTACAAGTTAAGGAATGATCTACAAACCTTCTCTTTTAGCTAATTAACAGGAACTGTTAGAATGTTCTGCTCTGAGAAAATAGAGGATCTTCTGATAGCGATAGATTTTTGGTAACTAATCCAAATACTTTGAATTCTTGATATGATGTAGATGAATGAATGTAGATGCTAAGTCCAGATCCATAAGATGTGAATTGCTAAAACTGGACCACAAGCTGAATTGCTTCTGACTGAACTACTTCAACTGAACTAGGAAATGAAAGAACTAAAATGCAAACAAACTAAAATGTAAATATTTTTTAGTTGATGCAAGATTACTCTTGAACCAAGGATGCTCCTGCATCAGACATCTAGGGTTATTGAAAAAGTGAGTCCATCACTTTGCTAGGGCTAGGGGAGAACCAAGACAGTCCACCTCAGCCTGAGAAATCCATGATAAATCTTCTTCTAATTAGCCTTTCCACTTCACAAGGTATTCTTTGTATTGTCTTCCTCTAGTGTTGTGTCCAACTCTACTGTCCAAAATGTCTTATATCTGCTCTGGTGCTTGTTGTGGTAACTGTTGCTTCAAGTCTTCTTCTATACTGTCACTAAACTCTATTTCATGATACTGATAAAGATCTACAATGTTGAAAATAGGTGATATACCCAATGTCTCTGGTAACTCTACTTCATATGCATTTCTTGAATCAAATTTTTTGAGTATCTTACAAGGTCCAAATTTCTTCATCTTCAACTTGTTATATGTCCCAACTAGAAATCTTTCTTTTCTCAAGTACACCATCACTTCATCTCCAATGTTGAATTCCTTATGTCTTCTCTTCTCATCATCCTTCTCTTTGTACTTACTATTCATAGTCTCCAAATGTTTCTTCACTTGATTATGCACCGTCTTCATGTGATCTGCAAATTCTTCTTTTTCTACACTTCTCTTTTCCTCTGTACTGATGTCTCTTAATTCTACAACTCCTCTAGGATTCACTCTAATCACAATCTCAAAAGGTGTTCTTCTAGTACTCCTATTTACTAAATTATTGTATGCAAATTCTACTTGTGAAAGAATCAAGTCCCAACTTCCAATTTTCTCTCCAACCAAACATCTCAACAAGTTTCCCAAACTCCTATTCACTACCTCTGTCTGTCCATCTTTCTGTGGATGAAAAGTTGAACTAAACTTCAAATCTATCTTTAGCTTCTTCCAAAGTGTCTTCCAAAAGTCTCCAACAAATTTTGTGTCTCTATCTGAAACTATACTCCTAGGTAATCCATGCAATCTCACAATCTCCTTGAAAAATAGGTTAGCTACATGCAATGCATCAGTTGTCTTCTTGCAAGGTATGAAATGAGCCATCTTTGAAAATATGTCAACCACTACAAATATTGAATCATGTCCTCTCTATGTCTTAGGTAATCCCATTACAAAATCCATGCTTATGTCTTTCCAAGGTCTCTCCAGTACTATCAAAGGTTTATATAATCTAGTGTTCTGACTACTTCCTTTTGGAACATGACAAACTCTACAAATTTGCACAAATCTCTGAACATTCTTATGTATCTAAGGCCAAAAGTAATTTTCACTCACCAAAGCCACTTTCTTATCAAAGACAAAGTATCCTGCCAATCCACCACTATGCTTCTCCTTGATCAAATTATCTCTCATTGAACTTCTAGGTATGCACAACTGACTTCCTTTGAACAACATATTTTCTTGAATGAAAATAATCCAACCACTTACTCCTATCTATCACAATAGGTTCTTTACATGTTTTCCAAGGTTATGAAAAATCAGTGTCTCCCTCATACATGTTCTTCAATTCATCAAAACCGAACACTTCAACTCTCATCTCTATCAACAAGTTTCTTCTTCTACTCAAGGCATCAGCAACTTTATTTGATTTTCCACTCCTATGTTTCAACACAAAGGTATAACTCTGCATGAACTCTACCCACCTCATATGTCTCTGATTCAACTTACCTTGACTGTTCAAATACTACAAAGCTTGATGATCTGTATACAACACAAACTCCTTAGGCAACAAGTAATGTCTCCACTTCTTCAAGGCTTGAATTATGGCATAGAACTCTTGATCATAAACTAAATATCTTCTCCTTGCATCATTCAACTTCTCACTGAAATATGCTACAGGTCTACCTTCTTGACTTAATACTGCTCCAATTGCATTTCCACTTGCATCACAATCAACTTGAAATACCTTATTAAAATCTAGTAATGCCAAAATAGGTTGCTCTATCACTTTCTTCTTTAATAGTTCAAAACTTTTATCTGCTCTTAATGTCCACTTGAAATCTTTCTTGTCACCTCTCATTGTCTCTATCATAGGGTTACAAACTGAACTGAAATTTCTAATGAACTTCCAGTAGAAACTAGCCAATCTATGAAATGGTCTAACCTTTCTAATGCTCTCTGGTGTAGGCCATTCAACAATATCTTTCACTTTCTCAGGGTCCATCTTCAATCCTTCCATAAAAATCACAAATCCCAAATATACCAACTCTTCCTTCATGAAACTACACTTCTTGATGTTTATCAACAATTTCTCTTCTCTCAACCTCTGTAAAACTTGTCTAATATGCCACAAATGTTCTTCTTTTGTCTTACTAAAAATCAAAATATCATCCAAATATATAATCACAAACTTCCCCAAGAATTTCTTCAAGATTCCATTCATCAATCTCATGAAAGTACTTGGTGCATTCATCAGTCCAAAAGGCATCACTAACCACTCATACAATCCTTCATTTGTCTTAAACATAGTCTTCCATTCATCACCTTCTCTGATTCTGATCTGATGGTATCCACTCTTCAAGTCTATCTTTGTGAAATATCTTGCTCCACTCAAACAATCCATGATATCATCCATCCTAGGTAAAGGAAATCTATACTTAACTGTGGTCTTGTTTATTGCTCTGGAATCAGTACACATTCTCCATTCTCCATCCTTCTTAGGTACCAAAACTGTAGGTACTGTACAAGAACTCAAGCTTTCTCTGATCAAATCTTTCCTCAATAATTCTTGTATCTATCTATTCAATTCTTCATTCTCTGCCGGTGTCATCCTATGTGCTGCTTTGTTAGGCAAACTTGCTCCTGGTATAAGATCCCTATGATGACTGATGCAAGGGTAAAATAGTGATCAATCAAATGAATTAAACAAGACCCAAACATCAACAGAATAGAGAAACAAGAAGGATTCAATAAATGAAGCAATGAACAAATACAGAGCAAACCTTTCCCGTTTCGATGCTTCTGTTGTTCGCCTATCACAGATCGTCCTTTTGCAGATGAAGTGAGCCCTCAGAGAGTGCAATCTTTTAGCAGTTTATAGGAAGTCGATGGTGAATGGCTGTGATGATATGCAATGAAGGTGAGCTTCAATGCAAGTATGTGATCTCAAGCTTGTAGATGACAAAAGGGTGCCAAAGGTGCGCTGGTGATATTTCTGCAGAGTAACGATGTCAAAAGCCTGGATCCTTAGAATGGAGGGATGAGGTTCCATTTATAGACTTGGAAGAATGGGAATCAACGGTTGAGAGGAGATATGAAGATCGACGGCTGAGGATGGTTGAAGAATGTGCAACCAGTAGAAATGTGACAAGTGTCCCAGCTCCATCATGAAAGAGGGGATGTGACAAAATTGATTGGAGAGTTAACTCCATTGACTG
This sequence comes from Cunninghamia lanceolata, assembly GCA_027924645.1. NCBI lineage: Eukaryota > Viridiplantae > Streptophyta > Pinopsida > Cupressales > Cupressaceae > Cunninghamia > Cunninghamia lanceolata. The sequence goes on along the minus strand of BSBN01000116.1, from coordinate 5,091,524 downwards.
AACAGTTAACAGACTTGATTGATCAGTTAGAAGAGTGGATTATGGAACTGACTGAATTGATTGACCAGTGAACTAGGTTGATTGAGGGATTAACTCAATTGACACGTTAGTTAACACTTTTGATTGATTAGTTAACTAACCTCTGATTTGAGAAGAAATAGGCCATGTGGGTGAGGGAAAATAAGGTAATTAAATATTAAATATATTTAATTACATGTGCAACCTGATGAGGTGGACAAGGTGAGGTGGAAAAGGTGAGGTGGAAAGGTGATGTGGATTTTTGGAATTTAGAACTTAGGATAGAGGAATTTGGCTTAATTAAATAATTTATGATTATTTAATTGTGTAGGACATTTAGAAGAATTTTAATTAAATAAATTGAATTTATTTAATTATGGAATAATGAATCGATTAAATAAATTGGAAATATTTGTTTAATTGATAGAAGAATGGAATAAATATTTAGAATATTTATTTAGGATGAATCGTGTCATTTTTAGGCGTATACATTTTGCCCCTCTTTGATGCAATGCAGTTTACAGCATTGCTTCAAAGAAATCGATGATTTGAATGACGATACATGCCCCAGTTTGCCCCTGGTATAGGTTCAATGACAATAGGATGCCCCCTCGGGAGATTGGACGGGAAAAGGGTGAAAGAAATGGAGACGAACAATCTCACGAAGACGAAGGGGTTAGGACAGGTTGGAGGAAAAGGGACGCGGTCAGGGATGTGGGAAGAAAACAGGAAGAAAAACAGGCACGGGAAGTAGTCACAGTCATCACCTAGCCAGAATTAGGGTTTAGAGGCTATAAATAGGAGCTGGGTCCACAAGAATAGTCATTTGTACACTTGTTTACTCTGGATTGGATTGAGAGAGTCTAGAGCAAACTTGGAGCAGCATGGCAGCCAGAGTAGCAGACATTCCGTGCGAGGAGCATCGATTTGAGCGAGTCCGTCGATTCGGGCGGCTAGCAGAGGCAGGACCCCCGGTATGTGCCTCAAAAAATTTCTCGTAGGGTCAACTTTAGGTGCCATAAATGCACGTAGAAAATAGGTCGAGTGTATACGCTGGAACGCAGAACGGCGCATATGTCTCGCGAAGCGGGGCTTTTGTCGTTGCGCGGTGCATATGCCGGTTTCAGCGGCGCATACATGAAAGCTGCGCATCTGTGCAATGTAGCTGCGCTTATGTAATTTGGTGGCGCATGTGTATTTAAGCCACGCATATGTGGAAAGTAGTGGCGCATCTGTTAATGCCGCGCATATGTCGATTGTAGCGGCGCTTTCATAATATGGCGGTGCATATGCCGAATGTGGCGGTGCATCTGCTGGATCTGCGCATATGTGCACTGTGGCGGCGCATTTGTGTAAGGTGGTGCATATACCAAAAAATGATGCTTTTACCACCTGTAGTGGTGCATTTGCTATGGATAGCAAAGGACTTAGCCAAATTGACTCGATTAGCGTCCTGTTTGATGCAGTAATCGATGAGCTATCTCCGAGATTGCAGAAATCTAGTCAAGAGATGTAGTGTGCTGTTTTGATCAATTTGAAATGCTAAGTTTAGTTGATATAGTTTAGTAGGTATGTTGAGTATGGTATATGTCGCTTGAGACTGACGCTTTGCCTTGCTTGCTTGCAGGAGGACATTCGGGACACACTGCAGTCGAGGGAGACGTTTCCCATGCCCCTATTGCAGAGATATATGTTGACAGAGACTAACAGAGTGGCGCTTGGTGCCATGGGTTTGGATTATGTAAGCTTCATGCCCGAGGTATGGGTGAACCGTGGATTGTTGATAGCTACCGTGGAGAGATTCCACAATGAGGATGGGACCTTCCACTTTCCAACAGGAGAGATGACGGTGACCTTGGAGGATGTCTATCGAATACTGCACTTGCCTATGGTAGGCGAGTTAGTAGAGTACGATGCACAGCGAGACGTGGGACTCACCGAGTGCCAGCGGGTGTTTGATGATCCTAAGCTAGCTGGACAGGTTATCCCATGGCAGGATATATACGACTACTATGACTACTTCCCTGGGATTGTGGCTGGACTGATCAGGGGTGTTGTATCCCCGGACAGGAGATCGCATGGGTTCCCCATTGGATGGGGCAGGATCATGGAGCGGATGTTGACTGAGGGCACCCGATATGCATGGGGAGTCTGCGTACTGGCCCATTTATACCATGACATGCATCAGGTGGTGTACCACCGCAGCACGAGTCTATCAGCTGGGGTGTTGCTGTTACAGTTCTGCCTGTGGGAGCACATAGCAGTGACTAGGCCGATATGTGTCTTCGCAAGGCAGCGAGGAGAGCCATACAGTTATGGCTATGCAGGAGTGATTTCCCAGCACAGGCTGGGGAAGCTAGAGTATTGGAGACACACCTTGGATGGAGTGGATGTGGTCGTCTAGCGACCATATCTAGATTGTGAGCCTTGGGACGATGAGGGAGACGAGCTGCCATACTGCTTGCAGACCAGGTGGCTGATAGGCCAGACACGGCATATACTAGAGAGGCAGATGGTGGGCCAAGTGTTGAGACAGTTCGGCAGGAGGCAGGGCATGCCACAGGGGCAAGGTATGTTCGCACGGACGCATGCAAAGAGGGTCCGATGGGGGCCGATGGCTTCGTATGAGGAGGCTCTGGCAGAGTTCCAGCAAACGCCATATGTGGCATGGGACATGAGGAGAGAGATAGCAGATGCGGGGGTGACACAGGAGTATGAGGATTGGGTCACTGTACATCCTTTCCTGAGATATTCAAGACCCAGCATGCTGGTGCCTCGTATTGACGAGGCGGACTTAGAGGAGGAGGGAGAGGCTGGCCCAGGGCGGAGGGGAGTTAGAGGAGGATGAGGACGACGGGGTGGTAGAGCCAGAGAGAGGCCGAGACAGTGGAGGAGGATAGTTCAGGCTGAGCAGGCAGTGCTAGGGCAGGTAGAGGCACAGCAACAGATACCTCAGCAGGCACAGATGCCACCACCCCAGCAGGTACCACAGCAGCAGGTGCCCCAGCCACAGGGGCTAGGATAGTCAGAGGCAGCACAGGGGCCAGTACAGGGAGAGGCTTATGAGAGGACTATAGCCAGCCTGAGGGGATAGGTGCGAGAGCTGTAGGCACAGCTGAAGAGGGTGGAGCAGAGGCGAGATACAGATGCAGTGGTGATCACTGGGTTGACTCACGAGAGAGACATGGCAGACGCATAGGTACGTATTATCTGTGTAGAGCGGGACACTGCTGTGGCCGCTATGGGGACAGATGCAGCAAGTTCATTTTTGGTTGGGCAGGTGCAGTAGGTATAGGCACAGGTTGGCCAGTTGTAGACGCAGTTGGTACAAGCACAGACAGATCTAGCCAGAGCACAGTCCCAGCCTCAGTATTACCGAGGGTTATACCATGGTGCCGTGGCATCGAGCCAGAGGGCAGGGAGCTTCAAGAGTTAGTCTGGGGTGATGCATAGAACAGGTCCATCACAGTCAGGGGCCTCCGTGATGGGTCCTCAGCAGTCAGGAGCTGGCAGTGGTGGCCCACAGTAGCAGGGATAGACACAGACCGGATTTTGTACATTTTGGGACATGTATCACCATCCATTTGGATGCATATTGTATATGACACTTTTATTCCAAAGATAGATGATGATTTTGTACATTTGGACCTCTTTTATATGATAGTATATATGATGATGCAGCTTTGTGTATCTATTGCATGTGCTATGCGATGAAGATTTACTTCTATTATATGATGTGATGTATGTGCATAGTTAGATGGTCTAGCTGATGCTATATGCGATGCTTTGTGATCTGTTGCTATATGATGTCTATGCAATTTAATGTTTTCAAATGAATGCAAAATGTAATATGATTTCTATGTTAGAGGCAACTTTGTTATGGGAGGTGTATATGTTCTAATGCAAATGTATGCATATGTGTTATGATTTCTATGTGATGATGCAACTATGTTATGGGACGCCTATATGATCTAATGCAAATGTATGCGTATGTGATATGAGTTTGATGTGATTATCTGTGCTTTAAGATGTGATGTGATGCAAATGTATTGGTGACCTAATGCATTGGATGGTGTATTCTACGAACCGAAGCATGTGCATGACTAGTCCTTCGAATGATATGATATGCTCCTATATGCTTTGTTTTTGTGAAGTCCAAATGTACCTTATCGACACAAGAATGACATGATAGATAGATAGAAGAATGGTTGTGATAAGATGACTTAGAAACTTTACTTGATATCATTACTCTGCATAGTTTGGATAATGAGGATTGCATGGATGTGTATGTGGATATAGGATGGATGCTTTGCTTTTAGAGTGCTTTATTTCATCATTGGGCAGTTTGTTTTTGGTACATTTTCTGAAATGTTGTAAGTGAATACAAACATCGAGGTATAATTGAACCGAGATGACCTGAGTATCGCTTACATGGATTGTGATTTAGCAAGCTAATACAAGCATCTAGTCAAAATTGAATCTAGATGACCTGAGTACTTCCTGCATTTCAACAAGCAAGGATTGCCCCCGTTCGTGTTATACCTTTGATGTCCTCGATGATCTTTTGCCAATCATGTCCTTAGACAAGGCTTCACATTACTAAAGTTTAATCCACAAATAGCAAACAAAGAAAATAATCATGCCCCCATCATAGCATCTCTAGCTTTTGGCATCCTTGAGTAGCGTAGAAAGACATGATAACAAAAATCCAGACTTTGTAACTTAACCATGGTTCCAATCCACAAAACATTCTTGCATTTAGATGTGAGTTTCTTGCCATAATTTAGATAAAATCAGTTAGAAGACCTTGGGTATTTGCTTTGCATTGGATAGGTTAAGATGCCCATTGTCAAGATTTCTGCTTGAGGCACGGGTTCTGCTTGCATTTGTTTTCTTGGTGATAAGTTTACACAATCCTTATTGGGGAGATGGACCTTAAGGGATTGACCTAGTGCCTCGGGGGCTCATTGCTAAATGGCCTTGCCTACGTGACGACGCAGAGGCAACGTAGTTCGGGGTAAACCCTAATGGACCATGGATGGACTAGAAGAAAGATGACAAGAATGAAGACAAGAATAATGGTCTTGCCTACGTGACGGCGCAGAGGCAACGTAGTTCACGGACTTGGACCATGGACACCGATGGGAAACACTATACTAGGCTCGCATGAAGGAGACGGTATGGGACAAAACCTTGGTTGACAAGGCTACAAGGAGGGTATCAAGCCATGATAGGTAACTGTTAAGTGTTTATTGTGGGGTAGATATGGGTCGAATGGAAAATGAGCGAAGGAAGAATGGACTCAAGGTGATTGGATTCTCAAAGATGGAGAAGGTGGTTTATCACAAGTAACGCCTATTTACCAGGTTTTCATCACTTGCTTTTATTTGCACGAGGAGCTAGAGAGTAACATGACGCCTGTTTGCCAGGTTTTTATCACGATACCTATCCAAGGCGCCTGTTTGCCAGGTTTTCACCAAAGGATGATTTTTTTGTATGCTTTCTATTTTTTTCTAATTTGTTTGTATTTTCTCTTTTCAATTTTTTTTTTGATTTTTTGATTTTTGATTTTATTGTGCCCCCTTGCATTGGGGTTCTCCTAGGTATAGAAGCGACGAAGGTGCATGCTATTGATTGGATCATCAAACAACTCACCCTCTAATGTGGCCAACTGATATGCCCCCAATCTGTAAGCAGCTACAATCACATAGGGCCCAAGCCAGTTAGGCTCGAACTTACCTTTCTTTTCTCTGTCCTGCTGATTGCGAGGGTTCTCTTTGAGAACGAGGTCCCCAACCTTGAAGCATCTTGGTCTAACCTTGTGGTTGTAGCTTCTTGACATCATCTGTTGATAGGCTTTGAGATGGTCAAAAGCCTTCTGGCACCTTTCCTCTAGCAGCTCTAGTTCTTGTAGCCTGGAGACTCTGTATTCTTCATCTGATATGAGACCTTTCAACGACACCCTAAGGGATGGGAGTTCGACCTCAATGGGAAGGATGGCTTCAAAACCATAGACAAGGGCATAGGGTGTAGCACCTGTGGGAGTGCGTATACTGGTTCTGTAGGCCCATAGAGCGGGATTGAGTTGGACGTGCCAATCGTGACCAGCTTCATTGACAGTCTTCTTTAGGATTTTCAGAATGGTTTTATTCGATGCCTTAGCTTGGCCGTTACTGTGGGGGTAGTATGGAGTGGAGAAACGATGTTGGATTTTGAAACGCTCACAAAGTTCCTGGACATCCTGATTTTTGAATGGTCTCCCATTATCCGTTATGATGGATAAAGGGATGCCATATCGGCAGATAATGTAATTTAGAATGAACGAGGAAATTTGCTTTCTTGTGACGGTGGTTAGGGGAACGGCTTCAATCCACTTGGTGAAGTACTCAGTGGCGGTTATGATAAATTAATGGCCGTTGGAAGAAGGTGGATGAATCTTTCCCACAAGGTCAAGTCCCCACTAGCAAAAGGGCCAGGGTGTCGTTAGAGGTCTCAACTCTTGAGCAGGTGCATGAATCAGGTTCCCGTGTATTTGGCACTGTTTGCACTTTTTTACGAACTGATATGAATCCATTTCCATATTGGGCCAGTAATAACCCAAACGCATGAGTTTCTTGGCTAAGGAAGGACCGCTGGAGTGTGTTTCGTAGATCCCTTCGTGTATGTCTCGCAAAGTAGTTACGGATTCTTCTTATTCTAAACAACGGAGTAAAGTACCATCCAGACCACGTCGGTAAAGGGTATTAGCTATGATGGTGTAGCAGGAGGTTTGGCGGATGAAAGTTCATTTTTGGTTGGAAGAGAGGTCCAGCGTGAGAATATTGTCCTTGAGGTAAGTGTAAGTCTTACCGTACCAAGGTGAATCAGATCTGATTAGGAGGCAAATGGAATGGGATTCAAGGAGATCATAAGCAGGTTGCCAAATGGTTTCTACTAAGAACTCATACCGTGACTCATATTCAGGTATTTCAAGAAGAGAGGCTATGGTAGCCATTGCATCTACTGCTTTGTTCTCAATCCTGGGTATTTGTTCAAAGGAGATGGTCCCAAAGTGTTCTTTGAGGTCGTCGACCATCCGTTTGTATGGGATGAGCTTCTCATCTTTGGTTTGATATTCATCGTTGACCTGATTTATGATAAGCTGAGAATCACCATAGACACATAGTGCTTGGATTTTCCACTCAGTGGCCATTTTGAGACCAATTACCAAGGCTTCATATTCCGCTATATTGTTAGTGCATGGAAATAACAACCTATAGGACTTTGGAATTGTGTCGCCTTGGGTAGTGATAAACAGGATACCTGCCCCCGATCCATGGTTGGTGTAAGACCCGTCGAAGTAGAGTTTCCAAGGAGATGTTGACAGAGTGAATAAAGACTCATCGGGAAACACAAACTGCATTAGTGAAGTGTCCTGTAATGGTGCCTCGGCCAGTTGGTCAGCTATGATTTGCCCTTTGATGGCTTTTTGTCCACATATTCTATATCATATTCACTAAGAAGCATAACCCACTTTGCTAGTCAACCTGTGAGAGCTGCTTTGCTGAGAAGATACTTTAGTGGGTCGATTTTGGCAATGAGTTTGACAGGATGTGCCAACATGTAGTGTCGGAGTTTTTGTGAAGAAAAAACCACTGCAAGGCATGATCGTTCTACCTGTGAGTATTGTAACTCGTAGCCCACTAAGGTTCGACTGATGTAGTATACAGCTCTTTCCTTATTCTCATAGTCTTGCTGCACTAGGAGAGCCCCAAGAGCAGTAGGTGTAGCAGATATGTAGAGAATGAACGGTTTTCCTTGGATCGGAGGCATGAGTATAGGAGGGTTCATAAGGTACTCCTTTAGCTTGTTGAATGCCCCTTCGCACCGCTCATCCCATTTAAATGGAATATTCTTATGTAGGAGGTGGCTGAAAGGTTGGCACTTGTCTGCCAACTGTGAGATGAACCTGCGGATGGCCTGCAGCTTGCCCTATAAGGATCTCAACTGTGTTAGAGTCTTGGGCAGTGGCATATCCATTATTGCTTTGACCTTGGCCGGGTCTACCTCTATTCCGTTTGCTGACACGATGAAACCTAGCAGCTTGCCCGATGTTACCCCAAACACACACTTCTTCGGGTTTAGTTTGACTTGGAATTGATCCAACTGTTGAAAGACTTTTTCTAATATGTCCAGGTGTGAGTCCCTTGTGAGAGATTTTGCTAAGATATCGTCAACATAATCCTCCATGGTCACATGCATCATGTCATAGTTGTCATGGCCCGCTGATATGTAGCACCTGCGTTTTTCAGCCCAAAAGACATGACATTCCAGCAAAAGGTACCCCATGGACAAGTGAAAGTTGTTTTGTGTTGGTCCTCCGATGCTATTTTGATTTGGTTATACTCGGAGAATCCTTCCATGAGTGATAGCATTGTATGTCCTACAGTAAGGTCGACTATGATGTTGATGTTTGGCAACGGAAAGTCATCCTTGCGGCATGCTTTGTTTAAGTCTCGAAAATCATTGCATAGTCAAACCCTGCCATCTGGTTTAGACACTGGCACAATGTTTGATATCCATTCAGGGTAATCTATGGCTCTGATGAACCCCACATCTAGCAATTTCTTGAGTTCTTCCTTGACCAAAAGGGCTATATGAGGATGCATCTTTCTCAGTTTCTACTTTACGAGCTTCACCCCTGGATCCAATGGCAAATGATGCAGAATCAGGTTCGGGTCTAAACCTGGCATGTCAGCATATGACCAAGCAAAGCTACCTCTCTTCTTCTTAAAGAATGGTACAAACCTGGTTTTCTCTGGTGGTGTGAGATATTTTGCAAAGTGGATAATCTTGGGCTGCTCTTCGGTTCCAATATTCACTGGCTCTATTGGCTCCACCATAATCTGTGACCGTTCCTGGTACATATCACTAGGGAGGGTGTCAAGCGTTCCATCGTCAGGTGCCACAGTTGGGTTTTCACCTTCGGATACGTCCTTTCTTTTTACTATTTTATGATCTGACACTGCCGCACGGCAGTTTTCACCGTCAGATCCATTTTTGATTTTGATATTTTTGCGACTAGAAGGCTTGGCACCCTCCCCGAAGTAAGCCACGGTATTGAGTTCGATAGCAAAACCAGCTTTATGATCTCCTTTTGGTAAGTGATCCCTAAGTTCCATATAGTCAATGTAAGCATCATCGTTCTGGAACATATCTAATTGGGGGATTCCTTGCAGATCCCAGTCAATAAGCTCAGGGTGTAAGAGGGGAAGGGAGTCGGATGAGAGATCTGATTCATTAATGGTGTGAATGTTGCGGGCACTAGCGGGGGTAGTATTCTGGGTGATACTTTCTTCCAAGTTGTTTATCGCAATGGAATCTAAACTTTCCTCGAAAGCCATAATCTCAGGGAGGGGCAAATCAGACTCCAGTGGTCTGTCCCGTTGCATCTGTTCCTCATGGTAGGGGTTAAGAGTTTGGATGGTGTCAATCTCTTTGTCATCATAGGAGTGCTCTATTAGCTCATCCCACTCATACTCATTTGAATCATCTGAATCTGTGTCACTATCCACTTGGAGTGTTTGAATTGTCTCCACAAGGCAGGCATTTTCTTTGGCTTTACCTTTGCCTTTGTACCCTAGGCCAGTTGTGTTTCTAGCCGAAGAGGATGAAGAAGGTTGTATAGGTTCAATGATTCCTTCTTTTTTTGAGGCCTATGGGGCCTTGTCCTTCGTACCCCATCCTGTGCAAGATAGTTTCACCCCGTCCATAGAGTTCTATAGGGAGTCTAGGCAGCTCTTGGGGTGTGTTTTCTTCTTCAGCATAAAGCCATTGCAGGAGATCTCGCTCCTCTGTCTCATCAGATAAGGTCCCCCATTTTACAAAGGGATTTGCAAGAGTTATAGGAGGAGCAGATGGCTTTGGAAAATGCCTAGGTTGATGCTTGGGTTGGCCAAAAGAGCAAGGAGACAAAGGCATTTTGGCAAGGTTGAGGCTGTGCTCAATGGAGTACTCCCCCATGCCATTTTCTTTTATGGTAAGTTTCAGTGGTTTGGGTCTTGAGGAGGAAGCTTCAATGGTATGGTCTTGTTGCAGAGTAGGGGAAATGTAGGCTCTGTTGTTGGGTATGACACATTCAGATTTTGCTTGGAAAAAATTGCAGTGTTGGTAGGGGTCGGGGTCGCCTTGAATGGTGACCTGCTTGCAATCATGTGGGAACTTAATGCATTGATGATAGGTGGAGGGGATAGCCTTCATGGTGTGGCTCCATGGTCTCCCTAGTAGAATATTATAAGCAAGCTCCCGATCAAGGACTTGGCACACCACATCTTTAATTACCGGTCCCACTTGAATGGGTAGGACAACTGTGCCCTTTGTGGTTAGTTCCTCCTTGTCATAGGCTTTGATGGTAATTTTCCTCCGCGAATCAACTACTTGTTCAGAGAACCCCAGTGCAAGGACTAGCTTCAAAGTACAAATATTTAAACCAGCACCCCCATCAATGAGAACCCTCTTGATGCGGTGCTTGTGCACGAATGCGACAATGTGTAGAGGGGTGTTGTGGGGTTGAGATATGGAAAGGTCATCTTGCTCCGTAAATGAGATGGAAGTGGAGGATGTCAGATTGCCTACCATGGTCTAAAATTTTTCTTGGGCTAGGTTAGTCGGGACAGTAGTTTCCACTAAGGCTTTCTCAAGAATCTCCTTATGAGAAGGAGATAGACGCAAGAGCTCCAATATAGAAATGTGAGCCAGAGTTTTCTACAACTGGTCGATGACATTGTATGGGCTGGAGTTGGATGGAGATGGTGATGACCTTGAAGGGGTGGTATTGATCGTGACTTTACCACTGCGGGTAATTATACTACAACCAGTTCTGTTAGGTCTCGGTTGTTGGTTGAGGGAGATGACATTGACCTGCGGAATATGCTCAGAAATGTAGTTAATGGTGTACTCAAATGGAACGCTTGCATAGTTAGCATTACTCGACCCGCTGTTCTGATTTGGCCGGTTGTGACTGTTGTCGTTATTGGGATTGCCATTGGAGTTGTTGCCGTTGTGACCATTGTTGCTGTTGTGGCCATTGTTGCGATTGTTGTTATACGGCCGGTTGTGGTTCAGAAGAGGATCCCGATAGGCCACATGAGATTCATTAGAGGTATGCTGTTGTGTCCCTCCCTGATTCTGATCTAGTATATCTTGTATGACATTCTTGAGGCAGATGCAATTGTTAGTCGTGTGCCCCCTTCCTCGATGATACTCACAATAGTCTGTGTCCTTCCAATAGGGAGGTTTGACGATAGGCTCATAGTCACTTGTTGGCGGTAGAGAAATTTCATTGTTAGCCAACAACTTCCTGAGGGCAGACTCTTGAGATTCCCCTAACGGCGTGAATTTTCTCCTTGGATTTGAATTGAACCAAGGTCTAGGTTCCCGAGGGGGTGGCTTGTTGAGTACACCGGTATTTGCTTCTCCCTTAAGAGTGAATATGGGTTGTTGCTTAGGGGCTGCCGCCTTGGCGTCCACTACTCCATCGTTGACCACATTCTTGTTCTTGGTCCAAAACTTTGATTTATCTGTTGTGTAATTGGAAGGAGGTGTGTCCTTGTAGAGCTTGAGAGTTCCTTTAGTGATCATAGCTTTTCAATGAAGAGGCCCATTTCAATGACTTTGGCGAATGAGGTAGGGCATTGTATCTGAATCTGATAGCTAAGATCAGTGTTTAGATTGTGGACAAACATTTCCAATAGCTGCTTCTCAGGCATATCGTAAGAACACTTACTAGCGAGCTATCTCCATCATTGTAGGAAGGCGATGAATGACTCACCACTCTTCTGCTTGGTGTTGCATAGATCTAGCATAGATACCTCGTGTTCTATGTTGTAAGAGAAGTGCGTTATAAATTTATTGACAAGTTCATCAAAAGTTTTGATTCCTGGTGGGAGATGCAAGAACCACTCCATAGCTTGACCACCTAAAGATTGCGGAAATAGTCTCATTAAGTAGGTCTCGTTGTGAGCTACTTCTAAACATGCTACAGTGAATTCCCTAATATGATCTCTAGGGTCCCCCTTCCCTTTATATTTGTCAAATTTTAGAACTCCAAACTGAAAGGGGAATGGTTTCATGATCAAATTTCTGTCAAAGGGGTACGGTGCTATATCTTCCAAAGAGTAGTTCTTAGAACTTGTACCTGTCTTAAGGTTGGATATCTCGAGCTTTAGACTTTCGATTTGTTGTCTCACGTCTGCCATAGGAGCAATTGGATCTACGGGTTGCTTTCCTCTCTCATTTGTATGGGGGACCGTGTCATTTGTACCTCTCTCATGCGCATGTGGGACTGTGTCATTTGTGCCCCTCTCATGATCATTGTCTGCATTTTCCATGATGGAGCTAATGTCAAAGTCTGTGGGGAGTTTGATTCCGAGACTAGCAAGATGATGGAAATACTTATGGGGGTCTTCAAGGATCATCTTCTCTATGACGCGTTAGAATTTTCTATCTTGCATGTCCACCACTAATTCTTCATGAGAAATCTCTTCTTCACCATCACGTGGTGGGAGAAGGTGATCGAATGAGTTGGCCATTTCTATTTGCTTGTTGTGTTGGGATCGAGTAAGAACCATGCAAGGTGACGCGGGATGGAGGGGGTGAGGACTAGAAATTCTGGCAAGGTGCCGACTGAGGCTGTTATGAATGGGATACCTAGGATGAGACTTGGACAAAGGGTTCTCTCGCTCAATGACTTCAAGTAAGACGGTTGACACAAGACTCTAGCCACTAGCAAGGGTAGTCGATACCAGTCTTACTGTGTAGGGCTTAGTCGTTCAACAAGACTACTAGCAAAGGTACTGTGACCTACTAGGCTTAACGTGAATTCACTAATGAAACAAAAAAAGGACTTATGCCGAATCGATATGGGATAGGCTGACTTTGGGACAAGAGTGATTTGGACAGAAAGTGAGTGAGACAATGGACGAAAGAGAAAGAGTTGGGTGAAACAGATGGAGATTGACTACAAGGTTGATTCTGATCTCGGAAAGTGAAACTAGGCTAAAATGGGTGCTCTGATCAAGTGAAAATATCTCCTCAAAAATAGGGCAAGTGCTCATTGTCACATATGCACAGAAACAGATGCGCAGTATAAATGGACAAATGCGCCGCAAGTCGCAGTAAATGCGCCGGTCTGGTGAATTATAGATGCGTAGCAACAGTGCATACATGCACAGCAGAAAAGGTATATGCACAACAAGTCATTACAAAAGCGCAACAAGTCTCTGTAAATGCACAACAGAAATGTGTAAATGCGCATCTCTGAAATTTTTGCAAAATTTTTAGTTTTTTCTCCTGTTTTTGGTATTTTTTGGCTAGAAAAGGTCTTCCTGATCTAATATTATGAATTTAATAGCAAGAAAACATAGCAAGCACAAAGAATATTTTGTAGTTTTTCATTGTTTTTGTAATTTTTTTTTGACTCTATTTTGGACAAAAGCAAGCACAAAATCCTAGGTGAGAAATGGATTATAAGGGATTTGGGCCACTAAAACAAGAGGTATTTAATTCGGGCAACTGTTCAAGTGGTTACGCGTGTGGTGGCGGTACTCTCCGTTATGGAGTCTCCCAGCCTCACAGGGTTGCGCCTGAGAGGGTTTTGGGGGAGGTTGGCCGTCGGTGTAACATAACAGCACTTGTTGCAGGAAGTTTTCACCTTGAGCACAATTTATTTTAAGTGGCTTCGTAGGGCTTGGCGTTAGCCTGTTACCACTCAGGGTCGTTCCCGCTTGAACAACCGTGCATCCAAGGGCAGGCCCCTCCTAAAGGTTAAACAAATAGAATGACAAGTCTAGCACTCTGATCACCCAAAAGAGGGGAGAGCATAAGCCTATTGTCATTCGCAAGCATAGAATACACTGATTAATCCACCCTAATTAAAAGTGAAAAACTAAATGGGCTAATCTACTCAAACAGAACTTTGAAGTGATTTCAGAAATATAGCAGTGGTTCAGTTTTAAATCCCAGAAAGCAGTGGTGAGTTCAATTTTTAAACCGCGTAGCATGAGATTGTTAACTTTGAAATTCAGGTCTCACGATATAGCAATGGTTCATTTTAACTTCAGAAAGCAGTAGTGAGTTCACTTTTTAAACCGCGTAGCACGAGATTGTTAACTTTGAAATTCAAGTCTCACGATATAGCAATGGTTCATTTTAACTTCAAGATCATTGATGAGTTCAATTTTAATCTTTAGATAGCAATAACTTGGAAGGTGTTTGCAATGCAAGCAAGAAATAATCCAGTTACTTCCTCCCTAATTAGAACTAGATGAAGATTTGAATGAACATTAATTTTTACTTTCCCTTAGAAAATGAAATGTGAACTAATTAGATGCAACTACATGGAACTAAACCCGATCCTATCCTACAAAATAGCTCCAGCAAACACCTGTGAAAAGGTTAGTGTTAGTAACTTCCTCTAGAAAAGTACTGAAACCATAGCATGTTACAAATGCCCAGCTTCAGTGATCAGATGCGCAGAAATGATCAACAGAAGCGCAGCATTAATAAATGCACCGCAATATTAAACATATGTGCAGCTAAAAGGAATAAATGTGCAGTATGAATGGATGCACGGCAACAGTCTTCAAAAGCACCGTGAAAAGAAATAGATGCGCAATAATCACAGAAGCACCGTAACAGTGCGCAAAAGCACTGCAGAAATACACAAATGTGCAGGAAGGATAAAAGCGCTGTAACAGTCTTTAAAAGCGTCGCCTAAATGAACGGATGCACCAAAGTAATCTGTGCGTGACTCTGCGTGACCTGTACGGAACCTGCCTTCAAAAAAGCTCAGAAACGGTAAAATAAAGGGGCAAACGGCCCCATGGTGGGTGCCAAAATGTAAGGGTAAAATAGTGATCAATCAAATGAATTAAACAAGACCCAAACATCAACAGAATAGAGAAACAAGAAGGATTCAATAAACGAAGCAATGAACAAATACAGAGCAAACCTTTCCCGTTTCGATGCTTCTATTGTTCGCCTATCACAGATCGTCCTTTTGCAGATGAAGTGAGCCCTCAGAGAGTGCAATCTTTTAGCAGTTTATAGGAAGTCGATGGTGAATGGCTGTGATGATATGCAATGAAGGTGAGCTTCAATGCAAGTATGTGATCTCAAGCTTGTAGATGACAAAAGGGTGCCAAAGGCGCACTGGTGATACTTCTGCAGAGTAACGATGTCAAAAGCCTGGATCCTTAGAATGGAGGGATGAGGTTCCATTTATAGACTTGGAAGAATGGGAATCAACAGTTGAGAGGAGATATGAAGATCGACGGCTGAGGATGGTTGAGGAATGTGCAACCAGTAGAAATGTGACAAGTGTCCCAGCTCCATCATGAAAGAGGGGATGTGACAAAATTGATTGGAGAGTTAACTCCATTGACTGAACAGTTAACAGACTTGATTGATCAGTTAGAAGAGTGGATTATGGAACTGACTGAATTGATTGACCAGTGAACTGGGTTGATTGAGGGATTAACTCAATTGACAGGTTAGTTAACACTTTTGATTGATTAGTTAACTAACCTCTGATTTGAGAAGAAATAGGCCATGTGGGTGAGGGAAAATAAGGTAATTAAATATTAAATATATTTAATTACATGTGCAACCTGATGAGGTGGACAAGGTGAGGTGGAAAAGGTGAGGTGGAAAGGTGATGTGGATTTTTAGAATTTAGAACTTAGGATAGAGGAATTTGGCTTAATTAAATAATTTATGATTATTTAATTGTGTAGGACATTTAGAAGAATTTTAATTAAATAAATTGAATTTATTTAATTATGGAACAATGAATCGATTAAATAAATTGGAAATATTTGTTTAATTGATAGAAGAATGGAATAAATATTTAGAATATTTATTTAGGATGAATCGTGTCATTTTTAGGCGTATACAACTGATACTCCATTTAGGTGGTAATCCTTCAAGTTGATTATCTGATATGATGTCTTCATACTCTATCAACAACTCCTTTATCCCTTTCAGTTGTGATTCTTCAACTTCTTTCTTCAAGCCTTCAGGGTTCTTAGGAATCAAGGCATAACACATATTCTCATATCTCAAACCATCCAGAAATTTTCTTCCATCTACCAAATAGATTCTAGCATTCCCACATACTTCACTCTTAGGATCATCCTCCAATGGAATCAAAGTAATTCTCTTTCCATTTTCTATTATGGTATATGTATTCTTTCTCCCATCATGTATAGCTTTTCTATCATATTGCCAAGGTCTACCCAACAAGATATGACAAACATCCATAGGCATAATATCACACAAGACTTCATCATGATAAGATCCAATATGAAATTTCACCAAACATTGCTCACTCACTAGTACCTTATGATCATCCTGAATCCATGCTATATGATAAGGCTTAGGTTGTTTCAATCTTTCCAACTTCAGCTTAGTCACCATCTCCTCTGAAACTAGGTTATCTTAACTACCACTATCAATCACAACTTTACAACACTTACCTCCATATTTGCATCTGGTCTTGAACAAAATTTTCCTCTGTGATGGTTCCTCATTTGTCTCCACTTGAAATAATGCTCTCCTCATCACCAATGATTCTCCTTTCTTCAGATTGCCAACTGAACAAGGTGATCCAACAGGTTCTTCTTCAACATAGGTTGCTCTTCCCATGTTCTCTGTCCTCTTACTTGTACTACCTTGATTACATTCAAATGCTCTATGTCCTTCACCTCCACACTTGAAACACGTACCTTTGAATGTTCTCTTATCAAATCCTCTTCCTTCTCTTTTGTATCCTTCATTCCGGTATGTACTAGGGTTTCCTCTTCAGTAAAAGTTTCTATCGTCTCTCTGGTAAGCAATGTTATCTCTGTCATCCTTCTTTAACAGGTTGTCAAACTTGTTCTGCTCCACAAATGATCTATCATATCTAGAAAATGTCCTACCTCTCTAAAATTTACCTCCTCTGCTTCTCTTCAACTTTCAGGGCAAATTGATATGCTTCCTCCAAAGATGTCATCCTTACTAAGCTTAGTTCTTCTTGAATGTTCAATCTTAGTCCATTGATGTATCTAGACACTTTCTCCTTGCTTGCTTCACTATGTCCTATGCTTATGATCATTTTATGAAATTCTTTAGTGTACTCCTTCACAAATTTCTCCTTCTGCCTTAGGTTTTGCAATCTCTTCAACAGTTCCAACTCATAATCAGCAGGTATAAACTAATTTTTCAACTTTGTCACCATCTGGTCCCACTTTGTAATCTTTTCCTTCCCTCTTCTATTTATTTCCAACTGAACTTCTTTCCACCATATAGCAGCATGTCCTTTCAACTTTGTATTTGCAAATTTCACCTTTTCCAGATCTTCAATTTCTTCATATTCAAAGTATTTTTCCATGTCATTTATCTAGTCAATCAACTCTTCAGGTTTCAAGTTACCAGTATAATTTGGCACATCAACTCTAGGTCACTTTCTAATCTTTGAAATAGCTTGCAACATCTTTACCTAATTTGATTCTTCTTGTTCATGACCTTCTAGGGTTTTGCCAATTTCTTTAGTTGGTTGAAATTCTTCTTCATCATCACTTTCAACATTAGGTCTAGGTGTCAATCCTCTTTGCCTATCTTCCTCAATAGAATCCAAATGAATTCGCATTGCTCTCATCAATTCCATCATCTCATCCATTCTATTAGCCATTGTACCAATAGGAGGAACACTTCGTGGCGGCATCTTCTTAGGATCAGTGAAAACTACCTCAAATTCGGTGATCGAGCTACAAGCGACAATTGCCTCTCAATCAGTGATCAGTTGTACACCTCAGATTGGTGATCTACTCACAATAAGATCTTACAGAATCCCCTTCGCCAATTTGCTCCAAAGAATCAAACTTTCACTCTGATACCACTTGGTGCAGTCATGGTAAGAGGTTTCATAGAATGAATTGTCTGGACCGTGCAACAAGAGTAAACACAATGGAAACAACTCAAGGAAACATAACAAATGCAGATTTAGTCATTTAGTATATCATAGAATTCAAAATAGAGATCTGTCGGCAATATGTGGGCTTGTAATTAGGGCTCATAGGCCTGATTACATACATGTGCAAGATAAAGCTTTGAACCTCCTTCGCATATATCTAAACTATGAACTTATTAATAATCTCTAAACTACCTTCCTAAGGATCTATTACATCAATATATATCATCTTCGGACCAATAGATTCCTCCATGTCAGCCAAGGAAGATCACAAACTCCAATGAAGAGTTGTAACATGTTCACAGATAGGTCAAACCTAAATGCAGAGAACACTTCCTCTAATGAATGGAACAATGTGCAGACCTCCATGAAGGGTCAGTCACGAGCTAAGAATCATTGAATGATGTGTCATTAGGATCCGTAAGTCAAGGAATGATCTGCAAACCTTCTCTTTTAGTTTATTAACAGGAACTGTTAGAATGCTCTACTCTGAGAAAATATAGGATCTTCTGATAGCGATAGCTTTCTAGTAAATGATCCAAATACTCTAAATTCTTGATATGATGTAGATGAAAGAATGTAGATGCTAAGTCTAGATCCACAAGATGTGAATTGCCAAAACTAGACCACAAACTGAATTACTTCTAACTGAACTACCTGAACTAAAATAGGAAATGAAAGAACCAAAATGCAAACAAACTGAAATGTAAATATTTTTTAGTTGATTTAAGATTGCTCTTGAACCAAGGATGCTCCTGCATCAAATTTAAAAAGTGTATTGAAAACATTACCTACCTCTAGAATCATCATAAATACTTCTTCAAAATGCCACGTCTGTCCTGGAGTCACTGGGCTTTGTACCTCAATAATTCCAAACCATGTCAAGCCCAAAAAATCCCAGCTGTTTCCAATTCCATAGGCGATTCAATTCTGTAAAGTCAAAAAATGTCCCCTTGGGGGCTTTTCCCTCCTACAGTTTAGCTTCTAGGTTTTTAATCTGCATTTAGGACATCTTGCACCATATTTTGGCATCTCGATGAGATGAACCCTAAGTTTCATGGTAAATGGGACCTAGGGGGATCCCTTGAGCTAAGACCTAGCCAAAATAGGGGAGAGGACTGGGGCGCCTGCATCATAGTCCTACCTTATTTTGGGTCATTCCCAAATTTTAAGTGTCAGTTTATGACTACTATTTGGTTCCTAGGCCGACACAGTAAGTTTGAATTATGAAATTCTTGGTGGGAATGTTTTTAGTTGAATATATAAGCATGTTTAGGCATTCATTTGTAAACTAGATGATTACTAGCTAGCAATGGTGATCTTTTGGCATTCTAAAGGTGATTCAAGGCATTCATTGTGTGGAAGAGTAGATTTTGTGTTGTTTATGTGTTTGTATTTCCAGATTTGAGCATCCATCTCCTCATGGAATGAAGAGCTTCTTCCTTCCATGAGATCTTCACTACAATGTGATATCATTTGTGTTTTCAAGAATTTATCATTTGGTTTTTGCCTTTGCCTCCCAAGGGCATGCACTCTCTCTCTGACAATGGTGTTTGGAAGACTTGAATGTCTCTCTAGGGCTTGATTGAGGCAAGCCTCTAAACACCACAACCCCCTCCCCATTTTCAATGATTGCAGGTTATAGGTTGAAGAAGCAGGAAAAGTGGAGTTGCAGAGAAGGGTTGCAGAGTGTCAAAATTGTAGATCAGAGTTGAAAATAGGGCACTGGACTTGAGCACCTGCTCATTAGTCCTTTGGATCCCGCAATAGATAAATCTCTGAGACAACATGAACAAGTTGTAGATTGACTTCCTAGATCCTGACAAAAATTAGGGCATTGGACTAGGGTACCCACTCATTAGTTCCCAATTGTTCTGCTTCCCGAACTTCAAAAACTGGTACACATTTATCTATCATTTTACATCTTCATATAGCAACATTTTTAGTAATTTGTTTTTTTACTGCCGCATTTGTATAATTAAGGTTTTGAGCATAATTGAGCATAATTGGTAATCAAATCACACAAATCCAAGTTTCCTTCAATTCCTAAGTGACCAAGAGCCTGATGGTAGATTCCTACGTGACCCAAGGTCCTTGAATGTATTAGGGTGAAAGGAGGATACACACAAACTAAATAAAAAACCAACTATCCAAATTTTACCCTAAACATTTTGGTGAACCTATGTTGTTGAAATTTTTGGTACCTTGCTGAGTGTTTTGCTTCAGATTTACATTGATTTCATTCATTCATTTTATCATTCATCTTATTGCATTGGAAAAATTACAAAGAAAATGAAAAATTGAAAAAAATTGAAAAAAATTGCATTCTAGGTTTCCATTTTGCATCAATTAATTGGAATTTTATTAAATTTTTTATTTTTGCATTAGATTTGAGATAAATTGTAGAAAATTATAAAAATCCAATGATTTGCATTTTCATCATAAAATTGCTAGGGTTTTGTTGGAAATTTTAAATTTTTTCATATAACCTAGTAATTTCAAAAACTAGGGTTTGTAGGTAAAATCATGTTACAGATTTTTCTACTGATCTTAAATGCTCATTCAAATTTGCATTTAGATCTCAAAAATTTGCATTTTTTGCAGAGAAAATTTTAACAAAAACTAGCATTTTTCATTAGATTTGTACTTGCATTTCACATTGTAGGATTTGAAATTCATTTTCAGATCTGATTGGAATTAATTTTCATCATAAATCATATTGCAAGACATTCATATAGCATTTTGCATTAAGATCTCATGCCTAGGGCTTGATAAACCTTGATTTTCACTAGATTTGGCCTTATCAACTCTATAGATTTGCACCATAGGCGTGTTGTGAAGAATATTTTTGTGCTAATTATTTTTTATCAGGGTTATTATTTCTGCCCCTCCTAAAAATCTTCACAACACCTTTTTATTGGGCTCCTGTATTGAAATTTTGGTGGAAAATTGCACATTTTTGCTATATTTGCCCTAGGGTTTGACCTAGATTTACACTCCAAGCATGTTGTGATGAGTTTTATGGCTTGAGGTGATTTCTATCATTTCTATTATTTGATTCACCTCCTAAAATTCCTTACAACACCTCTTTCAATAGGTCTTGGAATTGAAGAATTGTGAAAAATTGCACATTTTAGAGCATTTTCACTAGATTTGAATCAAAAGTGTGTTGTGAAGGGTTTTATTACTTAATTGGACTGAAAATAAACATATTATTTTCTTCCCCTAATCAAAATCTTTACAACACCTTTTCTTTCATATATTTGCATTGAAAGAGTACAAAAAAAAAAGCATTTTAGGTCATTTTTGCACATTGTCTTACACTTGTCTTTTGCATAAATTTTGAAAATCTTTTAAAATCTGATTTTGCATTGATTTGAACACTTAAAAACATGGCTTCTAATCAAAACAACAACAATAGGCTCCCTCCAAGGCCTTACCTGAAAAGAAATGTCCCCAAACCTGAAATTGTGTTTGCGCCTCATGATAGAACAAGTGGAGACACTAAAGGACCTCTTTACATCACTATGAAAATAATGGGAAGCCCTGTAGATGGAACCCTTATTGATCCTAATTACATGACTAATGTCACCACGAAAGAGTTCCTCTTTTCACATCAATTAATGCAAGGATCTTATGACCCTTCAGATATGATGATTAAGACACATAAGGGAACCTTTATAAAAACTTCTGGGAAGATATCATTGTTGGTCACTATATTTGAAAAAAATGTAAAACAATGGTTTAATGTTGTCCCCATTTCTGATCTCTTTCACATAAAATTGGGACACCCTTGGTTAAAGGCCATGAAAGCTATCCCTTCAACAATTCATAACTGTGTAAAATTTCCTTTGAATGGACAAGTGATTACTATCCCTCGCAACAAGTATAAACCTTTGGTTACAAGACAACATTGTACATTGGATTACTTTTGGGATAAATTTGGGATAGAACTGGAGCCACGGATAGATTTCAACTTTTTGAGCTATAGAAACTACAAAGTACAACTATTACATCAAGTGGCTAGCCCCTCTATGCAAGAAATGACAAGAGACAAACAACCTGCATTTGAAGAGAATCCTAGACCGAAGGCAAAAGGACCCTATGCTGAGGTTCCTCTCTCATCATCCTTACAAGGATCGGGAGGTAATTGTCAACAACATAATATCCCACCTAGATAAATGAAATTTCATCCTAGTGCTTCCTCCTCTAAAATGCAAAAATCAATGAAAGAGCAAAACCTTATTGTACAAGAGATAAGTGGTAGAACAAAAAGAAATTGACAAGCAAAAGAAAGGAAGAGAAGGCGACGAGCTTATGCCCTACACCTTGCATCTCAACAAGAAAACATTGATCCAAACATTGAACTAGAAAAATATGGTCCTAAGAATGAACAACCTAAAGACAAAGACAAGAGTTGGGATATGGTACCTTATGTCCCACTTTCCTCTAACATTCGAGAGTGGGAAGATGATGATGATTTACTCAATGACAATACTTAGTTTGATATCTCTAACCCTTTATCTCTCTCGTGATGTGTTATGTGTTCATTAGGCATCCTAGGATGACCCCTGATTCTCTTGTAAGGTCCAGGATACCAAGAGACCCCCTCTGTTGTGACCTTCTATTTGTATCATCATTCTTCTATATTACCTATCTCTCTGATTTTATCATTTTGTGTTGTGTCTTACGGACATAGCATTGTGGTTGGTGAATTGGGGCACCCTCCTACATGACTGTCCCTAAGACACTTGTTTCTCCTCTATTATTTATTTTTTCCCTTCCTCTAGTGTTTCTATCTAGCGGGTGGATGATGAAAAACATTTCTGTTGATGTGAAACTAGCGTCCCTTTAGTGTGAATAAAAAATTAGACTTAGTTCCTAATATGACAATGGGGTTGTAATATATTATCTGACACTTGGCTAGTAGAAGCACTCTATGCTTTCTACATAATGATTTTGATGGTGTTTTTATCTCACTTACAAAACATAACAATACTACTACTCCATGCACTTTGTTTGTCTTTGAATCTCACCTTGGTGACACTCAGTTTTGAGATTTTCATAATATAGCCTAGCGGTTATACTCGATCTCCTAGTTCATAGTATAATCTTGGCTCTTGGTGTGATTAATCATATGCATTGATGTTGTTGTTTATCATGATTTTTGTGGACACTAGCATGTTTCTTGTAGGGATGTGTTTGTGGGAACATTTGGTGATCGTAAAGTACATGCCACCTCTGAGAGGCATGGGCGTTGCGAGAGTCTATGTTCCCTTGTGTGTTTTCTTCCTACCTTAATGTGCTTGATATCAATACCTGATATCAACCACCTTAAGGTGGGGGAATATATAAGTTAAGTTGTATGTTGTAGATGTTAGCAATGTGCTTGTCCTCAGGTGCAGTTTAAAGACTAGTACAATGAGTACTTCCTACACTCTAATTCTATTTGCAATCAATCAATCATCTTAAGCCCTCTGCAGAGGTGGTGATGGTGTATCTCCTGTAGAGAGTGCACATCCTGTCATTTTCAAAAGTCCTCTGCAGAGGCGGGGAGCGGTTTTGTGACTAACTCAACCCTTAAGCATGTCTTCGGTGATTGTTGTGGTGAAGCCCAATCGTCAATGTGTGCCTGTAATGTTCCTGAGATGGTGATAAACCTAGAAATAGGGACACTCCATTGCTTGTCTATCGTGTTTTCTCCATGTCTTCAAAGCATGTGTGTTTGGGGTGCTTGATTTTGTTTGGCATGTCTGTTGCCCCATATGTAGTTTAAAGACTAGTGCAATGAGTACTTCCTGCATTATGGGAGGTTTGGCATGTCTTGCATGTGTGTTTCCCCATATGCAGTTTAAAGACTAGTGTGATGAGTGCTTCCTGCATTATGGGTGGTGTGTTTACTTTCCTTGTACTTGTATCTGCATTTCATATATATTTGAGAAAAAGAAAAAGAAAAGAAATCATTTATGTTTTCTATGCATTCACTGTCTTCTTTGCATTTACTATCTTCTTCATGTTTTGCATGACTGTAACTATCTTCTTCGTGTTTTGTGTGCCTGTTACTGTCTTCAATGTGATTGGCGTGTCTTCTTTGTGCTTGGCGTGTTTGCTGTGTTTGTTGATCGTACTTTAATGCATGTATTGGCCTTGCATTTATACATACATTAAAGTGGCCTGGCTAAATGTAACATCAAAAAATGTCCCCTTGGGGGCTTTTCCCTCCTAAGCTTTAGTTCCCAGGTCTTTAATCTACATTTAGGACATCTTGCATCATATTTTGGCATCCCGATGAGATGAACCCTAAGTTTCATGGTAAATGGGACCCATGGGGATCCCTTGAGCTAAGCCCTGCCCAAAATAGGGGGAGGACTTGGGCACCCGTACCCTAGTCCTACCCTATTTTGGGTCAGGCACAAATTTTAAGTGTCAGTTTATAACTGTTATTTGGTTCCTAAATTCTTGGCAGGAATGTTTGTAGTTGCATATATAAGCATGTTTAGGTATTCATTTGTAAAATATATGATTACTAGGCAGCAATGGTGATCTTTTGGCATTCTAAAGGTGATTCAAGACATTCATTGTGTGGAAGAGCAAATTTTGTGTTGTTTATGTGTTTGTATTTGCATATTTGAGCATCCATCTCTGCATGGCATGAAGATCTTCTTCCTTCCATGAGATCTTCACTACAAGGTGATATCATTTGTGTTTTCAAGAATTTATAATTTGGTTTTTGCCTCTGCCTCCCAAGGGCATATACTCTCTCTAACAATGGTGTTTGGAAGACTTGAATGTTTCTCTGGGGCTTGACTGAGGCAAGCCTCTAAGCATGACAACCCCCTACCCATTTTTCCATGATTGCAGGTTACAGGTTGAAGAAGCAGGAAAAGTGGAGTTGTAGAGAAGGGTTGCAAAGTGTCAGAATTGTAGATCAAAGTTGAAAATAGGGCCCTAGACTCAGGTGCCCTCTCATTAGTCCTCTGGATCCCGCAATTGAGAAATCTCTGAGACAACAAGAACATGTTATAGATTGACTTCCCAGATCCCAAAAAAAATCAAGGCATTGGACTACGGCGGCCCTAGACTCAGGTGCCCTCTCATTAGTCCTCTGGATCCCGCAATTGAGAAATCTCTGAGACAACAAGAACATGTTATAGATTGACTTCCTAGATCCCAAAAAAAATCAAGGCATTGGACTACGGCACCCACTCATTAGTCCCTGACTATTCTGCTACCTAAACTTCAAAAATTGGTACACATTTATCTATCATTTTACATCTTCCTATAGCAGCATTTTTAGTAATTTATCTGTTTGTTTCCACATTTGTATAATTAGGGTTTTTAGCATAATTAAACATAATTGGTAATCAAATGACACAAATCCAAGTTTCCTTACATTCCTAAGTGACCAAGGGCCTGATGGTAGATTCTTACTCAACCCAAGGTCCTTGAATGTATTAGGGTGAAAGGAGGATACACACAAACTAAATCAAAAACCAACTATCCAAATTTTACCTGAAACAGATTCTAAATCTGATTTTGAGACGAATAGTACTTGGAAATGCCCTATTTTTTTGCCAATTTGGTAACTTAACAAATAATAAATGTTATATCCCAAAGCTTGCACTGGAACTATGGTAAAAGATGACCATACTATAGCATCATCAAGTCAACCTTGGATATAGAAATTGTTCAAAATAGAAAATAGTTTGTAAATGTTGAATGGTCAGACAATATGAGAAGTTACAGACACCAGGAATTAAATTTTGAAACATCAGGATAGAGGGCCGATAAAATTGATATATATGGTGCAAAAGCCAAGGGATTGCCTTTTAATTTCAAGATCTAGGTGACTTTGATCCTGATTTAAAATGTTCCTTGTGAGTGGTCCATTATGGTAACCTACATAGTGGTATGTATTCTTGGAAGCCTTAGGGTACCATATTATTTAATGGAGTATATGTTGCATTAAAAAAATTGAAATGATCTTTTATAGTAAATGAGAATGGGTGGTATTTGTGATCTACTATGCTAGAATACAATAATCTACACCTCAAATTTAGATTACTCAAACCATGTCACATTGATCATATTGTTAAAATAATATAATATATTCCATAGCTTAAGATGTTTTTTGGTTTCAGGGATCTTATCAACATCATAAGGAGTTGAAGGTTGTACAAGGAATCAAGATAACCGCCCAAGTATCAAATTTTAGGCGAATAATTTTATGTATATGAGCATAAATTTATCAAATATATGTGGATAAAGAAATTTAGCTACAATTTCTTGATTTTAGGGTCTTGAGCATGTCATAGTAGGAACTCAATTAAATGTTGTTGGACCTAATGATGATTTAGAGGATATTAAGGAAGAAGCAATGTAAGATATCAATAATGTAATGTCTCAGATTGACAAGAGTGGGGAAGGAGTTTATGTTCAAGCTTCAACTCTTGGATCTTTGGAGGCTTTACTTGAGTTCTTGAAGACCCTATTTGTAAGCATCCAAGTTAGTGCAATTGGTACTGGGCCTATGCATAAAAGAGATGTCATGCGTGTGAGTGTAATGCTTGAGAAAAAGAAAAAGAGTATGCTACAATTTTGGCATTTGATGTCAAAATTACTCCTGAAGCTTGGGAGCTTGTAGATGAAGTTGGTGTCAAGATATTTGCAGCGAACATTATTTATCATCTACTTGACCAGTTTAAAGCATATATTGACAATCTTTAGGAATAAAGGAAAAAGGAGGTTGCAGAAGATGTTGTTTTCCCCTGTGTACTGAGCATTTTGCCAAAATGTATTTTTAACAAGAAGGATCCTATAATTGTTGGTGTTGACATTCTTGAAGGCATTGCAAGGGTCAGTATCTAAACCTAGTCTTTTTGGTGTTATGACTAATGCATGTAAAAGATTGTTGTATTGTTTTTGGTTTGTATAAAGCCATATGTGGTGATTGTATCTACAGATTGGCATGCCATTAGGTGCTCCCACAAAAGATTTCATAGATACTGGCAAAACAGCCTCAATTGAGATCAATCATAAAGTTGTTGAAATGGCTAAGAAGGGTGAAAAAGTGGCCATGAAGGTGTTTTAAGAAGCTATCTTTGTTTTTAATAGTTTTATATGATTTTGGATGTTATTTTTTGAAATGTTTTTTTTAATGAATTATCATACGAACTTTACAAATTGTTTGGAGCAACGCTAATGAAGCACAACAAATGTGTGGTAGGCATTTTGAAATGGAGGATGAATTTGTTAGTCATCTCACCAGAAGATCCATAGATATATTGAAAGAAAACTACAGGGTAAGGCTATTTGATATCCACATTACGTAATTTTACAGTGTATTTACTATTATACATTTTATACTAATTGAACATTTGTGCTTTTCATTTTTGGTTGATAAAACAACTTTTTAATGTCTAAAATGGAATATTCTTCTTATTTTTCCAGGATGATTTGTCCAATGATGATTAGAAACTTGTGGTGAAATTGAAAAAGATGTTAAAAATTCCTTGAGCTACTACTAATGATGCATTGTGCAATGGAACTTTGGATTGGAGTAAAACCTTCTAATGAAAATGGGGAAATGCACCCTACAACATTACAAACACCACAATCAAGATAACAAATGGTGAACTTTGTTGATACCAGAATAGTAGCTTCTGCATCATAAGCTTCTTCTATATGTTTTTCTATGTGGTGTACATGCTACACCTCTGGCTACAATAAGACAATAGTGAACTTCAGATCTTATCTATGCAGGAGGTCATTTGAATGTCCATTGTTTAGCTCATTTCTAAAATTTAATAGTCTGAATGGGCAACTATAGTATTGCCATGTGAGAAAGGGAAGAGATTAATTCCAAGAGTAGAGATTTTGTGTAATGATCTATTTTATGATTTCTTGAGGTAATGAAGAAAATATCATGAAAATGTTGTTTTAAATAAATTCATGTTTTACTGCAATTGTATGAAACCAAAAACATTTCCATGTTGATGAGATGCCATACCAAATGGTACAAATATTTATTGCCACTTTGCTTTGTCTTGTTTCATTTTCTTATTGGTCAATTCTCAAATATAAAGTGTAGGCTCAAATTTATCAATCTTTACTTGGCAGCATCATAAAATATATAGTTTTCCAAACTTATTTGCTTTTATGTTTTAATTCAAATTTAATAATATGTTTTTTTTGCATTATAAAATTTATGGTATTTAATAAATTATTCATATCATGACTGAATTTACTACCAATTTATGGAAACCAATAAATAAAAATGACTACCATGACTGAATAAATGACCAGTTAACAACAATCAATCACTAAATTAATTACTAAATATATGACCAGTTGATGGAAAAATAATGATTAAAATAACCAAATATACTACCAATGGACGGAAATTATTTAAAACAAATGACTAAATATACTACCAATGGATGGAAATTAGTGACTAAATATACTACCAATTGACGGCAATTAATGATTACAATGACTAAATAAATGACCAGTTAACAACAATCAATGACTAAATTAATGACTAAATATACTACCAAATTGATTACTAAATATACTACCAAATTGATGACTAAATATACTACCAAATGAATGACTAAATATACTACCAAATTAATTACTAAATTAATGACTAAAATTTGTTTAGTCATAAATTTGGTCATGAGATAAATGATTGGCAATAAACTACCAATGGTCATGTGACCAAACTAATGGTCACATGACCAATTTTTTGTAGGTTTTTAAGTCATTTATCTCTATTTTTATACTAGTGAAATGGAGTAGCTATAACCTATGCAGAACAAGAACAAGAAAAGGTTAACAGCGATGAGGAAGATCCACCTGTGGAAATAGAAGATGCTGCAGGATAGGGAGCTGCCAAGGAAACTAATGTAGATAGTGAGGAAAATATCCCCTTGGTAGAGAAAGGAAAGGCCAAGAAAGATGCCCCCAAACAATAGATGAAAGAGCTTCCTCCTTCCACAAGAACAAGGGTAGAAAAAAGAAAGGATATGCCAAGTGGAAAAAGGGAGACTTCAAAAGCAAAGAAGCCAAAAGTGTCAATTGCTGTTGCATCTACTGATTCTCTTGTGGATACACTTGCTCTTGCTTTACCAAATGTTCCAATGCTAGCTTCTTCCACTCCTACATCTACCATTGTAACTGATGCCATCTTGCCTTCACCTACTCCCTCCATATCTTCCTTGCCATCTCTTGGTCTTTCCACACCACTTTCCATTTCTTTTGCTCTGTCCTCTCCTCCTCCCTCTCCTTTTACTAGGTTTGCATCATTTGCTAATATTTCTAAGTTGTATTTACCTCTTGCTGCAACTAATTCTTTAATGGCTATTAATAATTCTTTATCTGAACCATTCAATGCCCACACAAAAGTACCAATGCTTGCACCTCTTCCAGTCCCCTCACTACCATGCATTGAGGAAGTCTGTGTAGAATTAGATTCCCAAAGAGATATAAACAAAGATGACACTGCACATGCCCTCCTTATGGACTCTAGTTTTGCAAATATCATAAACATAAAGGATAGTCCTGATAAGGGGGTCAATGATTCACTTTTGGCAATTACACAACAAACTGTGATAGAAAATTTGCAACAGTTGGAGTGGCCTGAATCACCAATTAAAGATGTTGGATTGGATGAGAAGATGGAACAAGCACTTGATTAGAATGAATCAGATGATAGGGGACAGATCAGGCTCAAGGGGAAGAAAATATTATTGTTGATGATTCTTTCAATAAAGGAGATAGTCATATTAACTTCCCACAACATTCTTCCACTGTACCAGATTGGCTACAATAAAGATTGGGTAATAAACATCCTGAGGTAGAGGTAATGTCATCAAACTTGGACACTTTCTTGGCTCGATTGGAGAAACTAAAGAAAGAGAAAAAAAACCAAGGTTCAGTCTAAGATTTACAAGGATGCAACTGGATCTTGAATTGTAGAAGTGACTATTCCTCCAGATCAAGCAAATCAGGAGGATGTGAGGCTAGAAGATTACACAGTTAGAACACTAAATTTGGGGCCTACATCAAGAGAGTAGGAAATTGATGAGTTCAAAGGGTCTATGTCTACCATTCTGGACCGACTAAATAAAGATGAGCTAACAAAGCAACAACTGAAACAACAAAATGAAGAGCTTTGGGCTTGTATTAAGTTTTTTATGAAGCCTATGAATGTTGATGGAGAGCCAGAGGTAGCGCCATCTCTTCTTTCCAAAGAAGAGTTGAGAAATTTTGCTAAATTTAAGACTACTGTGGCAGACACAGATGAATGGTTTCACAAAGTATATATTGAAGGCTATGAAATAATTAACTTTGTTGTGGAAGTGCATAAGTATTTTTCCATTTGGAAGGCCAAATGGGAAGAAGTAAATGATGACTACAAAAGTTATGAAGATTATTACTCCCATATGCATCCTTGAATATTAGCCATGGCCAAACTCCCTGATAATGTTTTTCTGGCAAAAGGTATTTTGACTCAAAACAAATTGGAAAACCCGATCAGTGGTTAGAATTAATTGCACTGAGGAAGGAAGTTTTTGATAGAGTTATAGAATCCTTTGGTACAGCCAAAACTGAAATTATGGAAGTGATCTAAAAAACCAATTATGTGCTGAGAGCCTCCACAAATTCTGACCTTGATGACTTAGCCCTGGTCAATGTACAAGAATGCACAAATAAGCTACATCATATTATTCATGGAGAGTCCCCATTGAATATGGTTGGGAAATTGAAAAAGGTCAATGACCTTAGAGTTGCATTCATGGAGTTCAAAAGGAATAGAAGATCAAGGGATGTTGTCTATTGTAAATTTTCATGGGAAGTGGATCAGCTAAGGTTCTGAATAGACTATACCAAAGATCCAGATCAAGCTGACATAAATCAAGCACTATCAGCACTTACAGCCTACAAAAACAAAGAAGCTGAGTAAAGTAAAGTCAGCCTGGATGACAAGGATTAATAGAATATTCTAGCTAAATTTTGAAATCCCATCACTACATATTAGCTCCAGATTTCAAGGCTCATGTGACCTTGTTTTGACTTTATTTTGTCTTATAAATTAGCTTTTCATTATATACAGCCAAATGGGTAGTCATTTTGTCCAAGTTTAATGTATTTAGAGGCTGTATTTTATCTTTTTCCTAAAGGACAAATGCAAATCTGAGAATGCAATTAACTATTGTATTTCATTAAATGCAATGTAAATCTAGGCCATTGGTTTTGAGTTAATCTCCATTGTCCATCAAAAACTCAGAATGGTGCCTTGTCTATAAAAGGGGCCACCATTTCTCTCATTATAACATACTCTTGATAGTGAATTGCCAAGACTATGCCAAAATTTTGATTAATACAAAGCAAGCTTTGCAGGTTTCTAGGAATTTGCATGTTGTGTTGTCTATTTTTTTTTCATGGTTCACTTCAAATTTGGATTAATTAAATGTGTTATTGCAATGTTGAATGAATATTGAAGGTATTTGATGAGCACTTTCATCCATACTATTAGTGCTTGTTGATTGTAAGTTATTGTGCATAGTTTGTCTGGGACTTTACATTAAGCTTAGTTCAATTGCATCTCATAAGTTAAATTGCACCATAAGATGGGTATTTAATGAATGAATGTAGTTTGAAAATCTTGAGCCTCCATTGAAGATTGCATCATTTTCTATAGCATTGTGGTTTCTATCGCCTGGTAAAATAGGAAGTGATTAATGAAAGTGTTTGTCTACCAACAACATTCTCTTCATTGTGATTTCCACTTAGGATTTGAACATTTCTCTCTAAACCCTTATCCTTTTGTATTTTCTTTATAAAGAGTTGTTAGATTTAGGTTTTTGAGTAGCAATCCCATTTGCAAATCTGTTGAGAATTCCATAGGATTTTAGACAATTTGTTATCATAGTTTCATCAAATCCTATTCATTACATGTAAGTCCCTTTGTTGGTATAGTTGATACATTCCACTAAAGTTATCCCTGCAAGCTAAGACCTAGTTGTATAAACCTTGGGGCAATCCTATCTAAAATAGGATACCTTTCAAAAGAGGTGAGATACCCTATATTTCACCTGCATTACTATGTGCTAAAACTACCATCAACAAAATTGGCACTAGAAGCAGGGCCTGAACCTGCTTAAACCTTATATAAACCCTTCTATTCTAGAGAATAACATTGGGGACTAGAAAAAGGCATATCAGGTTTAATTCAACTAGGGAAGAACTGCAATCCTTGACCCAATTTAGAAGAACTAGAAGAGACCAAGGAGTGCCTAGAACTCCCAAGGCCTAATCTATCCCTAGAAACCCAGGTACAGTTCAAGTCAATCCCCCAAACATGGCCTTTTTCACTGCTAATAATTAGTCTCTACTCAATTTCAACAATTACCATGACATGCCCAAAAACTCTAATAAGTTCTGCTCAAAGTTTCACACCAATGACCCTAACATAACTGTTGATGAACACATTAAGATCTTTAAGAGAACTATGTTCATGCTTCAGGTATAACATGAAGATGTAGTCTGTAGGTTGTCCCCCTACTCACTATAGGATGAATCTTATTACTGGTTTTCTAATCTCCCTTCAGCTTCCATCAATTCGTGACTGAGTTTAAAAAATGCATTTCTAAGCCACTTTAGGATGCCCACCACTCCTACAGACCTTTACAAGTCCTTTGTGGAGATTCGTAGAGTTGAAGGAAAATTGATAATTTCTTTTAACAATCGATTTCATAATGCATAAAGTTGTCTCCAGGCTCCCTTTGACATTCCTCAACCGGTGGCTCTACCCATTTATTATGTAGCACTGGATAAGTTGACTACCATGTTTGTCAGAAGAGCTGACCTAGCTCCAACCACTCTAGCTGAGGCATATGCTGAAGTCGTTATAGTGAACACACAATTAGGACAGACTGCAATAGGGCCACTAAATCATATGGGTCCTGCAGCCATACCAAACCAAATACCTCTAATCAATCAAGCCCTAGCCAACCAACCTCTAGTAATGAACCCAATTCTAGTCCTTGCAGCAACACAAGCCTTAGTTGTTCACCTTGGAGCTCCAATCTCATAACTACCACCTACATAGATGCATTTTCTTTAGACGGCTAAGGCTACAAAAGATAAGGATGACAAAGATGATATCAAGGAGTTGGCAGAGAAGATGAAGAAACTTACAACTGAGGTGACCCACCTAAGGAACCAAAATGCTTACTTGCAGCAAAGGAATCAGTGTAAGAGTCAGTACCAGAATCAAAATTACCAAAGGCCCAATAGGACATGGAATACTCAGCCAAAGAATGGTGGAATCCCCTCACCATTAGAGAATCAAAATATAGAAAATCATCCACCCGATTGAGTAATGTGGGCAGAAGCAGCACTATCTTCATGGTGTAGACTCCATAACACGAATGTACACTTTGAATTAGACTATTAGGAATTTCAAATCACATCTAGCATTTTCTAGAGGGAGGTTCAAAATGTAGAAGCCCAAGAGACTCCACCCATAGGGTATGAACCGGTACCCACTCAAAGGTATGACACTACCCTTGTGCTTGATAGTTGCAGTTTTTCCTTTCCAAGATGAAAACCAACCTGAGGAAGAAGAGTATGATGAAGTGCATGCTTACCAACACTAGAATAAAACACCATACAACCTCAAAAGTAACAAATCAAAGGGTCCTTTCACCACTTCCATACCTCCAAATAACTATCAAATCCCACATGACCCAAAGGTTTCCAATAATCCTAAGCCCCCTAGGATGGTACCCTGGGCTGTAAACCAAAGTCAACTAGTTGAGTCCTCCCAAAGGTATGAAATGGCTATGTTATGATAGTATGCGGTAGATGAGCTTCAAAAGATGAAGGTCAGTTTGTCAATATTTGAATTAATGAAAGTCCCAAAGGTTAGGTCAGCCTTCCTTCAAGATATTGGAGCAAATGTCAAGGTTGAGTCTTCCCCTAATGAAATCCCACAGAAGGAAAACCTTGACAAAGGAAAAGACAGAGTCCATGTTACAGATGCTAAACAAAAACTAACTATGTACAAAGATACGAGAGAGTCTCCTCCTTTCTTGTTGACCCTCAGGATATTCAGGAAAAACCTCCACAATTGTCTAGTAGATTTAGGGGCCTCCACCAATGTAATGCCTCTATCAGTTTGCAAAGCATTATGAACAACTCTTGCTAAATATTCTAGAAAGGTTACCCAACTAGACAAAATAGAAGTCAATGTCATGGGAGAGCTGAATTGAATTCACATGCAACTTGCATCAGACCCGAGGGTACAACATTATATAGATATCAAAGTGGTTGATATCCCTGACCAGTATGGTATGCTATTGAGCAGGGGTCCAAGACATTAAATTGTTATATGGCCACTAACTTTTCTCACATGTAGTTTCCATGGAAAGGACTGTCTAATGAAATTCATATCAAAAGAGAGACTAAGATGAAACATATGATCATACAGTATAATCAGACTAATGAAATCTTATATTTAGAAATAGACCTTGGAGAATATCTTCGGCAGGTGAACCAAGTAGAAGAAATACTTATGCTAATTTGTGATTGATCCCAAGACTTACCACTTGCTAAGTGTCTTGAGAAAGTATAGAGGCATGTGTTCAATTTGATTGGGGATCCTCCTCTGATGATGAACTGGGGATTTTCAAAGGATTCATAAGCTTTGTAGCAAAGTTCATGTGTGATCAGTTGGCAGTTGGAAGGAAAATACAAATGGAAGAACTATTATTGCCAAATTGGTGCCATATCCAGAATGCACCACATTTATAATTTACTTGTTCGTTGTGTCAACAGGCTGTATTTCAAGTTTAGAAGCACCCAAAATTGACCTCTCCTCAGAAGGAAGAGAAAGATCAACCTATTTCTGTAGCTGATTAGAAGACTATCCCATGGATTAAACATGAACCCATTTTTAAAAAGGGGATCAAAAGTTCTCAAAGATGGACAGTAAGGTTTGATAGATCAAGGTCTAGACAAGGTTCTGGAGTAGGTTTTGAACTGATTAGTCCCACTGGGAATTTTTATCTGGCTGCATACAAGCTACAATTTCCCTGCACAAATAATGTTGTAGAGTATGAGTCCTTAGTGCATGGATTGTTAATGGCACTCCAAAAAAAGGTTAAAGCAATTCAGGTATTTAGTGATTTAGAGTTAGTGATTAAACAAATTAGGTAGCAATATTCTTGTCATGATAAGAGGCTAAACCAGTATCAAAATAGAGTTTGGGATCTCGTGGACTGCTTTGATGGTTTTAATATCCAAGTAATCCCAAGAAAACCAAATCATGTCGTTAATGCCTTAGAACAAGTTGCCAGTTCATTGGAACCTCTTGCCATGTCTGATAAATTCACTATGGAACTGGTTTCAACCCCATTTGTACTAGACAATATCACTCACTTTCAGGTCTTAGAAGATGACAAACACATCATTGATTTTCTTACATCCTCAGACGTGTTTGTTGTGCAGATAATTGATGAAGAAGAAGTAGAACCAACTGAAATAGACATAGAAGGAGTCTTGAATCTAAAGACTAACACCATCCCTTGTGGTATGGTGGAGCTAGAAAGATTTTTTGATTTAGATCAGTTTCATACTCATAAGAAACAAGCAGATTCCACTGGTGGGAAGTGTGAACCATACAACTTGGGTACAGAAGAGGAGGTTAAGAATGTATTCATTGGGAAGATATGTACTCTAAGGAAAGGGAAGGAATCATTTACACCCTAAGGAATTATCATGATGTCATAGCTTGGAGTTATGAGGACATGAAGACATATGATACATCTATCATAACCCATACCATACCTCTCAAGCCAGGAGCCAAACCATTTAGGCAAAGACAACGTCTGATCAATGCTCTTTTAGAACCTTTGATTTTTAAAGAGGTCTAGAAGCTTCTAATAGCAAGAATTATCTTTCTTGTGAGACACTCCACATAGGTGGTGAACTTGGTGCAAGTACTATTGCAAATATGTGCCTAAGTGGTGTTGTCATTGATGTCAACATATCCTTGTTGCCATTGGTGTCAACTGTATCCTATTTTGTTACATGTATAGAAGACTGGATTGTTGAGGATATTGAGAAAATTAATAAAGATCAATGTATGCAGACCATATGGCTGAGTAGAGGACTATCTAAAGAAGCTCCAATTAATTTTTAAAGGGTTTGCATGAAGATTTGAAGAAACTATGGCCATCTGAGTTGAACTGATTTTGCAATGCTCAAAAGAGATAGAGTGATAGGAAAGGCTCTAGATTATTCTAGATATGTTAAATAATGATCTAAGGACCTAGAGGCATGTTTGGGAAGTTAGTGTGTATCATCCATTCAAGTGGTTCATGGTTTGGAGGTCCACAAGCAATTTTTATATTGTGACATAAAAGTGATTCTGATAATTTGGAGGACTGCAGATGTTTTTGTTGAATTCAATATACTTGTGGAGGTCTCTAGATTGTGTGACTACTATGTTGGATATCCACATTGAAGTCTAAGCTTGTCAAAGAAGATTTCCCTCTTGGTGTTGTTGTTCTTCCTAGTATTAGCCGACTGGATGATTCAAGCATGGAGCATGGCGTGTTTATCAAGAAAGATTTGAGTCCCAGTTATGTTTGGCCGAAAGCTTAGTGATTCGCACTAAGTTAGTTGTTTGTAGTGCCAACCTTGATGTTCATTCCAAGGTTGATGAAGTGTATAAATACTTGTTGATGAGTTGTGGAAAATTATCCTTGAGCAAAAATATAAATCCGAAGAAAGGATTAGAAGCAGAGTAGAGAAGAGAAGGAGCAGAAGAACAAAAACAGAGTAGAGTGAAGAGTTAGTGAAGAAGACTTTGGAGGCAGGGATGAAGTTAATGAGCATTCAATGAAACTGAATCAGGCATCAAGTAGACGCTATTTCTTAGTTAAATCTTTCTTTGTTAAACTTAAATTTCTTGTAGGCAGTGAGCCTCCTTTTTGAGCAGTGAGCTCTGGGTAGTGAGCCCAAAGGCAAGTGCCTTCTCATTCTTTTAATTACTTTTAATAGGGTATGAATCTTGTGGGCTAACACCCACCGTAGTTTTTCCCTTAACTCAGTTTCCACGTCAAAAATCTGGTGTCAAATGTGTTGATTATGTTTCTACTTATGTAATATTGTTTCGTGCTTTAATGTTTACATCATTAATCAATTTGCAAATTGTGAAAGAAGACTAAAAGTAAGAAAAGGTTGAATTTTGGGACAACTAATTCACCCCCCCTCTCAGTTGTCAAGTCTAATTCCAACAATTGGTATCAGAGCCAAGTACCTCTAAAAGAAGCTTGACCACTTAAGGAGATCCAAGATGTCGTCTTACAAGAAGGAAAGTCTGAGATTTGATGGAACAAATTACTCCCTTTGGAAAGTATGCATGCAGTGTCATCTAGATTGTATGAGTGATGTCTTTTGGTTAATAACCAAGAATGTGTATAAGATTATGAAGAATGGACCTTCAACTATAGATGAACTTAGATATGTTGAACACAATATTTGAGCCAAAGAAGCATTGTTGAGTGCCCTATCTGATACTGATTTGGTAAATGTCCTGGATTTGAAAACTACTCATGAAATCTGGAACAAGTTGGAAAATCTATATGAAGGTGACAAATATGTTAAATGTGCCAAGATACAAAGCTTGAAGGGTAAATATGAAGGATTGGTAATGAGTGAAGATGAAAACATTACTTCCTACATGTAGAAAGTAAATGAACTTGTGACCGGTATCAGAAATGCAAGTGGAGTATTGGAAGAATCAAAAATTGTTGCCAAAGTGCTCAGATCCTTACCTACAGTGTACAAGCATAAATTTGTTGCCATTGAAGAAATCAAGATAGTAACAACTAACACAAGGGATCAATTAGTTGGTAAGCTTTCAACATTTGAAATGAGTGAGTTTGGTGATTCTCTCCCTAAGTATGAATCTACATTTAAGCCCAGTGTGTATGGAAAGCAAAGATATGATTTGGGTGAAAGTTCTTCAAGAAGATCAAACAGATTTGTGAAGACAAGGAAGGATCTTGAAGATGATGAAATTGAGACTGCAGATCTTGAAGCTCTTATTGCTAAAAGAATTCCAAGAGGATTTAGTAAGTATGAAGGAAAGTTGCCACTCAAATGTTTTTCTTGTAATAAGATTGGTCATTTTGCCTCAAGATATCCAGAGAGGTTTTCAAAACCAAACCCTAACAGATATAAAGGTCAGAAAAAATGTTACTATGTCTAAGAAGCTGGAGAAGGAGTCACAGATGATGAATTTGATCATGGAGGTTCCACTAAAGATGATTGGGTGTTTATTGCTATCAAAGAAGAAGATCCAGTGTTTACTGAATCTGCTAGCTGTGCAAATATGGAAAGTGCCTTGGCTTCTTAGGTTGTTAAGAAAGATGAATGGGTGATCGATAGTGGATATTCTCATCATATGACTGATGATAAAAGCAAGTTTGTAAGATTTGAAAAATATGAAGGTGGGTTTGTAAAATTTGGAGACAACTCAGCTGGTAGAATCTATGGTAGAGGATCCATCTCTTTTGATGGTAAGATAACACCAATGATGTTCTATATGTGGAAGGACTGAAGTATAATCTTCTCAATGTTGGACAGTTGGTTGACAAGGGTTATGATCTTAGATTCAAGGATGGAAAATGTAGAATCTTGGAAAGCTCCAGAATTGAAATTGCATCTGGTACTCAAACTAGAGGTAGCATATTCATTTAAGTAGTTCTAGAAAAAGTTGTTTGATTCCTCAGTCATATCAAAGTTGGCTATGTCATAGGAGGATGTGTCATGTAAATTTTGATAACATTGTAAAGATAAGTTCTACTCAGGCTGTAAGAGATCTTCCAAAACTTATGAAACCTAATAACATGTGTAGAGAATGTCAATTGGGCAAATAGAACAAAATTTCATTCAAAAGTAAAGAAAATTTTTCAAGTGAACGGTTGGAACTTGTGCATACTGATCTATGTGGTCCTGCTAGAATTAGGAGTGTGCAAGGAGACAAATATTTTATGTTGTTGATTGATGATTACTCCTAGATGATGTGGGTAACCTTCTTAAAAGAAAAATTAGAAGCTCTTGACAAATCCAAGGTATTCAAGGGTATGGTGGAAAATGAGATTGGTGTGAAGATAAAGTGTCTAAGATCTGATAGAGGTGGAGAATTTACCTCTGGTGAGTTTGATTCATTCTGTACAAAACATGGAATAAAAAGATAGTTATCTGCTTCTAGGACTCCTCAACAAAATGGAGTTCTAGAAAGAAAGAAATACACTATTCAAGAAGCTGCTAAGACCATGATGTTGGAAGCAAATGTTCCTCAAGTCTATTGGGGAGAAACTATAAGTACTGTTGTCTACACTCTTAACCAGGTGTAGATCAAAGGTAATTCTGGCAAGACACCTTATGAACTATGGTTTGGACATCCTCCTACTGTAAGATACTTCAGAGTTTTTGGTAGTAAGTGCTATATCAAAAGAGATGAGGATCTAGGCAAGAAGGAATTTTTCTCGGTTACTCTACTCAAAGCAAAGCACACTAGTACTTTAACAAGAGGTTGAAGAAGATTGTTGAAAGTGCTAATGTCAGAGTTGATGAGAGCAAAGAAGGACATTCCAGACCTTGCGAATATGATTCAAATGACCAAGATGAAAATCTGACTCAAGAAAGGCAAGTGCAATCTCAGATTCAGATCCAAATTGATCTAGATAATCCAGTAATTCAAGGAGATAGTGCAGAAGTTGAGGAACAAGCTCAAGAAGCAGAAGCTCAAGGAATTCCCAAAACTCCCAGGTATGTAAGGATGAATCATCTTGAAGATCAAATCATAGGAGATAGAAATAAATGTGTTCAAACTAGGAGAAGAGTTGTTGAAGATCAAGAAGATATTTGTTTAATTTCAAAGATTGAACCAAAATCTGTAAGTGAAGCCTGTCATGATGAAAACTAGGTAAAACTAATGGAGGAAGAACTAATCCAAATCGAAAAGAATCATACTTGGGATCTTGTCTATAGACCTGAGGACAAAAATGTCATTGGAATTAAATGGGCCTTTGGAATAAACTAAATGAAGATGGTGATGTTGTAAGAAATAAAACAAAGCTAGTATGCAAAGGATGTTCTCAAGTGGAAGGAATTGATTTTGAAGAAACTTTTACTTTGGTGGCAGGAATAGAGGCAGTTAGATTGTTTCTTGCTTTTGCTGCTTATAAAGATTTTAAAGTCTATCAGATGGATGTCAAGTCAACATTTCTAAATGGAGAATTAGAAGAAGTCTACGTTGAGCAACATGAAGGATTTCAGTTGTTTGATTAGAAAGATGTGGTTTGTAGATTGAGGAAAGCATTATATGGACTCAAACAAGCCCCAAGAGCCTGGTATGCAAGATTAGATAAGTATCTGCTAAAGCTAGGGTATAACAAAGGCACTATTGACAATAATCTTTACTTCAAGATTGATCATGAGAATATTCTGATTGTTGAGGTATTTGTTGATGATATCATTTTTGGTAGAAATGAGAGCATGTACAAAACATTTTCTGATTAGATGCAAAGTGAATTTGAGATGTCCATGTTTGGCAAGATGAATTTCTTCTTAGGGCTATAAATCACTCAGTCAGATAAAGGTATCTTTATATCTTAGTCTAAGTATGTGAAAGAATTGTTGAAGAAATTTGGAATGGAAGATTCAAAGCTAGTAGGTATGCCTATGGTAACTAGATGTAAGTTGAGTAAAGATGATGACTCCCGTAAGGTAAATCAGAAAAGGTATAGATCAATGATTGGAGGACTACTCTATTTGACTCAGACCAGACCTGATATCATGAATGTAGTTGGGCTTGTAGCTAGATTCCAAGTTGATCCTAAGGAATCCCATGCTGAAGCAGTTAAGAGAATTTTCAGATATCTCAAAGGGGCAATTGATAATGGATTATGGTGTGCAAAGGATGATGACTTCACTCTTCATGCATATATAGATGTTGATTGGGCAGGAGATGTGGATGACAGAAAAATCACTAGTGGTGGTGCATTCTTCTTGGGAAGTAGATTGGTTTCTTGGTTGAGTAAAAAGTAGGAGGCAATTTCCCTATCTACAGCAGAGGCTAAGTATATAGCAGCAACAAACAATTGTACTCAAGTCTTGTGGATGAAGAAAATGTTGAAGGACATCAAAATTGTGTTTAAGGAGCTTGTCACAACCTTTTGTGATAATTCAAGTACAATAAGTATCTGAAAGAATCCAGTGTTACATTTAAAGACAAAGCATATATCCATCAAGTTTCATTTCTTGAGAGAGAAGGTAAATGAGAATGAAGTCAAGTTGGAGTTTGTGTCTTCAAAGGATCAGTTTATAGATATTTTCACTATGCCTCTTCCCAAGGATACTTTTGAGTATCTTAGAGAGAAGTTAGGGGTTATTACCCCTCTTGATCAGAACTAAGATGCACTAGGGTGCATCAATCTGGTGGAATTCACAGTCACATCTTGTGATCCAGATTGATGTTAAGGAGATACTACTCAGGGGGAGTAGTCAGTACAAAATTTTGGATCAATCTGAAACAAAAAAAAGGGGGAGAGAAGATTGCAAATATGTGCCCTTTGCCATTGATGTCAAAGGGGGAGAGAAGTTCTTGTGAAAAACTAGTTGTTGATGAAAGGGGGAGTAGTAATGAAAATGATTGCAGAATTATAAAAGAAAGGGGGATAAGGTCTTGTCTTGATGGTCAAATAAGTTTTTCACATCATATGTTGCCATCAATGACAAAGGGGGAGATTGTTGCAAATATGTGCCTAAGTGTTGTTGTCATTGATGTCAACATATCCTTGTTACCATTGGTGTCAATTGTATCCTATTTTGTTGCCTGTATAGAAGACTGGATTGTTGAGGATATTGAAAAAATTAATGAGGATCAATGTATGTGGACCATATGGCTGAGTAGAGGACTATCTGAAGAAGCTCCAATTAATTTTTAAAGGGTTCGCATGAAGATTTGAAGAAACTATGGCCATCTCAGTTGAACCAGTTTTGCAGTGCTCAGAAGAGACAAAGTGACGGGAAAGAGGTCTGGATTATTCTGGATAGGTTAAATAATGATTTAAGGACCTAGAGGCATGTTTAGGAAGTTAGTGTGTATCATCCATTCAAGTGGTTCATGGTTTGGAGGTCCGCAAGCAATTTTTCTAATGTGACAGTCATGGCAGATATTGTTCTTGAGGTTCTGGAGGAAGATACAAGTGATTCTGATAATTTGGAGCAGTACGGATGTTTTTGTTGAATTCAATATGCTTGTGGAGGTCTCTGGATTATGTGACTACTATGTTGGAGATTCGCATTGAAGTTTGAGCTTGTCAAAGAAGATTTCCCTCTTGGTGTTGTTGTTCTTCCCAGTATTAGCTGACTAGATGATTCAAGCATGTTGCAAATGTTCTAAAAGCAATTCTATGGAGCGTGGTCTGTTTATCAAGAAAGATTTGAGTCCCAGTTATGTTTGGCTGATAGCTTAGTGATTCATACTAAGTTAGTTGTTTGTGGTGCCAACCTTGATGTTCATTCCAAGGTTGATGAAGTGTATAAATACTTGTTGATGAGTTGTGGAAAATTATCTTTGAGCAAAAATATGAATCTAAAGAAAGGATTAGAAGCAAAGCAGAGAAGAGAAGGAGTAGAAGAAAAAAAGTAGAGTAGAGTGAAGAGTTAGTGAAGAAGACTTTGGAGGCAGAGCTGAAGTTTATGAGCATTCAATGAAACTGAATCAGGCATGAAGTAGATGCTATTTCTTAGTTAAATCTTTCTTTGTTAAACTTAAATTTCTTATAGGTAGTGAGCCTCCTTTTTTAGCAGTGAGCTTTGGGCATTTAGCCCAAAGACAAGTGCCTTCTCATTCTTTTAAGTAGTTTTAACAGGGTACAAATCTTGTGGGCTAACACCCACCGTGGTTTTTCCCTTAACTTTGTTTCCACGTCAAAAATCTTGGTGTCAAATGTGTTGATTATGTTTCTGCTTATGTAATGTTGTTTCATGCTTTAATGTTTACATCATTAATCAATTTACAAATTGTGAAAGAAGACTAAAAGTAAGAAAAGGTTAAATTTTGGGACAACTGATTCACCCCCTCTCTCAGTTGTCAAGTCTAATTCCAACAAGTACGCAAAAAGAATGGCAAAATATGACTGTGTGTAGATTTTAGAAATTTGAATAGAGATTCAGAAAAAGACAACTATACGCTACCATCTCTTGATGAAGTGTTGGAAATAGTCAATGGGTCATAGATGATGTCATTTTTGGATGCTTATTTGGGTTACAACTAGGTGATGGTTGAATACGCTGATAGACTTAAAATTGCCTTTACTTGTAAATGGGGAATCTATGCGCATCGAAGGATACCATTTAGTCTGATAAATGCAGGAGAGACATTCCAACAATTCCATGGACATTGCTTTCAAAGGCTTGGTAGGTAAATGCATGATCATTTACATGGATGATCTCACCATATTTTCCAAGAAGAGGGTTGATCATATCTATGATTTGAGGAAAGTACTGCAAATGTGCACAGATTATGGAATTTCATTGAATCCGAAGAAATGCATCTTTGGCATTACTAAAGGTAAGATGTTAGGACATGTGATCTTAGAGGAAGGTATATCAATAGACCCTGAAAGAGTCTAGACTATCCTAAAGATTCAACCTCTAGCTAGTAAGGAGTTAAAGTGTTATTTTCGGAAGATCAACTTCGTCTGCAAGTTCATTATTGGCTCTGCTGATATTGTCTGACCTCTGAATGCCATGTTGAAACAAGATGCTAAGATTGAGTGTACACCACAGGCCATGGCTACCTTTGCAGAAATTAAACAGGCCATAGTTAATGCTCTAGTACCGGTGAGTCTAGATTATACCTTGCCATTTTGCATATACTTCTTTGCTTCCGACCACACTTGTGCTGCCATGTTGACATAAAGAAGGGGAGTTGATGATGAACACCCAATCACTTTTATGAGTACCACACTAAAGGATGTTGAACTAAGATACCCAAATATGGAGAAATAGGCCTATGCTCTAGTTAAAGCAATTAAGAAATTATGTCATTACATTCTAAGAAATAGAGTAATGGTTGTTGTTCCCAATGTTGTAGTTAAAGCATTGTTGATGCAGAATGAATTAGGTGAATGAAGAGGGAAATATATCATGATACTACATGAGTTTGATCTAGAGATACAACCTATGAAATT
This sequence comes from Cunninghamia lanceolata, assembly GCA_027924645.1. Taxonomy (NCBI): domain Eukaryota; kingdom Viridiplantae; phylum Streptophyta; class Pinopsida; order Cupressales; family Cupressaceae; genus Cunninghamia; species Cunninghamia lanceolata. The sequence goes on along the minus strand of BSBN01000116.1, from coordinate 5,047,232 downwards.
GGTGTGAGGAAGAGTTCTTACTAAGACAATGGCAGAGATAGATCCTGGGTTGGTATCTCAGCAGTATGTGTTAGAGGACATTTCAAAAGATGAGTGGTATGGAAATATTTTGTTTTACCTCCTTAACCAATGATGCCCACCCCATCTAAATTCAATTCAAAGAAGAGATTTAAGGCTGAAAAGTAGTAGTTTCATGGTTAAAGGATTAGTCTTATACAAGAGGAATCACAAAGGAATTTACTTGAGGTGCATGGATAAGATAGAAGTCACTCAAGTTTTGACCAATTTTCATGAAAAGTTTGGTACAGGCCATGGTTCAGCTCATGCTACAGCAAACCAAATCCTTTGGGCTGGGTACTATTAGCCTACATTGGTTAAGGACATCCATGCACATACCCAAACCTGTCATATATGCTAGACTACTACTACAAGGGAGAGGAACATTGCCATGCCATTATAGTCGGTGGTGGAGGTATGCCCATTCATTCAGTGGGGACTCAACTTTGTTGGTATGATCAACCCACCTTCTTTTGCAGGCCACAGGTACATTCTAACCACTACTAACTACTATATAGGATGGTCTGAAGTACAAGTTTGTAAGAAATGTACAACTAAGGTGGTAATTGAATTTCTTGAAAAGAATATCATTACAAGGTTTGGTTGTCCTTTTTCTCTTCTTTGTGATAATGGGCCTACATTTTCTTCTTTACACTTTTCAAACTAGGCTTTTGATTATGGTATTGTATTGAAGTTTTCATCTAATTATTATCCTCAAGTGAATGGAGTAGCTGAGTTAGTGAACAAAAACTTGCTTGAAGTCATTAAAAGGTTTCTCGATAAAAACCCTAGAGACTGGCATACCCAACTCAAGTTTGCTTTATGGGCAAACGAAGTCAGACATAAGGATGCCTTAGGTACTTCACCATATCACCTAGTTTATGGACGAGAACCTATTTTTCCTATCCATTTATGAATCCCTGTGCTTCAATTTATGCAAGATAACCTAGAGCCAAATGACAAAATTTTAGACCGTTTAGCTCAACTATTACACCTAGAAGAGAAATGTGATTCTGCCATTGAAAACTTTACAAAACACCAAGGTGTAGTAAAGTTCTAATTTGACAAGAGAGCCAAGGTCAACGATTTTTGTATCTCTGATTTGGTCCTATATTGGGAAAAATCCCATGAGAAAAAGCACAAACATGGGAAGTTTGATAAACTATGGTTAGGCCCCTACCAAATAGCTGAGATCCTAGGGGACAGTACATATAGGTTGAAGACACTCACTAGTGAGGAACTCCTATTGCTTGTAAATGGGCAGTTCCTAAAGCACTATTTTCAGGCTTAGTAGGCACCTGTGCCTTCTTTTGTGTACATAGTAGTCTTTAGTCTGTTTTGTTTTGCTTTGGTTAGGTTGGTGTGTTGTTCTAGTTTAGTTCTTTCTTTTGTTTATGTTTTCCTTAGATGCTAGAGTAGTTTGCTTTGCTTAGAGTAGTTTGTTTTTTCTTAGAGTAGTTTGTTTTTGCTTAGGGTAGTCCCTTTGCTTGCTTTTCTTTTTCTTCTGCGCTTGCTTTGCTGAGGTTCTCCATTTTTTGAACATGGTGGCTAGTTGTGTAATCTTGCTAGGGGACCTCTTTGGGTAAGTAATCTAGAGGATTTCTTTGAGAAACTTTGGTTTTCTATTTAGGTCACCTTATGGGTTCTGTTGTTATTTTTAGATGGGTATGATGCTTGTTCATGGAAAAAGAGTCGCTAGTTCAGTTCAATTAAAGTATCTTCGGGTTTCATATCTGTCACATATTAAGATTATCCTAATGCCTCCAAAGGAATCTTCATGTACTTGGGTTAAGTGAAAATCCTAAAATCTCACATCGTGATCTATCTTTTCATCCACCCTTTCGTGTAGATCATAGCCACCTTCATCTATTCCATCTTCTTCATTGAATAATGCACTCAAGTCTAGTATCCAAATCTTTAATAGTCTTATGATCATTGCATGTGTCGATGAATGAACCGTTCATGTCAAGATCTTGGTCTTTATGGACAGAATATCTTGAGCCCATATTGGTATCTTCACATGCTCACCTAGCCTTGAGCATTTACCCCAAGGTACAACAGTGTGAAATGTTAGTACTCCCTCCATTTGTCCTCAGTCCACAATTTCTTGTTACAGTCCCCACCATATACCCATGGCATATATGGCCAGTCCATTTGATGATCCTATAAACATTTCATGATCCTACATACCCCAAAGTCATATGACCACATACACCCTCCTTCATTCATCCAACCATTGTTGTTCCAACACCTCCCATTTCCATTTTTTAGCCTTTTTTCAACAGCCTCCCCTTTAACTCCCTCCATTAGATCCCAAATCATGGTCAACAAATGTGCACACCAGTTAAACAAGGAGTTTCCACTCACTCCCTTTCCCCTTCCCTATGGGATTTGGAAGTTCATATTTGGATGCCTCATTCATACAGTGAATTTCTAGTTTTTTCTTGCCTATGGACCCCTCATTCAAAAGCTAGATAATACCAAAAAATAAAATCACAATACATTCAAAAGATAATTTGAATCCATGTTTCCTCACAAAAACAGTCAAAGCAAAGGATTTCAAAATTACATAAGTAAAAGGGCAGGTCATAAGCGCATCTATGCTTCCAAATTCTAGATTACCCATTTCTCCATCTAGCCCATCCATATAAAATCTCATTCCATTCAAAGTCTTAAATCCCTTCATCCCACACATGAAAGAAGCATAAAAAAAATTATGAATGTTCAAAAAGTTTATGCAGGTACCTAACATCTCAAGCCCTCCATTTCACCAATAAGCATTTATATTATCACCTACACCTCTTTTTCATACCCAAGCTCCTGTGTTTTTGTTAGTGTGTGCAACCATTGGTCATGGTCTTGTTGATGATTGTTTTTACACATTCATAACAAAAGTTAAAATTCACAAAATGAACCTAAACTGTCTTGAAAGATATGAAGAAATCAACTAAGAGTTCTCAATCCCAAGTTTATGTATGCTCAGGTCTTGACCTTGTGGACAATTTAGTAGGTTAATGTGAAACTATAATATTGAAGGGGCCTTACTTGATTTAAGATAATCTATGACTTACTGGACTCAAATTATGCAAACTATTGTAAATACAAACAAATTGTTCATTCCTTTACATAAACTTACCACAATATTACAAATCTTTCTATGATTTATAGTGAAATACGCTTTGCCTCTCAAATTGATATGAAAATTGTCAAATATTAACATAAGTCTTCATGCTTCTTTCAAATGTAAGACAATTTCCTTAAGATTTCTATGTTTGAGCTAACTATTCACTATAGGATCTAAATGCTTTGCTACTCACGTGTTCAAGAAATATGGAAAATTAATCAAATCAACATACTAAATCTCCAAATGTAAAGTCCTGAGTATTTTCAAGAACATACATCAAAGATTGCGAGATTTCAAAGGATAGTACTTCAAATACTAGTAAGAGTCAGAAAACACTCTGTAATAGATGCAGAATTCCAAGTTTACTTGTATTTAAAGCACACAGTCATATAGAATTTACAATGTATGAATGACCTTTTGTTTCATTAATCAAATTGCTAGAAAACTTACAAATGTTTTTATAGATACAATAAGGAAACCAGACATTCCATGTATTCCTTAATGTAGACACAGGTGACCTCCTCTTCTAAACTAAAATACCTCTCTATTCAAATATTCAAACAAATTACAAGTGCCAGCTACAACTAAAAAATCCCCGTGTAAATATTATACAAGTAGTAGAGCTTCTTATATAGAATTTGAAGTTGCGTTCTGCTATGGCTACCACATTTAATTCACAATCCATATTCAAACCTTCTTGATTAAGGGTGTACATTAGTTCTTAACTGTTTCTCAAAATATCTTCATGGTATCTTTTCCTGCCTCAAAGGATGCCTTTGGAATCTTTTCTAAACAGGATGACCGTTGACTGCTTCCATTTTGTTGACCTTGCCCGCTGATACCCTTCAATTAACTCTTCCTTTAGCATTATTTGCCTCTTTTGATACTTTACTATTCCTTCAAATATATCTTGAAACTATTCATGACACCTTCTATGAAAGTGTGATTTCCCCCTAGACTTCTTGTCCATATATATTCTTGCATTATGACCCCTTCCTTCAATTTCTTCTCTTCTTTACTCAAACCTTCAACACTTTTCTTATACTTCTTTATTTTGGCACTCACCTCCATTATTGAATCAATCATTTGTTTACTCAAATAAGCATCTGGATTCTCTAGACATGGTGCAAAGATGGCCTTCAATTCTTTTAATGCTCTTTGTAGTTCATATGCTAGTACATCCATGCATTCATGGTCTATGAACTTTTCAACTATCTTCTTATGCAACCTGATCATGCTATCTACCTTCTCTAAATCTTGAGTAGCTGTGATGTATCTTCTGAGACTGTCATCTTCAAACTTTAACTCCAATCTGGCCTGGGCACTTTATTTACCATAGGAGGAGTAATTACCCCCTCATTTATTAATTCATCTGCTCTTTCTTTAATTTCCTCTAGCCACCTCAATTCAAACTTACATTCTTCCCTTCTAAACTGACAATTATGTATAAGCACACTGCACTTATTCTTTTCTGTTGCAACCATTTCCCATCCTGTCACTGCCTGTTTGGTCCCCTCTTCTCCTTGCATGAATGCTCTGAACCATTCTTAAAAAATATTAGCCTCAAGCCTTTTATTCTCCATGTCCTTTACTTCATCTTTTGATAGCACTGCTATTTCACTAGGCAAGTATGGTATTGCAACATTGGGATCAAATATCAGTTTAATAAATTGTTGTAACTAGACAATGTGTCCTTTCAAATATTCATGCTTATATTTGTCTTTCTTTAACATCTCTGTAGTAACCTGGTGCATATCTTCCCACTCACTTATATGCTACTCTCTTGTGATGTTGCCTAAGTCAAAATTGAGTATCTTGTAATCATCTATTGTTATTTCCCCTTTAGCCTTCTCTTTTTGTGGTATGGCCAAATTCAGTGTTCTAAATTCATCAAGACCCCTTTTTATTGCTGACATTGTTCTAGCCTTCCTATTTTCTTTCCTTGGCATTGCACCGCCCAATAAACTCTTGATGTCTATGGGTACTAACTGTACCTCCACCTTTTCTCTTCTGACTTTTGTACCTAACCAGGCTGGAGCCTCTTTTGTACTTTTAGTAGCTTTCTCTTCATTGATTACCTCTTCTTGAGGCTTCTCTACTTCTCCTTGTTGTTGTTGCTAATGTTGTTGTTCTTGTTATTGTGGAGGAGGTTGCTGTTGAGGGGCTTGTTCTGGTATCATTGGATCATTTTGCTATTTAGATTTACCCTCATTATCATCTTCTTCAATTTCTATATCTCCTCCATCCTCATCCTCTTCCTCTGGACCTTCTTTTTCTGATGGCTCCTTTTCTTCTTCTTCTTCATTTTCTTGTCCTATATTTATCATGTCCTCATCATCTGTTTTCTCTTCAGGTTCAAAATTACATTCAACAATATTTTCTGTATTCTCTTTTCTTTTAGGCTCATCTGCTATTTCCATTTCCTCCCCTACTATTTCAACTTTCTCTTGTACCTTTTCAGGCATGTCATTTTGTTCTGTATGTGAAGGTGAACCTATAATCTCATTAGATTCTTTTGTCTCTTTTTCTTGTTCATCTTTGTTTTCTATATTTTTTTCCTCTTCGTTGTGTTCTCCATACATGTTCAAAATATTTAACACATCTGCACCAGAAGTACTAGTTCCTACTTCTTCCTTGGCCCATGCATGTGTTTCCTTCACTACTTTTTTAAGTGAATCCTCCTTTTCTAATTCTTCTATCTGATGTACTACATCCTGTACATCCCTTATGATTTCTAGAGGTACCCATGTACCAAAAGGATCCACTGCCTCCAATCCTTCTTGTACATTCTCTTGTTCAGATACTGGACTTTGTTCAACATCCATGTAAGCTTGAGCATCTTGTTCTTCTTCCTCACCTGAGTATTCACTAGATTGCTCTTCCTCCATGCCAGTTTCTCTTCTTGTCTTTGGATCAACTTCCTTGACCTCACTTCCACTACTATCATCCTCAACATTGATAGTCTCAGTAACCTATTTGGCTTCATGTATTTTTGACCCATGCAACTTTGCTTCAACCAATTTTGTTTTCACTTTTGCATATGGTTGTATTTTTTCTTCTATGGTAGATGTACTAGGTATGCTACTTAATTAGCACCTACCTTCTGTGCTCCTATAACATCATCCTATTTTGAAGTTTCTCCTTTAGATATCCCTACTAGTATTGCTTTCATAACCTTCTATCCTATTAACTCCTTAGCAGCCTGTGCTTACTCAGTACTGGTATCATGGCCCAATGATTTTGCTTCTACAAATGTGCCCGATGATACTGTTACTGTCACTCCTAATGTATATGGGTCCATCAAAGTGGCATTTTTATCTTTCTCAATAATCTTTGCTTCTACAATCTTTCTTTTCTTTTTACAGAAACACTGGAGATCATCTCGATGCTCCCTCACTCTCTTCTTGCCCTTCTTTGGATATCTAGGCTCCACCCCTTCAGCTTTAAGCTCTTCAATTCTCTCCTTCAACCATGTTTTGTGATATAAAATTACATGTTTCGACAATGCGTCCAAAGATGTACTCCATGATTGTGACCAATCAGGCTCACCAATAGGGGCAAGCCTGGCACTTTCATAACTGTGGTGTAATAATTTGCCATCATCTTTAACTTCTAGGGGTACATAAATTTCCCCCATTGACCTCATTTGTTCTACTATTAGTCTTTTGTGAGCTCTCTTTCTCACCTCTTTATCATTCTTGTAGTCTGACCAATAATCCTCAATGTGTATTTGATGTTTGAACTTAGGATCAATAGTATTTTGGATCTTGTGAAAATGATCAAACCTCCTTGCCAACTCAAGCTCTTCAAATCCATAATATCTCAACTCTTTTTCTAAGTAACCAGTCACTTGTTGACTATAACATGAGTACCTACCAATTGCCCAAGGTAGCTTAAAATTCCCTCTGCCATACTTCTTCTTGTACATTTTGAAGGCATTCAAGTTTTGCCTTGAGAATTCTATTACAATTAACTTATTGGAAGGATACCTCAATAGCACGAAAGGTTTTCCTTCAAAGCCCTTAGTTCTGATATAGGTGAAGTTTTGGAATTGAATATACCAGGAACTATGCAAACCAATTGTATCCTCTACATCTGCAGACAATCTCTTATCTTACTCTTCTCTTAAAACTCTGACCATGTATGTATAAAATACATCATTTACTAAAGCATATTTTCTTAGCACATTATCCTCCTGTAGATCTGGATAATGGTCATATACAAGCTTTTGATCTGGGCCATTCCCTAGGGTCCCAATTCAGTCAATCCCATATATATATATGGTTGAATCATTGCTACACATGAGTATAATACATACGAGGACAAATAGAAAGGCATCATCTTTTGTTTTCTTAACATTGCCTACTTCCATATGGCTATGCTAATAGCCTTAACCCAGTGAATTTGTCCTTGTTCTTTCTTCGCTTCTCTCATGAATTGGATAATAGTGAACATCGAAGGTTCACACTTAGTGGCATCCCTTAAGCCCACTAGTCTGCTTAACATTGTTATCATCAAATGCATCTCTTCTTTGAAATCTATTCTTTACAAGTTTGTATGTACTCTTGCCATGGCCTTGGGTTTTTTTTCAGCACTATACCAACTATAAAAGATCCTCCTTCTACAATCCCTCTCATTATTATTGAAATCCTCATTATATTGGTCTATATCAATGTCTACCATTTTTTCATGTAACTCTAGGTGAAATGTTCTTGCGATCCCTTCTATAGATAAGTCTGCAATAACCCTATCCTGGTGTATTACTCTTTTGGTAGCTAAGTCATATAGGTGTATACAATCTAGACATAAGTCCTTAGCTTCCATAGCTAATGGGAAACCTGCAGCTCTGTATAATCCACTTTCCCATATACATTTCATGTCATGTGTAGCGTTTGTTGCTGTAATCTTCTACAAAACATCCTCAACATCATAACTTCCTATGTTGGTGTCTGTTCCAACTCCACTTGTATTGATTAGTGAAGGGTACCCTCTATGTAATGGTATCTCCTCTTTCTCAATTTCTTTACGTGACTTTCTTTCCTTTTTAACCTTTTCTTTGCCCCCGTATCCACCTTCTTCTATTTTACGGCCATCCTATAAAAAATGCATTTTTCAACTTGGCATTTTTACTCCATTTACCTAGGGTTTTACCATGAATTTTTCTATTTTTACATTTACCCTAACCCCCTTTTGTCTTTTCCAGTTTTGACTTACGTATTATTTTAACACAAATCAGCTAATTAACTATCAGAAACAGTAATTTAACACTTGTTTGCATTTTAAAACAAAATTACTGATAATCATTTTGTATTTTCAATTAACTGAACTATAACATCATTCAAGATAAATAACTATATTTTTTGATAGATCAGCCTTACAACCGTTGACCGACTTTACAGTTTTCTACTCTGTTCCCGCTTCTGAAATTTCGTCTCCCGATGAATTTTCTTTTCAATTTATGCCACAGTTCCTCTTTCTGCAAATTTTAATTTTAACAATGTGAATCTGAAAGAAAGAAAACTTTTGTTTACCCTAAGCTATTAAATTTTACCATTTTAAGCATTAATTGCAGCAATCAATGCACCTACGGCTTCGGCTTTCTACTTCAACGTTTTAATTTTAAACATTCTATATGTTAGTTTACTTTTTTTGCATACATCATGTTTTCTTGTATGTCTCCTTGTATACTATTTCTTGTATGTCACTTTGTATCTTTTCAATATATACAAGCCTACATGTAACGAATTATAAACAATGTTACCCTTTTTCATTATATCTGACTTTGTATCTTTTGGTTTGTATATCGCAATGCATGTAAAATAGATACAAACACTTATACAAGTGCAACCCATACAAACCCTCTTTACCTTTTAGGTCTCGACGGTGCCTTTTATTTCTTTGTATAGTGGGATTGCATGTTATCAACGTATAATCGCCCAAACATATAAAGCCTTACCTTTATTTAACTTCCTTTTGAAATCCACGTTGTATTTCACCTCTTTGCATCTCTGCTTGTATCTTAGCTTGTATATTCCTCTATCTGTACAATATACAACCACGAGATACAACTGTGGGACCCGCCTTACTTACCCTCTTGTATCTCCCTAAACAACAATACTTGTATCTACACTTAGATACAACTTTCCATACATGCAAATTTTTATACAATCATCCCAGACTTTTTATTGTTCTTAACCATATTGTATAACCTTTTCGCATCCATACATGTATATAAAGCAAATGCATATTTCCAAAAAACATTAAGGTATGATGCATCACTTTCACTCGATTTAATTATCCTTTGAAATCTGCATTTGCATGTATGCTAAAGATGTAAACCCGAAACATACAACATACAACCAATGAGACATACCTTTTTCTCACCTTAATAAAACCACTTTTTATATCCTCTTCAGGTCCGTGGAATGTATATCGCCTTATATATTGCTTTGTATATCTCTCTTTTAAACAAACATACAACTCAAAATACAATGCAAACTTAACCATTTATTCACTCCACTTCTGAAATTTATCGGGTCTGACTTGTATACAAAGAATAAAAACACTAAGGACATGCATACAAAGTACCACGATAAATAAAACTGACTATACTCAATATGACTTATACAATGACTCCACATACAAATGACCTTGTACATGCAACATACAAACCCTTCTATAATGTATTTTACCAAAAACACGTATATCTTGTAGAATATTTGGAATTTTTTACTGGTTCAAAAAGCACCCCTTACTCATTTTTGACAAAGAATTCACCTCTATTCCCCTCTAGCACTTAATGCTAAATCTTTTCAATTTTCACACAGTTTGTAACCTTTACATCTTTTCCCTTTACCATCAAGAAGGACCACAAAAGCAAGAAGCAACAGCCACAGCAAGGGTCATCATTTTGCTAAGAGGTAAAATGGGGCGTGTTGTGAGCATCACAACAACTAGCAACCAAACAAAACAATTAAATTAAAACCATTAAAGAAAACTAAATGAAATAAATTCATAACTTCCAACTAACTTTTTTGTAGATCATTATTTAACTTGAGACTTAATGTATTCAATAAGGTGCATGAGTATTTTAATTGAGTTTAAGTGGGTGCACGTGACTAATAATCCTCATTTTGAAAATAAGTTGAATAAACCAGTGACTGATATTAAACTACATAGTTGATGTCATTCCGTTATAGCCAACCAGATAGAGCCTTGTTGCCAGAAGGCATCCATAGCCCCAGCAAGGTTATTGTTACAATTCTCCTAAGTAGAGACCCACTGCCAGCAAGCGTCTATAGCCCCGGTAGAGTTACTTAGATGACATAATTTAGATTTTTAGTAAAATCCATTTTATTTATTTATTATTTTTTTAACTTTGTGTAAGATAGAAATTCATAAGATATTATCATTGTAAATTCATGATGCAAGGTATGATCACTTGATGTGATTAAGCTGAGAATTGTAATGGTAGCAAGGGTGACCTCTGATTTTTCACTTAACATCTACACTGGTATGTTCAACAAACCCAAGGATTTTAGGTGTGTCATTGTGATAAACTTTCCTTGAATACTCAACCCACAATTATTGAATATAAAACTTTACAAGTCAAACCATTTTCTACATTCATGAAAGTCATAACAAGTTATGCATAAGTTTCAAATAATTAACCTGAATGTTCTAAATTTTTTATTGTTTTCAATGGTTGTTAATCTGCTCCTGTATGCTTCAAAACAAAAAAATATCCCTGCCAAGGAAACACAACACACAAACCAACACAACTGTACATTGTTTACAATATGATACATAATAAGACACGCACCATTACCTCAAGCCTAGAAATAATGTTTCAAATGTTGGCCATTAACAGGTAATGGCACATCTTCTCTAGTCAAAGTTTTAAGCCTAAATGTATTGTCTCCTATTATCTCTGCGACTTGTAGTGGACCTAACCACAATTTGTCAAATTTCCCATGATTTCCTTTCTTTTCATGTGCTTTATCCCAACATAACACTAAGTTTGATATTCTAAATGTTTTGACTCTTGCTCTCTTGTCAAACCATCTTTTGACCACAGCTTGATGCTTAGCAAATTTTTCAATAGATTGATCCCTTTTCTCGTCCAATTGTAACATTTGGACTAACCTGGCCTCCCTATGATCATCAAATCCTAAATACTCATTAGCAAACTTCTAGATAGGTATTCTTAAAATTACTAGAAGTATGGGATCAGTCCCATAAACTAGGTGATAAGGTGCATTACCTAAGGTTGACTTAACCTTTGTCCTATCTATCTACAACGCATACTTTAACAATATATTCCACTCTCTGGGATTTTTTACAAGTAGTTTCTTGATTATATCCAGCAAAATTTTGTTTGTAGTCTCAGCTAAACCATTGCCCTAAGGATAATAATTTGAAGAAAATTTTAAAACTATCCCATACTCAAATATCCATTTAGAAAATTGCAGAGAAGAAAATGTAGGGGCATTATCACATACTAGCAAATATGGAGCTCCAAACCTCATTATGATGTTTTCTTCAAGAAATTTGATAACTACCTCAGTGGTAGAAAACTTGCAACATGAGGCTTCAGTCCACCTTGTATAGTAGTCTATCACTGTCAATATTAGCTTATGTCCTACAGATGATGGAGGATTTATGACTCCAATGAAATCTAAGCCCCACTGTGTAAACAACCTAGACTCAATGACCAACTGTAATGGATTAGCCTGATTCCTTCCCTTGTCTACTATAGTCTGTCAAGTGTGACAACTTCATATGTGACTCTCTGTATCTTTAAACATTGTTGGCCAATAGTATCCTACTCTTAAAATCTTATGCATAGTAGCCAAATGAGAACCATGAGCAGTTCCATATTTATCATGCATCTCTGACAATACCCTATTTGCTTCAATTCTATTTAAACATCTTAAATATATACCTTCATTGTTCTTCTTCAACAGAAGACCCCCTTGTACCATATACTTTTGTGCTTTAATCTTTAAAGCTCTCCTTTGAGAAGACTTCATCTTGCTTGGATATTTACCTGATATCAAAAATGTATTCAAATCATCATACCACGTTGATGCTTCACTAGAATTCAATACATATTACTACTTTACCAAATTTAGATCTATGTTTTCTATGGTCTGTACTAATGCTTGTCCTCAAACTAGCTTCATTTGAATGATTTCCATATCAAACTCCTACAATATTGTAATCTACTTGGCCCTTTTCTCTCCAAGCTCATTCTGCATCAGCAGCATTTTCACTATTGCATATGGTACTATAGCTCTAACCTGACTTCGTAAGATGTAGTGTCTAAACTTTTTCACTGCCCTTACTAATGCAAAATCTTGTCTTTCTATGTCTAAATACTTCAATTGTGCATCTTTCAAAGGTGCACTCATGAATGCTATGGGTTTTTCTCCGTTATCTTCTCCTTTTTGTGTCAAGGCAGCTACAACTGAATGTGTAGATGCAAAAGAATATATGTAAAATGGTTTGGTATAATTTGGACTCACTAACATAGGAGCATCAGAAATGGCCTCCTTAATATCTTCAAACACAGCCTTGGCTATTGGTGTCCATTCTATCTTTGCATCTTTCTTGAGCATCGCCTTTAATGGTTGCACAATTTCTACAGACCCTGTAATAAACTTTCTGACAAAGTTAATCTTACCAAACAAAGACTTTAATTCCTTCTTGTTGTTAGGTAATTGCAATTTTCTTATTCCTTCTATTCTGTCAGGATCAATGGATATCCCATTTTCAGAAATGACATGTCCTAACAATTTTCCTTCAGTTACACCAAATGAATATTTCTTTGGGTTAAGAGAAATCCTGTACCTTTCACATCTTTTAAGCACACTTCTCAAATTTTCTGCATGAGTTGACAAATCTTTAGAGTACATAGTTAAATCATCCATATAAATAATAATGCATTTACCTAACAATCCACGAAACGTAATGTCCATGGCTCTTTGAAAGGTGGCACTTGCATTGATCAATCCAAAAGGCATTCTCCTATATGCATAATTACCCCACTTACAGGTGAATGTAGTCTTTAATCTATCCTCTTTATCAACTAAGACTAATTATATCCCAAAAATCCATCTAGAAAAGACGTCATCTTAGCTCCATTTACTGCTTGCAGCACTTCATCTATCGGAGACAAGGGATAATTATCCTTCTCAGATGCTTTGTTCAAATTTCTAAAATCTACACATAATCTGATGTCTCACTTTTCTTTCTCATAGGTACTAAGTTAACTACCTAGGTTGAATGCCTTACTGGGAAGATTATCCTAGCTTACAACAATTTTTTCACTTCCTCAAAGATTAAAAGCTATAGAATAGCATTCACAAGCCTCTATTTTTGCATAAATGGTTTAACTTTTGGGTTCAAGGGTATCACATGAGTTATAATGGACGTATCATAAGTTTTCAAATCTTCATATGTCCATGCTATTATGTGTTTGTATTTTTTCAAAACATCCACAATTTATTTTCTTAGCTTTTCAGAGCAAGCCTTTCCAATTGGTACATTCTGTAGACTTTGCTCTATTCCCAGGTTATAGGGATCACATTTACCCCCTTAAGTTATGGGCAACTCCTTCTATCTAACTACCCCATCAAAGTCTAACATCTTTTCCAACTCGATTACCCCTTTGGGTAAGAAATTGCTTTTCAAGTTTATTATGTCTTCTTCATCCCAAGACACATCAGGTCTTTCTTTCTCATCAATGATTTGAGCTTCAAACACCTCATTACAGGTAAGAAATCCACAATTTTCTGATCTCCTTCAAATACTTGAAAATGAGTAACATTATTTGGTATACTTGGGACATTTACTAATTATACAACAAATCTTTTTAAACTTGACAAAGTCAAGGGCTCTAAAGTACTGGCAGCAATTGCTAACACATCTGGTCTATGATTCCTCTCTCTAGGTATATGTTCTATGTTAAAGGCATCAAATGAATCGATCAAATCCCATACTCTATGCCTATAACAAACCATTTTCTTATAATTACACACATACAATTTTCTAACTTGTCTGACCACTAACTCTAAGTCTGAAAAAACTTTGATCATTCTCACCTTTTTCTTGATAGCCATAACAAGTCCATAAATTAAAGCTTCATATTCTGCTACATTGTTGGTACAAGGAAATTGTAGCCTATATGCTGCTAAAAATGACTTATGACTAGGATCTATAAGTTCAACACCAACACCTGCACCTTGTTTAGACTTAGACCCATCACATTTCAGTGTCCACATCCCACCTTTCTTTCTTTGACCTTTTATTTTGGCATGTCTCACCCTTTCTATTATTTGTGCTATAATATCTTGTTTCTTCATGGGTGATTCATTTTGACCTACTTGTATATTCGCATTTTCAACCTGTAAATCAGAATGATAGACACTTTTCTCTTTTGTTTCTTTCTCTCAATCCTGAATTGGTATATCTGTACTGTCATGAAAATATAACTCAGGCTTCTCAGGATTAACCTTTCCTTCTTGTAGTTCCATCCCTTTTGTGTACTTTATGTATTGATATTCTATAATGTCTCTGGACATTCCACAATTCTCTTCAGAATGAGGCTTATTATGGACTCTACACATATTTTTGTACAATTTGCACTGAACTGGAATTTTTTGTTCAATGCACCTTTCTATTTCCTGTCTTATGGTCTAACCAAAACTATTTACTACATTGTCTTCCTCATTAGAGGAATTGCCATCAGACTCAATGAACACTACTATTTCTTTACTGACAGGTTTTTTTTTAAAATTCAACATCAGGATTTCTTCAATTTGCACTCCTTTATTAGTGATTCTATAAACACCTGGTTCAATAGAAGCATATAATATCTCATTTGTTCTATTATATTCTGTAATCATCTGTTTCATTCTAGGCTCTACTTCTATCCTAATTTGATTTGGAACACCTCTCCAAGGTAACCACATGTGCAAAAAATTAGTGGCCATATATCCATTTAATGTTTTGGACCAGTCCCTACTTAATAGCATTCCATAATTCACAAGTATATCCACTACCTGAATATTGATAAACTGACTCGCCCTTGGATCTGAGGCTAACTACATTTGGATCTGCATCAATTCACCTATCACATTGACCTCAGTTTTGTCTAATTGTGTAACAACCTTGGTATATTTGGTAGGAGTCAACCCTAAAGTTTTGCATATCCCTAAAGGCATTACATTGGTTGATGCACCAGAATATACCATGCAATTATGTATGTTCTTTCCCAACATCCTAATGGTTAACAAGAAAGGAGGGGCTTCCCTCTTATTTACATACATGACTACGTTAGTGTTGGAAGGCTGCTCAGTTTTCTTACTTTTGTCTTTGGACTATCGATCCTTACCAGGAATATTCATATTCATAGAAACCTCACTTACCACAAATGTATCCAAGGATTTTATAAAAGCATTTCTAACCCTTGAACTTTTCAACAATTCACACAAAGGTATACTGACATTGATTTTCTTTATTTCTTTAGACAAATAGCTCATTAAACTTATTGTTTCCATTGACTCTGTTTTCCCTATTTGAACTTTTGCTGCTACTATCCCACTATTCCTATGATGATTAGCTTTCAATATAGCAAGGTTATTACTGGCATGCTGATCTAGAGGAGTGTTGAAATTATTGGGAGGAGTGGAGGTAGTGAAAGGACCTCCAGGCTTAGTGTTACTTCTAAGATTGTAAGTATGATTTTAGTTAGACTGTTGAAAAAGCTACACTTCCTTTGTTTCATATAACACTTCATTTTTAGTTTCAAAAGGAAACTGAAAAGCATCCAATACTAAGGCTGATTTAGGGTATAAGTTCTCACAACAATAAGGTTCATCCTCTAATATTTGGTCTTCTTCTTCTCTTGTTGCAAAGGTGAAAGTTTCTAAGACTAAAGTAGTCTCAAATCTTGAGGGTACTATTTCATTCCCTTTGGGAATGAGAAACTTAGATGTGGGAGCTTTTACATCCACATTGTAGATGCTAGCTGCCAGATGAAATTGAGGGCAATCTAATTTAGCATGTACGCTTGTATTGTGAATCATGCACCAGTGTTTTAATGCTACATTGGCCATTTGGATTTTGGCTGGTTGTTTTGCTTCCTGATTATCTAGACTCTCAAATGGAGAAGCTAGAGTGCCATTATTTGGCCCTATGTTCCATGTCCTAGGTGGCTTTGGTTGATTCTAATTTCTATTATTATTACCCCAAGCCTTGTTATCTATAACATGTCCTCTCTTTTGTATTACCTATCCCTGATTGTGATTTTGAATCTGATTATAATTCTAGATTTGATTTGAACCTTGACCCTAGTTATAATTTTGGTTATTGTTCTGACTATACCCTTGATTATTTCTACCATAGAAATTTTCGTTTCTCAGTTGTGTCATTTCAGTGATCAATCTTCTTAAGTGGGTAGTAATTTATTTGATCTCTTCTCTATCCTCTTGTGCCTTAGCTACAAATGTATCTTGAGGAGGCTAGAAGAAACACTCACCATTATTCTGATTGTTATTGGTACCATTACTAGTATAGGGAACTATAGTCTAGATTGGGGAAGGATTATACATAGGTGTGTATGTAGGAATTGGATTCAATAATGGAGTATGATGCATAGGAACTCCATTCCAAGGTTGTGCTTGACTTTGCATCTCAAGGTTTCCTCCATTAAGAAAAGGACTATAGGTTGTATGTCTCATTTCCTAATTTACTATGGCTACTTCCTTATAAGCTTTAGATATAGTATCTATGTCCACTTTCCTTTTCACAAACATAGTAGTTAATGGATCAAGAGCCACATAATACATTGCTAATAATGCATCTGGAGTTATTGTGTAAGGAGAAACTAACTGGGAGTAAGCCTTTTCAAACCTATCATTAAAGTTATCAATCAGCTCTCCTTCACCTCTTTTGATTGCAGCCAATTTATGATACAAGGTGGAAGGATCGACTAGTCCCCTAAACCTAGATAAAAATGCCTCTTCCATAAATGGCCAAGAAGACACATAACCATTGGACAAGTTAACATACCAGTTAGAAGCCTGCTCAATAAAGGTGTAAGGAAACAACCTGCACACAACATCTTCATACTCTAGCCTAGCTCTAAACCATGCCTCCTTGAATATCCTAATGTGATCCTCTAGATCCTAATATAATTAATATTTAGGACATATCTTTTCAGGATTCTTAGGCATCTCATGATAATCATTAAATGTAATGGGAGAGTTGACATTGAAATATGCCATTGTAGGGCCACGTGGTGGGCTAGGACCTCTGGGAGTACCTAGATTTCTAGGTGGACTAGGACCTCTAGGAGGACTTGGACCCTTAGGAGGACCTAAACCAAGATTCAAAGATCTAAATCAAGAACTGTCATGACTCACTATGTTATCGATGTTAAAAGGTGATCCAGGAGGCATTCTAGATGAGCCTCCTACATGTGTTATTTTAGGATTCTATATCAAAGGATTCTTACCTTGTCTTCTGTCAGGAAATTGTATGTAAATATCTTCTAAACTTGACCTAGACCTAGTCACCCTACCACTGTTATGAGCCAGTTTTGGACAAATCCTACCTTAACTCCACTCAGGCCTTCCTTCTAGCGCCAAAAACTATTGATGATTGTTTTTACACATTCATAACAAAAGTTAAAATTCAAAAAATGAACCTAAACTGTCTTAAAAGATATGAAGAAATCAACTAAGAGTTTTTAATCCTGAGTTTCTATATGGTCAAGTCTTGTCCTTGTGGACAATTCAGTAGGTTAATGTGAAACTATAATATTCAAGGGGCCTTAATTGATTTAAGATAATATCTGACTTACTGGACTCAAATTATGCAAACTATTGTAAATACAAACAAATTGTTCATTCCTTTGCATAAACTTACCACTATATTACAAAGCTTTCTATGATTTATAGTGAAACATGATTTGCCTCTCAAATTGATATGAAAATTGTCAAATATTAAAATAATTCTTCATGCTTCTTTCAAATGTAAGACAATTTCCTTAAGATTTTTGTGTTTGAGCTAACTATTTCAAATGTTTGGGGAAAAGTTAGAGAAAATCAAGTTGAATATCATTTCACTGCAAGACCTAAATGCTTTGTTACTCATGTCTTTAAGAAATACGGCAAATTAATCAAATCAACACACTAAATCTCTAAATGTAAAGTCCTGAGTATTTTCACGAACATACATCAAAGATTGCAAGCTTTCAAAGGATAGTACTTCAAATACCAGTAAGAGTCAGAAAACACTCTATAATAGACACAAAATTCCAAGTTTACTTGTATTTAAAGCACATAGTCATATAAAATTTACAATGTATGAATGACCTTTTGTTTCATTAATCAAATTGCCAGAAAACTTACATACATTTTTATAGATACAATAAGGAAACCAAACATTTCGTGTATTCCTTAATGTAGACACAGGTGACCTCCTCTTCTAAACAAAAATACCTCTCTATTCAAATGTTCAAACAAGTTACAAGTGCCAGCTACAACTCAAAAATCCCTGTGTAAATATTATACAAGTAGCAGAGCTTCTTATATAGAATTTGAAGCAGCGTTCTGCTACGGCTACCACATTTAATCCACTGTCCATATTCAAACCTTCTTGATCAAGGGTGTACATTCGTTCTTAACCGTTTCTCAAAATATCTCCATGGTATCTTTTCTTGCCTCAAAGGATACCTTTGGAATCTTTTTAAAACATGATGCCCATTGTCCGCTTCCATTTTGTTGACCTTGCCCGCTGATACCCTTCAATTATCTCTTCCTTTAGCATTATTTGCCTCTTTTGATATTTTAATATTCCTTCAAATATATCTTGAAATTATTCATGACACCTTCTATGAAAGTGTGATTTCCCCCTGGACTTCTTGTCCATATATATTCTTGCATTATGACCCCTTCCTTCAATTTCTTCTCTTCTTTACTCAAACCTTCAACCCTTTTCTTATACTTCTTTATTTTGGCACTCGCCTCCATTATTGAATCAATCATTTGTTTACTCAAATAAGCATCTGGATTCTCCAGACATGGTGCAAAGATGGCCTTAAATTCTTTTAATGCCCTTTGTAGTTCGTATGTTGGTATGTCCATGCATTCATGGTCTATGAGCTTTTCAAATATCTTCTTATGCAACCTGATCATGCTATATGCCTTCTCCTCTAATCCTAAGTAGCTATGATGCATCTTCTGAGACTGCCATCTTCAAACTTTAACTCCAATCTGGCCTGTGGCACTTGATTTTCCATAGGAGTAATTACCCCCTCATTTATTAATTCATCTGCTCTTTCTTCAATTTCCTCCAGCTTCCTCAATTCAAATTTACATTCTTCCCTTCTAAACTAACAATTATATATAAGCACACTACATTTATTCTTTTCTATTGCAACCATTTCCCATCCTGTCACTACCTGTTTGGTCACCTCTTCTCCTTCTTGCATAAATGCTCTGAACCATTCTTCAAAAATATTGGCCTCAAGCCTTTTATTCTCCATGTCCTTTACTTCACCTTTTCACAGCACTACTATTTCACTGGGCAAGTCTGGTATTGCAACATTGGGATCAAATATCCCTTTAATGAATTGTTGTAACTCAACAATGTGTCCTTTCAAATATTCATGCTTATCTTTGTCTTTCTTTAACATCTCTATAGTAACCTGGTGCATATCTTCCCACTCACTTATATGCTGCTCTCTTCTGATGTGGCCTAAGTCAAAATTGAGTATCTTGTAATCATGTATTGTCATTTCCCCTTTGGCCTTCTCTTTCTATGGTATGGCCAAATTTAGTGTTCTAGATCCATCAAGACCCTTTTTTATTGCCAACATTGTTCTGGCCTTCCTCTTTTCTTTCCTTGGCGTTGCACAACCCAATAAACTCTTGATGTCTATGGGTACTAACTGTACCTCCACCTTTTCTCTCCTAACTTCTATACCTAATCAGGCCGAAGCCTCTTTTGTACTTTTAGTAGCTTTCTCTTCATTGATTACCTCTTCTTAAGGCTTCTCTACTTCTCCTTGTTCTTGTTGCTACTATTGTTGTTCTTTTTGTTGTGGAGGAGGTTGTTGTTGAGGGGCTTGTTCTAGTATCATTGGATCATTTTACTGTTTAGATTTACCCTCATTATCATCATCTTCAATTTCTATATCTCCTCCATCCTCATCCTCTTCCTCTAGACCTTCTTTTTATGATGGCTCCTTTTCTTCTTCTTCTTCATTTTCTTCTCCTATATTTATCATGTCCTCATCCTCTATTTGTTTTTCAGGTTCAAAATTACCTTCACCAATATTTTTTGTATTCTCTTTTCTTTTAGGCTCATCTACTATTTCCATTTCCTCCCCTGTTGCTTCAACTTTCTCTTGTACCTTTTCTAGCATGTCATTTTGTTCTGTATGTGAAGGTGAACCTATAATCTCATCAAATTATTTTGTCTCTTTTTCTTGTTCATCTTTGTTTTCTACATTCTTTTCCTCTTCATTGTGTTCTCCATACATGTTCAAAATATTTAACACATTTGTACTAGAAGTAATAGTTCCTGCTTCTTCCTCAGCCTGTCCATGTGTTTCCTTCACTACTTTTTTAGGTGAATCCTCCTTTTCCTAATTCTTCTATCTGATATGCTACATCCTGCACATCCCTTATGATTTTTGGAGGTTCTAGTGTACCAAATGGATCCACTACCTCCAATCCTTCTTGTATATTCTCTTGTTCAGATACTGGACTTTGTTCAACCTCCATGTAAGCTTGAGCATCTTGTTCTTCTTCCTCACTTGACTATTCGCTAGATTTCTCTTCCTCCATGCCAGTTTCTCTTCTTGTCTTTGGATCAACTTCCTTGACCTCACTTCCACTACTATCATCCTCAACATTGATAGTCTTAGTAACCTATTTGGCTTCATGTATTTTTGACCCATGCATCTTTTCTTCAGCCAATTCTGTTTTCACTTTTGCATATGTTTGTCTTTTTTCTTCTGAGGTAGATGTACTAGGTATGCTACTTAATTTAGCACCTACCTTCTATGCTCCTATACCATCATCCTATTTTGAAGTTTCTCCTTTAGATATCCCTACTAGTATTGCTTTCATAACCTTCTATCCTGTTAACTCCTTAGCAGCCTGTGCTTGCTCAGTACTGGTATTATGGCCCAATGATTTTGCTTCTATAGATGTGCCAATGATACTGTTACTGTCACTCCTAATGCATATGGGTCCATCAGAGTGGCATTTTTGTCTTTCTCAATAATCTTTGCTTCTACAATCTTACTTTTCTTTTCATAGAAACATTGGAGATCATCTCGATGCTTCCTCGCTCTCTTCTTGCCCTTCTTTGGATATGTCAGCTCCACCCCTTTAGCTTTAAGCTATTCAATTCTATCCTTCAACCATGTTTTGTAAAACAAAATGACAGGTTTGGATAATGTGTCCAAAGATGTACTCCATGATTGAGACCAATCAGGCTCACCAATAGGGGCGAGCCTGGCACTTTCATAACTGTGGTGTAATAATTTGCAATCATCTTTAACTTTTGGGGGTACATAAATTTCCACCATGGACCTCATTTTTTCTACTATTATTCTTTTGTGAGCTCTCTTTCTCACCTCTTTATCATTCTTGCAGTCTAACCAATAATCCTTAATGTGTATTTGATGTTTGAACTTAGGATCAATAGTATTTTGGATCCTGTGAAAAGGATCAAACCTCCTTGCCAACTCAAACTCTTCAAATCCATAATATCTCAACTCTTTTTCTAAGTAACTAGCCACTTCTTCACTATAACATGAGTACCTACCAATTGCCCAAAGTAGCTTAAGATTCCCTCTGTCATACTTCTTCTTGTACATTTTGAGGGCATTCAAGTTTTGTCTTGAGAATTCTAATACAATTAACTTATTGGAAGGATACCTCGATAGCATGAAAGGTTTTCGTTCAAAGCCCTCAGTTCTGATATAGGTGAAGTTCTGGAATTGAATATACTAGGAACTATGCAAACCAATTGTATCCTCTGCATCTACAGACAATCTCTTATCTTACTCTTCTCTTAAAACTCTGACATTGTATGTATAAAATACATCGTTTACTAAAGCATATTTTCTTAGTACATTATCCTCCTATAGATCTGGATAATGGTCATATACAAGCTTTTGATCTGGTCCATTCCCTAGGGTCCCAATTCGGTCAATCCCATATATATATATATATCACTGAACCTTTGCAGCACATGAGTATACTACATACAAAGACAAATAGAAATGCATCATCTATTATTTTCCTAACATTGCATGCTTCCATATGGCTATGCTAATAGCCTTAGCCTAGTGAATTTTTCCTTGTTCTTTCTTTGCTTCTCTCATGAATTGGATAATAGTGAACATCCAATGTTCACACTTAGTGGCATCCCTTAAGCCCACCAGTCTACTTAACATTGTTATCATCAAATGTATCTCTTCTTTGAAATCTATTCTTTGCAAGTTCTTATGTACTCTTGCCATGGTCTTGGGTTTATTTTCAGCACTATACCAACTATAAAAGATCCTGCTTCTACAATCCCTCTCATTATTATTGAAATCCTCATTATATTGGTCTATATCAATGTCTACCATTTTTTCATGTAACTCTAGGCCAAATGTTCTTGCAATCCCTTCTATAGATAAGTCTGTAATAACCCTATCCTGGTGTATTACTCTTCTGGTAGCTAAGTCATATAGGTGTATACAATCCAAACATAAGTCCTTAGATTCCATAGCTAATGGGAAACCTACAGCTCTATATAATCCACTTTCCCATATATATTTCATGTCATGTGTAGCATCTACTGTTGTAATCTTCTGCAAAATATCCTCAACATCATAACTTCCTATGTTGGTGTCTCTTTCGACTCTGCTTGTACTGATTAGTGAAGTGTACCCTCTGTGTAATGGTAGCTCTTCTTTCTTGGTTTCTTTGCAGGGCTTTCTTTCCTTTTTAACCTTTTCTTTGCCCCCTATATCCACCTTCTTCTATTTTGGGGCCATCCTATAAAAACTACATTTTTTAACTTGTCATTTTCACTCCATTTACCTAGGGTTTCACCATGAATTTTTCTATTTTTACATTTACCCTAACCCCCTTTTGTCTTTTCTAGTTTTGACTTTCATATTATTTTAACCCAAATCAGTAATTAACTATCAGAAATAGTAATTTAACACTTGCTTGCATTTTAAAATGAAATTACTGATAATCATTTTACATTTTCAATCAATTGAACTATAACGGTGTTCAAGATAAATACCTATATTTTTTGGCAGCTCAGCCTTACAACCGTTGATCGACTTTACTATTTTCTACTCTGTTCCCACTTCTAAAATTCCATCTCGCAATGAACTTTCTGTTTAATTTATGCCACAGTTCCTCTTTTTGCAATTTTTAATTTTAACAATGTGAATCTGAAATAAAGACAACTTTTATTTAGCCTAACCCGTTAAATTTTACCATTTTCAATGTTAGTTCAGCATTAATTGCAGCAATCAATGCATTTATGGCTTCGGCTTTCTACTTCAACATTTTAATTTTAAACATTCTTCCTGTTAGTTTACTTTTTTTTCATACACAGCATTTTCTTGTATATCACTTTGTAGCTTTTCAATATACAAGCCTACATGCAACAAATTATAAACAATGTTACCCTTTTTCATTATATATGACCTTGTATCTTTTGGTTTGTATATCACAATGTATGTAAAATAGATACAAACACTTATACAAGTTTGACCCATACAAACCCTCTTTACCTTTTAGCTCTCAACGGTGCCTTTAATTTCTTTGTATATCAGGATTGCATGTTATCAATAAACAATCGCCCAAACATACAAAGCCTTACCTTTATTTAACTTCCTTTTGAAATCCATGTTGTATTTCACCTCTTTGCATCTCTACTTGTATCTCAGCTTGTATATTCATCTATCTATGCAATATACAACCATGAGATACAACTGTGGGACCCACCTTACTTACCCTCTTGTATCTCCCTAAACAACAATACTTGCATCTACACTTAGATACAACTTTCCATACATGCAAATTTTTATACAATCAACTCGGACTTTTTATTGTTCTTAACCATATTGTAAAACATTTTCAGATCCATACATGTATATAAAGCGAATGCATATTTCCAAAAAACATTAAGGTACGATGAATCACTTTCACTCAATTTAATTATCCTTTGAAATCCGCATTTGCATGTATGCTAAAGATGTAAACCCAAAACATACAACATACAATCAAAGAGACATACCTTTTTCTCACCTTAATAAAACCACTTTTTATATCCTCTTCGGGTCCACGGAATGTATATTGCTTTGTATAGCTCCCTTTTAAACAAGCATACAACTCAAAATAAAATGCAAACTTAACCATTTATTCACTCCACTTCTGAAACTTATTAGGTTTGACTTGTATACAAAGAATAAAAATACTAAGCAAATGCAAACAAAGTACCACAATAAATAAAACCGACTATACTCAATATGACTTATACAACGACTCCACATACAAATGACCTTGTACATGCAACATACAAACCCTTCTATAATGCATTTTACTAAAAACACGTATATCTTGCAGAATATTGGGAATTTTTTATTGGTTCAAAAAGCACCCCTTATTCATTTTTGACAAAGATTTCACCTCTATTCCCCTCTGGCACTTAATGCTAAATCTTTTCAATTTTCACACAGTTTGTAACCTTTACCTCTTTTCCCTTTACCACCAAGCTGGACCACACAAGCAAGAAGCAACAGCCATAGCAGGGGTCCTCATTTTTCTAAGAGGTAAAATGGGGCGTGTTGTGAGCATCACAATAGGTCTTCTCATATTATACCAATTTTGTATCCCTCCATTATCCATTTTCATATGTTTCACATATGTTGAATCACCGCATTGTGGTCTGTACTTTTGGGAAATTCTTCAATCCGTCATCTTCCATAGCATAATCCTTTTCCTTCCATTTGACATTTCACAGTATGCTCCATAATACATTTCTCCCTACTAACATCGATGAGCATGATTTCTTGATAAGGTTTCTATGCAATGATATATAATACTTGACATGGACTACATTCCTTCATGGGAACTAGACAACTGAGTTCATTTTTCCATACCTCTTCCACTTACCCAATATATTAAAAAAAAAGTTGTGCAAAGGTGATGTTTAGGGTAAAATTTGGATAGTGGTTTTTTTATGGTTTATGTGTATCCTCCTTTCACCCTAAAACATTCAAGGACTTTGGGCCAAGTAGGAATCTACTATCAGGCCCTTGGTCACTTGGAATGTAGGGAAAATTGGATTTGTGTGATTTAATTGCTTGATTATGCCCAATTATGCTCAAAACCCTAATTATGCAAATATAGAAGCAAACTAATAAATTAATGAAAATGCTACTATAGAAAGATGTAAAATAACAGACAAATGTGTACTAGTTTTTGAAGTTTGGGAAGTGAAATAGTCAGGGTCTAATGAGTGGGCGCCCTAGTCCAGTGCCCTAATTTTTGTCAGGATCTGGGAACTTTATCTACAACATGCTCCTATTGTCTCAGAGATTCTTCTGTTGTGGGATCCAGAGGACTAATGAGTGGGCGCTCGAGTCCAAGTCCCTATTTTCAGCTCTGATCTGCAATTCTGACACTCTACAAAACTCTCCTGTAACTCCACTTTTCTTGCTTCTTCAACTTGTAACCTAAAATCATGAAAAAATGGGGAGGGGGTTGTGGTGTTTAGAGGCTTGCCTTAGTCAAGCCCTGGAAAGACATTCAAGTCTTTTGAACACCATTGTCAGATAGAGAGTGTGTGTCCTCGTGGGACAGAGGCAAAATCTGAATGATAAATGATCAAAAGCACACTTGATATCACCTTGTAGTGAAGATCTCATGGAAGGAAGAATCTATTCATGCCATGAGGAGATGGATGCTCAAATCTGTAAATACAAACACATAAACAACACAAAATCTGCTCTTGCCACAATGAATGCCTTGAATCACCTTTAGAATTCATAAAGATCACAATTGCCACCCAGTTTACAAATGAATGCCTAAACATGCTTATATATGCAACTACAAACATTCTCATCAAGAATTTCATAATTCAAACATACCGTGCCGGCCTAGGAACCAAATAACGGTCATAAATCGACACTTAAAATTTGGAGCTAACCCAAAATAGAGTAGGACTAGGGTGCGGGTGCCCAAGTCCTCCCCCCTATTTTAGGTAGGATCTGTCTCAAGGGATCCCCCTAGGTCCCATTCATCATGAAACTTAGGGGTTTTCTCATCGGGGTTCCAAAATATGATGCAAGATGTCCTAAATGCAAATCAAAGACCTGGGAGCTAAACCTTAAAAGGGAAAAGCCCCCAAGGGGACATTTTCTGACATTACATTTAGCCCCCACTTTAATGTATGTATAAACACAAGGCCAATACATGCATTAAAGTACGATCGATAAACACAGCAAACACGGCAAGCACAGAGAAGACATGCTAGTCACAAAGAAGATAATAATAGACATGCAAAACATAGAGAAGGCAATTACAATCACGCAAAACACAAAGAAGATAGTATTGAAGAAATGCAAAACATAGTGAATACAGTGAATGCATAGAAGACATTAATGATTTCTTTTCTTTTTCTTTTCTCATATATATATGAAATGCAGATACAAGTACAAGAAAGTAAACATACCGCCCATAATGTAGGAGGGACTCATCACCACCGGTCTTTAAACTACATATAGGGCAACACACATGCAATACATGCTAAACAAATCAAACATGCTATACAAATCCCAAAGCATAAAAGGGACTCATCACCACTGGTCTTTAAACTATGCTTGAGAACAAACACGCAATACACACACACTTGGAAGACACAGAGAAAACACAACAGATAAGCGATGGAGTGTTCCTATTTCTAAGCTCATCACCATCTTAGACACATTACAGGCACACACCGATGATTGGGATTTGCCATAACAATCGTTAAAGACACACTTAAGGGATGAATTAGTCACAGAACTGCTCCCCACCTCCACAAAAGACTTTTGAAAATGACAGGATGTGCACTCTCTTCGAGAAATACACCATCCCCACCTCTACAAAGAAAACACACAAGGGAACACAGACTCTCACAAAGCCCATGTCCCCCAAAGGTGACATGTACTTTATGATTGCCAAATGTACCCACAAACACATCCTGCAAGAGACATGTTACTGTTCACATAATCATGATAAACAACAATGCATATGAAATCTGAGGAATGTATGATTCAAGATAGGAGCAGCAATATTGTTATGTTTTGTAAGTGAGATAAGACACCATCAAGATCACTACATAGAAAGCATGGAGTGCTTTGACTAGTCAAGTGTTGGAAAATATGTTACAACCCCATCATCATATTAGGAACTAAGTCTAATTTTTCATTTCTTGCTAAAAGGATGCAAGGTTCGCATCAGTATAAATGTTTTTCATCATTCACCTGCTAGATAGAAATACTAGAGAAAGGGAACCAATGAAATAAGAGAGAAGAAGCAAGTGTCTTAGGGACAGTCATATAGGAGGGTGCCCCCAAGTCACGAACTGCAACTCTATGTCCATAAGACACAACACACAACAATGAAAATAGAGAGAGGCAATATAGAAGAATGATGATACGAATAGAAGGTCACAATAGAGGTGGTCTCCTAGTATCCTAGACCTTACAAGAGAATCAAGGGTCATCCCATGAGGCCTAAATAACACATAACACATCACGGAGGAAACACATCATGAGAGATAAAGGGTTAGAAATACTTTCCTATGAAGATTATTGTATCAAATTGTTGAACTTGTGAACCTCTTGGAGAGGTACTCAATCATGTTTAGTGCAAAGTTTGAGTGGTTCTTATGAAAGTCTTGTTTATTATCATATGATACTTGTTTCTCAAATCCATGTAAATAAGACTTTTTGTTGCTTATGAGGAGGAGAACCACTATTATTTCCAACTGCTGATAGTTGTCTTACTCTTTTCTAATTTTTAGTGAGTTTTCGTTGTTGATGTCGTCTATCGTAGTAACAAGAATCATCTTGTACCATCTAACTTGTTTATATTGGTTGTTTCATTTTTTTTTATGATATGTTTTGGTTACCTCCTGATCCTTGTAAGGATAACAGAGGAGGAACCTTAGCATAAATTTATTTTCCACGTGGACAAGGTGGGTTATCCAACTTTTCCTTATCTACTTCTATCATACCTACAATGTTATCATATTCCAAGTAATCATCATCGGCTACTTCAACTAAACTCTGTTCCAACATATTCTTATCAATATGCTTAGGGAAACGATTAGTGAAGATTTGTAAATTCTGATTCGGTGGAGCAACCGATTTATTTCTATTATCATTCACACCTGATACTTGTATGACATTTGAATCAATGAGGTCTCGTATTTCATGTTTAAGACACATACATCATTCATTATCGTGCCCTTGTGTCAAATGGAAATGAAAAAAGGCATTAGCATCAAAATAATGTCCTTTTGCTTTACTAGGATCTAAAGGCTTAATCCAGCGAAGCTTCAGAAGATTATTTCTCATAGCTTGATTCATGATAGAGTGATAAGACTCAGATATCAGAGTCAACTTTCTTGGTTGATACGATGCCTTTTTTGGATTAGTGATAGCAAACACATTAGAAAAGTTATTTGTATTTGGTCCATTAATCTTGATGAAACTCCTCTTATTATTCCTCTTAAAGTTGTTTTATGATGATCCACCCATGGATTGCCCAACTTGAGCTGATGAGTTTTGGTTTTCATACTAACTAGACAAAAGTTGATAATCACAAAGGGTAGTGCATAAATGTTGGAAGGAGTTATACTTCATCAAGAGTATCTTATCATGGATGTTAGGTTGTAGATTTGTAATAAACACCTTCTGAACATCCTCATCTTTCATCTGATATTGAATTTGTGCATATAAAGCTTGATACTGACTAATAAACTTAGTTAACTTCTCTTTCAGACCTTTCTTGCAATGAACTAGATCAATCAAAGAGACTTGAGGTCCAATGTTTGCTTGAAAATGTTGTAAAAAATTGATCAACTAACTATGAAAAGGAGTGTATTGAATTTAGAAGTAAAGAGTAAAACCATTCTAAAGTAGTATCTTTGAGAGATCATGGGAAACATTTTGCTAACAAGTCTTCTTCAAAGTAGAAATCACTACACATAGCCGTGAATGCTGCCACATGAGTATTAGGATCACCTTTTCCACCATATTTTTCAAAGTGAGGAGTCTCAAACCTCTCGGGCATAGGAGTTCTCAAAATTACATTGGATAGGGGATTATGGGCATGATATGTTGGTATATTAGGTTGCAAAGAATTTGTCAAGTTTGTTACCTTTTGTTGTAAAGTAGTCATGCCCTACAAAAGTTGGTTTAGGATGGCATCATTGGGAGATACAGTTTGCTGTGTGGAATTGGAACCAAAGTGAGGAGGTGATTGAGCTTGAGATGTGATAGGCAGAGGGTGTGAATAGGC
This sequence comes from Cunninghamia lanceolata, assembly GCA_027924645.1. Classification (NCBI taxonomy): domain Eukaryota; kingdom Viridiplantae; phylum Streptophyta; class Pinopsida; order Cupressales; family Cupressaceae; genus Cunninghamia; species Cunninghamia lanceolata. Next base: position 5,017,442 of record BSBN01000116.1, on the reverse strand, counting down.
AAATGGTGGTTGGACCTAATGGTAGGTGGAAGGTGGGTGAGAGTAGCTATATGTAATGGGAGGTTGATAATAAGTGGGATGAAGAGGTGGTTGAGAGAAATTATTCATAGAAACGGTCACCTTAGGAACCAAATTCTAATAATCAAATCCCACAACTTTGTAATTAGTTCCATTAGATACTCTAATACCAATGGTAGCATTACTACAAGCATTCGCATCAGTTATTAAGATTGTTGATGTAAAGGTAGATATTCCCGTAGTTGGTATAGGTGTCGATACTTGTGTATGCGATGGTGATGACATGTTGTTAATAAATTTTGCACATTTAGTCACTAGCATGAGATTAGTTTGCACAATATGTGTTAAACCTCGAATAACATTAATACCATCGTGTCCTTTTATCAATTCTCTTACATGGTGAATCATAGGTATAACTTCTTTAGCTATCCTCTCAGTTTGCACATATTCTTGGAATTCAGCTAGGTCTTTATCAAGTTTATTTACTTGCTCCGTAGGCACATGCCCTACCACCTCAATAGTATCTTCAATATCATGAAATACTTTGTCTTCCATAGTGGTTGTATGAGGTATAGTATCTTGCAAAATTTGTGTTTCTCCTTTTGTAAAGAAAGTGTTCAATGGATTGTCAGAGGTAGGGATGTCGTTTTCTTCAAAAGCTCTAGATCCCATGAGTGTTTTCTTTCTTCTTAAAGGGATATTGTTTTTATGGAAGTGGGTCATAAGGCTTATACAATACCATAAAACACTCAATACACAAGCTAATTGAACGAACCCTAAGAGAAGGATATATTTAAGATCCAAAATGCTTAATTTTTTGTACTTTCTGAATGCAAATATATGAAAGAAAAGGTGTTGTAAAGATTTTTATCATGGGAAGAAAATAATATGTCTATTTTCATTCCAATAAATCAATAAAACCCTTCACAACATGCTTTTGATGCAAATCTAGGATGATGATAAGTCAAAACCTAGTGAAAATGCTCTAAAATGTGCAATTTTTCACAATTCTTCAATTCCAAGACCTAATGAAAGAGGTGTTGTAAGGAATTTGAGGATGTGAATCAAATAATAGCAATTACATCAGTCACCTCAAGCCATAAAACTTGTCACAACACGCTTGGAGTGCAAATCTAGGTCAAACCCTAGGGCAAATATAGAAAAAATGTACAGATTTTCACCAAATTTTCAATACAAGCCCAATAAAAAGGTCTTGTGAAGATTATTAGGAGAGGTAAATGATAATAACCCTAATAACATCTAATTAGTGCAAAAATATTCTTCACAACATGCCTATGGTGCAAATCTAGAGAATTGATAAGGCCAAATCTAGTGAAAAATCAAGGTTTTTCAAACCCTAGTCATGAGATCTTAATAAAAAATGCTTTATGAATGTCTTTCAATTTGATTTATAATGAAAATTAATTCCAATCAGATCTGAAAGTGATTTTCAAACCCTACAATGCAAAATGCAAGTGCAAATCTAATGAAAAATCAATGAAAAATGTTAGTTTTTGTTGAAATTTTCTATGTAAAAATGCAAATTTTTGAGATCTAAATGCAAATTTACACTAAAATGAAACACTATAGATAAATGAAAATTTGAATTAGTGTCTAAGATTAGTAGAAAAATCTACAAGATTTTACCTACAAACCCTAGTTTTTGAAATTACTAGGTTATATGAAAAATTCAAAATTTCTAACAAAACCCTAGGCATTTTATGATGAAAATGCAATGCAAGGGATTGAATTTTTGTAATTTTCTGAAATTTATCTCATATCTAATGAAAAAATCATAATTTTAATGAAATTGAAATTAATTGATGCAAAATTTTATAAACATGAAAATCCTAGAATGCAATTTTTTTTCAAATTTTTCAATTTTTTTGCAATTTTTCCAATGCAATAAGATGAATGATAATATGAATGAATGAAATAAATGTGAATCTAAAGTAAAACACTCAAAAAGGTGCCAAATTTATTAAAAACATGGGTTCACCAAAATGTTTAGGGTAAAATTTGGATGTAGGGTTTTTGATGGTTTATGTGTATCCTACTTTCACCCTAAAACATTCAAGGACTTTGGGTCACATAGGAATCTACTATCATGCCCTTGGTCACTTGGAATGTAGGGAAAATTGGATTTGTGTGATTTAATTACTTGATTATGCTTAATTATGCCCAAAACCCTAATTATGCAAATACAGAAGCAAACGGATAAATTACTGAAAATGATGCTCCAGAAATATGTTAATAATAGACAAATGTGTACCAATTTTCAAAGTTTGAGAAGAGGAATAGTCGGGGACTAATGAGCAAGCACCCTAGTCTAGTGCCCTAATTTTTGTCAGGATCTGGGAACTTTATCTACAACGTATTCCTGTTGTCTCAGAGATTCTTTCATTACGGGATCTGGAAGACTAATGAGTAGGCGCCCAAGTCCAAGTCCCTATTTTTAGCTCTGATCTGCAATTCTAACACTCTGCAACACTCTCCTACTATTTAGAGTAAATTTTGGATTTTTTTAGTTTAGTGTTTGAATCCTCCTTTCACCCTTTACATTCAAGGACCTTCGGATCAAGTGGCAAAGCACTATCAGGTCCTTGGTCACTTACAAATGTAGGGAAACTCAGATTAGGGTATTTGATTATTTATTTTCCTTCTCTTATGCTTAATTATCCATCAAAACCCTAATTATGCAAATACGACAATAAACTGACGAATAATGGAAAATGCTTCTGCCGAAAGATGTAAAATTACAAATTACTATGTACATATTTTTGGGGTTATAAGGCAGAAAAGTCATGGACAAAGGAGCAGGAGGTGCCCAAGTCTAAGGCCCTACTTTTTGTCGGGATCTAGAAACTCAGTCTATAACTTATTTCTATTGTTTCAGAGATTTTCCCATCATGGAACTTCAGGAATTGGGAGCGGGCGCCCTAGTCCAGGGTGTCATTTTCGTCACTGATCTACAATTTTGACACTCCAATATGCCCTCCTACAACTTCACTTTGTTTGCATCATCAACCTATAACCTGCAATCATAAAACTTTGGGAGGGGGTTGTGGTGTTTAGGAGATTGCCTCAGTCAAGTCCCGGAATGACACTTAGTCTTCCAAACACCTTTGTCAGATAGAGAGTGTGTACCCTTGTGAGGTAGAGGAAAAAACCAAATGAACAATGATAACAAACACAACAAATGTCACCTTGTAGTGAAGATCTCATGAGAGGAAGAAGCTCTCCATTCCATGAGGAAATAGATGCTCAAATTTACAAACACAAACACATAGACAACACAAATCTCCTCTTGCAACACAATGAAAGCCTTGAATCACCTTGAGAGTGCATGAACTTAACAATTACCATCTAGTTTTAAAATGAATGCCTAAACATGCTTTTATATGCAACTACAAATATTCCCGCCAAGATTTCATAAATTCAAACTTATCATGTCAGCCTAGGGACCAACTAATGGTCATAAACTGACACTTAAAATTTGGGACTGACCCAAAATAGGGTAGGACTAGGGTACAGGTGACCAAGTCCTCCCCCCAATTTTGGGCAGGGTTAGGTTCAAGGGGTCCCCTTAGGCCCCATTTGTCATGAAACCTAGGGCTCATTCTATCAGGATGCCAAATTATGGTGCGAGATGTCCTAAATGCACACTAAATACCGGGAGCTAAACCTTAAGAGGGAAAAGCCCCCAAGGGGACATTTTTCAATGTTACATTTAGCCCCCACTTTAATGTATGTATAAACACAAGGTCAATACATGCATTAAAGTATGGTCACAAACATAGAAAACAAGCCAAGCATGGAGAAGACACGCCAATCACATAGAAGATAGTAGAAAACACGCAAAACATGGAGAAGATAGTTATAGTCATGAAGAACATGGAGAATATAGTAAATGCATAGAAGACAGGCATGATTCTTTTCTTTTCTTTTTCTCATATATATGAAATACAAATGCAAGTACTAGAAAGTAAACAAACCTCCCATAATACAGGATGCACTCATCACGCAAGTCTTTATACTATATATATGAGGCAACAAACATGCCACACATGCAAAACCTCCCAAAATGCAGGATGCACTCATTGCATAGGTCTTTAGATTGCATATGGGGCAACAAATACACCACACAAAGAAAGCACGCCAAAACACACACTTGAAGACATGGAGAAAACATGACCAACAAGCGATGGAGTGTTCCTATTTCTAGGTTCAACAGCATCTCAAACACATTACAAGCACACACTGATGATTGCGCTTCGCCACAACAATCATTGAAGACATGCTTAAGGGTTGAGTTAGTCATTGAACCACTCCCTGCCTCCATAGAGGACTTTTGAAAATGACAGGATGATGCAATATGCTCTGAGAAATACACCATCCTTGCCTCCATAGAGGGCTTAATAAAAAGGGTATACTCAATATCCCGCCTCTGTAGAGGGCTTACATGATTGATTGATTAATTACAATCAAACTCAGGATGCAAGATGCACTCATTGCATAGGTCTTTAAATTACACCTGAGGACAAACACACTGCTAACATCTACACTAGACAACTTACCTTATATGTGTTGGTTTAGGTCTGGACAACTGAGAGGGGGGCGTGAATCAGTTGTCACACATTTCAATATCAATCAATAACATATGAATAGAAAACATGAATAAAACATTCGACACCAAGATTTTGATGTGGAAACCCGGTTAAGGGAAAAACCACGGTGGGGATTAACCCACAAATATTAATACCCTATTAAATGTATTTTTACAAATGGGAATGCATATGCATTCAGGCTCACTGCCCAGAGCTCACTACTCAAATGGAGGGTCACTGCCTATGGAGATATTACAAGAGAATGACAGAGATTTGAACTGATTAATAGCATCTGCTTATACAAGAATTTTAGTTTCGGTTAAGTACAAAAACTAATCTTACACATTTCATCTTTGCTCTGCTCTTTTTACTATTCCACCTTCATTCACACTTTGGATTTCTACTCTTCTCACATATTCCTTATTCGTATACACCACACACATTGAATCATCCAATTTCATCCGCAATATGATCTACAATCATTCTATTAGTCAGATTCAACAACACTTAGAACTTTTATGAATGCTTTGCTCTGTCAGCTAGATCTATGTATAACTTAAGGTGTGGACCAAAACTTGCTCTTGAAAATCATCACTCATGTCAGCCACTATCACTGATCATTATCATTTGTCCAACAAACAACTTCCATACATCCGGAATCAAGACCTTTTGCAAGGTCGGCCTGTTCTTCTTCTGTCTATTCTGACAAACTAGAACTGGGTACTCAGAGGATAATATCTTTTGAATCCTTCATCACCGGAGGACAAAAATCTGGAGTTAGACTATCTTGACAATGAACATGACTCCCCTAGATCCACAACTAATCATGACTTCCCACCAAAGAGATCCAGACCAAAATACTAGACCCTGTTACTGCTCTATTCCTAGCTACCCAGACTTAGACAAATTTTGAATCTAACTTCCGGTATGAACAAATTGTGTTAAGCAGATGATTGGGATGATCCTAGTTGCCATCAATGACAATGCCTATCAATGCAAAATAGTGTCTCTTGCCAAAAATCTCCCCCTTTGGCATTGATGGCAACACTTGGTAAAAAATGACTAAGTGTCTAGTACAACTCCCCCTTTGTCTGTACACTCATGTACTTCACTTATTCCAGTGCTCCCCCTTTTCTGAATACCTCATTTTTCATTGTCCTTCACTCCCCCTTTAACATCAATGGAAAAGGGTGGGGTATGCAAGTCAAAACTCTCCAAAAATTATATATATACTGCCGCATATGTACAAATAATCATTAAGTCTTATTTACATGAACTTGAGAATGTTTGCAAAGCTAGTTTTTATTTGTGCAAGTTCAGAGGCCCAAGTACTCTTCATTCCATCCAAAATAGAGATGTGCCCACTCAACAAAAATGCATATGCTTCTACCTTTGCCAGATCTGGAGAATCAATTGTTTGAAGTGCATTCTGGGCTTCGGATAAGACATTATGCATAGATTCCAACTTGGGGGCAATCAATCCCCAGAGGTCACACATCCTCTTCATAGTATTGCCTTTCTCTTTTTCAAGTCCCTTTATTTCATCTGTCAAGCTAATAACCTGACATTCCTAGCTTATAGGAGAGGCAGTTAGAGGATCAAAATTTTAAGATAGAACTAATTTTTTTTGTTCTTGTTCCTTTATCTTCTTTTCAATATCCTCATTGACTTTAGACCATGATAGGTAAAACTTATATATATCTCCTCCATCACTAAGGGAATTCTAAGTGCTCTTTATGCTAATGCCTAGTATCAACCTATCACTCCTTATCAGATTCTTAACTTGACTGAATTTCTTAATCATGAATTCTTTCTGAACTTTTACCTCCACGGACTTTTCAAAAGACTCAAAATGTGAGTTTACTGAACTTACAAGATTTTTTAGATGTTCGAAGGGGGAATCATTTTGATTCTTTTGATAGATTGGCATTAATTTCTCCAAAATTCTGGTTACAAGCCCCAGTAGCTCATTGCCCTCCATGTGGGACTTTAACATCTTTTCTCTAGCCTTCACTTGGGTGAATGATGCTATTTTCATCAATTGAATTGGAGAGAGAGCATCTGGATTGGCTAGGCCTTGGAGTAGCTCGGGCTCATCAAGTTCAATCATTTCTTTTTCAAGAAGACCTTTTACTACATCTGTAGTGTCTCTTGCAACCATTTCAAAAAAATCCTTTTGTTCTCCTGATTTCTCAGTATCTGCTTTAGGTGCTTCAACATTTACACCATCTTCTTCTGCCTTGTCCTTCTTTCCTTTTTCTTCTTCTTGTTCTATTTTACTCTTGTCTATGTTTTCTTCAGAGGGACTCTTTCCTGTTTGCTTACCACTTGCTACTTGATCCAGAGGGCTCTATGTGGTAGCAATATCCTCTTCTTTTCCAGAGTGATCAGGTGGAGGGGTTACCCCTACATCAACTATTCTGTCTACCATTTCTATGTCCTCCTAATTGACTTGTTCCTCTTCTTGAACTTCTCTAATATTTAGATTTGATAAGTTAAATCCAACATTAGTCTCTTCATAGATTAACTCTAGAGGATCTAAATTAACACCTTGGTCATCAATTTTCTTGTTAATCTCTTCATCTAGAGCTTCCAATTCTGGAACTAGAGAATTGTCTTCTTCAACTTGTTTCTCTGAAATAACAAAATACTTATCCTTGTCTATGGCCTTTCTCAAATTTTTCTCTGTTTCTTTTGCAATTTCCTCAATTTCACCAAGCATAAGTTTTTTCATCTAGACTTTGCTTCTGAATTTATCTTTGACTTCTCTGAGGATTTTGTCTGCTTCTCTTCTAGTCATCAAAGGGCACAAAGCGGAGAGAACATACTCTCTGAATTCCATGTCTTTATCCTTAGTTGCTTCTTTCCTCATTTCTAGTACTTTCCTTAAGCTTTTAGGGAGTTCTTGTAAAATTTCCAATAGGGCTCTATTGAATTTATTCAAATATGTGATAATGGCATCTTCCAAGATTTTCTTATTTTCTTGATCAAAATTATCATAGTAAACTCTGACAGGCTTTAAATTTCCATGAACAGTGATTGTTTTTACAATTTCATCAATAGTCATAGCGACCTTACTAGTGACTAGCTTTTTAATGGCTTTATTACTTCTGGAACGTTGGTCTTTAGAAGTCCACTTCTACTAAGAAGTCTTTGAAGTTCTAGCTTTCTTGGATCTTATTTCTTTCACTTCATCTGTCTCTGTCTCCTCATCATCTTTTGTGCTCTTGTGCATTCTTGTGGGTTCTTGTGGCCTTGGTTTTCTTTCTTTTCCCTCCATCATCGGATGGAGTGGCTTCAGACTTCTTAGTAGAAGTGGACTTGAGTTTCTCAGCAAGAGTTGTAGAACTTCTTGTCTTCCTTGAGGAACTTGGTGGGATTTCTAGAGCGACTGCTGGCTCACTTTCTGCTATTTCTTCGATAATCTACTCATTTCTTTTCTTCAACTTTTCAATTCTTTCTCTGTTCTTCTTTACTACCTCCTTGGTTATGCTAATGCTCTCAGCATACCTCTCAACTTATCTCTACACTTTCCTTTTCGTCTTAGGCTATCTAAGCTCCACATGCAATTTTAGACTTAGTTCCTTGTATGTTCCAAACCTTTCCATAGAGGTATCTTTAGGTGTGCTTAAAAGATGCTAAGCATACATATCCAAAACTCTTTCATCCACCTCATAACCCATAGGCATTATCCAAGCTACCCTTAGTTCTATAGCTTCCATCAAGCACTGGTCTATGTCAACCATGAAACATATGTCATTTTCATACTTCTCCACAATTATTTTAGGGATTCTCTCCCTTACTTGCATTAAACTCTGGAAGTTTCTGAAGTAGCCCCAAATGGCAATCTTTTGGGCTTGGGAGTCACCAAGGCTAAGAAGGTGGTCTCTTATTTTCCATGCTACTAGTCTATCAGTTGTCCAATGCACACCTTGAATTCTAGGTATTTCATTCATAAAATAGAAGAACAAGCATATAATCAAGGAACCATATTTGAAGGAATTTTTCTTATCTTTCTTTATCTTGCTCAAATTCTCAATCAATTGATTTTGTAGTACTTCACAAAGATCATAATCAACATTTTCTTTTAACATTTGATAGGCTACATATATTGTAGTTCCAGAGATAGTTTTCTTTGCTGGAGTGGTAGATTTTGTACCTAATCACCATGGAGGTGAATTTGACATCCGGTTCTATAATATCATTGATAGTCATCACCCTGTTGTCAAACTTGGCACTAGTAGCATCAGTCACTGTCTAATTTTTCATAGCTTTTGGCATGGGCAATCCACCAGTTGAATTTAATCTGGGTACAATCTTGATAACATCCTTTGTGATCTTGAATGGTTTAAATAGCCATATGAACTCATCATGTATTCAGCTTAAAATATATTGAACCCATTCATTTTCATCAAATGTCAGAAACCTAATGACTTGTAGAAAATGTTTGCTTTCTAGGGATTTGTAATCTAGTTTCAATTTGTGGCTATTATCCATTAAGTAGTTGTTAAGCAAATCCAAGAGTTGTAGGTTTCTAAATTCATCCATGTTATAGTGGATGTATGCCCTAATATCCTCAACATGCAATACACCATGTGGAACCTCAGAGAATGCGCCCAACGGTTCAACTTCAACTGATTTGTGTGGATGTTTCTTAACTATTGGTTGGGGCCCTTTCAGTTACATCAACAACTAGAGGAGTAGCTATATGTAGAAATTGAGAACTCAAGAGATTTTGTAGAAAACAGAAAATACCTTGTTACGCAGATTAGGGTTTTTACATGGAAATCTTTTTCTCACTGCCAAATCTTGAGAATTCTTAGCTTTAAGCTCGTCCACTTCTTTCTTCTTGTTTTCTCTAGATGCAAAGTGTTTCAAATGAGGAATGAATGACCCTTTTAAGCTTTGCATCACCTAATTTTCCTTTGTAATAAATGCTCTGCCCTAGCACATCTGGTTGCTCTATTTTTGAAGTCTTTCATGTATCACTCCGCAATTTGCCATAATCACTTCCTTTCTTTAGGAAATCCTTCCAAACATTCTGAGTCAGTTCAAGGTACCTTTTCTCATTGTGCCAGAACTAGTCACTCAACTACTGGCTGGGGGATTTTTTTATTTTTAATGCAGCTCCCCCTGAGCCAAAGCTCCTAATTTAATTGCCTAAAGAATTATCTGCATCGGATTCTAGTGTGGACCCATCACTATGGTTCACAATTGATTTCTTCACCCATGTCTCACTTGTTTCATTCTAGATATCATTCTCTTCAATTTTTCTTTTTCCCTTGTCTTGTCTCTGCTCATCTAGTTTTCTATTTACTAGACCTCTTCTTTCTTTGGTCCTACTTCTGTAGAATCTTGCAAAATGACCAGATTGGTTACAATGGAAGCATACAACATTTCTTTGCCCATTTTATTATTTTCCTCTTGATCTATACTAATTTGCTATATGTCCAAATATATTGCATGCAAAACATTTGCCATTGAAAGATTTCCTATTTCCTCTATTTGATGAGTCATTCATTATCATACCTCTACATTCATTAGATTTATGACCATACCTCTTACAATTGAAGCATTGTCCAAAGAAGGATGGATTATTTTGATTTACTCTACTTCTGCATTGAGTGGCTTTATGACCATATTTATTGCACTTGAAACAATTTCCATTGAAAGATGGATACCTTTGAGCATTAGGCTATCTTATTGGAGGTCTTCTAGGTCTATTTCTCTCATTCCTTGGTTGAAAGTTTATTTGTCTAGATCCAAAGCTTTCACCTTTTTCATATCCAAGACCATGCTTGTCTTCAACTCTTTTCTGACCCTCAAGTATTGCTTCAAGTTTAGTTGAGCTTATCTTGAACTTCTCCTTATACTCATTTGCAACTTCTAGATCATGTCTGAGAATGACAATTTGTCTTTCAAGATCTCTTTCATTGTCTTTTCTTTCTTATAGATAAGATTTTAGATGACCAGCAATACTGTCCAACCTATAACATTCGTCAGTTCTTTCTCTTAGGGTTTGATTTAAATCTTCTTTAGTCTTCTTCTTTTGCTCAATTTCTTTGGTAAACCTCATTACCATAGATTCCATCTCAACTTTTAGAACAACAACTTCTTCTGACAGCTTATCACACTCCTTTGTATTTTCTTCCAAGGCTTCATTCATGCTATTTTCTTTAGATAAATTGGATAATTGTAGAAGTAGCTCCTTATTCCTTCCCAAAGATTTGTTTAATTTGTCTTTTAATATTTCAATGGTGTCATCAACATCCTTGATTTCATCTTTCAAATTATAAATTTCTTCTTTGGACTGATCAAGATCTTTTAGAGCTAATTGAAGTTGATCCTTAAGTGAACCCATTAAAAAAATTCTTCTAAGATCTTTCCTCAAATTGTTAAGCTTCTTTTAAGGAACCTTGCTCTGATACCAATTGTTGGTTTAGGTCCAGACAACTAAGAGGGGGGGTGAATTAGTTGTCACACATTTTAGCATCAATCAATAACATATGAACAAAAAACATGAATAACACATTCGATACCAAGATTTTGATGTGAAAACCCAGTTAAGGGAAAAACCACGGTGGGGGTTAACCCACAAATATTAATACCCTGTTAAAAGTATTTTTACAAATGTGAATGCGCATGCATTCGGGCTCACTGCCCAAAGCTCACTGCTCAAATGGAGGCTCATGACCTATGGAGATATTACAAGAGAATGACAGAGATTTGAACTGATTAATAGCATCTACTTATGTAAGAATTTCAGTTCTAGTTAAGTACAAAAACTAATCTTACACATTTCATCTTTGCTCTGCTCTTTTTACTGTCCCGCCTTCATTCGTACTTTGGATTTCTACTCTTCTCACATATGCCTTATTCGTATACACCACACACGTTGAATCATCCAATTTCATCATCTATATATATCCACAATATGATCTACAATCATTCTATCAGTCAGCTTCAACAACACTTAGAACTTTTATGAATGCTTTGCTCTGTCAGCTAGATCTATGTATAACTTAAGGTGTGGACCAAAACTTGCTCTTGAAAATCATCACTCATGTTGGCCACTGTCACTGATCATTATCATTTGTCCAACATACAACTTCCATACATCTGGATCAAGACCTTCTGCAAGGTTAACCTGTTCTTCTTTTGTCTGTTCTAACAAACTGGAACCTAGTACTCAGAGGCTAATATCTTTTGAATCCTTCATCACTGGAGGACAAAAATCTGGAGTTAGACTATCTTGACAATGCACATGACTCCCCTAGATCTGCAGCTAATCATGACTTCCCACCGAAGAGATCCAGACCAAAATACTGGTCCCTATTACTGCTCTGTTCCTAGTTGCCTAGACTTAGACAAATTCTGAATCTGACTTCCGATATGAACAAATTGTGTTAAGAAAATGATTGGGATGATCCTAGTTGCCATCAAAGACAACACCTATCAATACAAAATAGTGTCTCTTGCCAACAATATGCCCCCACCTTAAGGTGGTTGATATCATGCATCAATATCAAGCACGTTAAGGTAGGAAGAAAACACACAAGAGAACACAAACTTTGGCAAAGCCCATGCCCCCCGGAGGTGACATGTACTTTTATGATCGCCAAATGTCCCCACAAACACATCCCTGCAAGAAACATGTTAGTGTCTACAACATCATGATAAACAACAACATCAATGCATACGATTAACCACACAAAGAGCCAAGGTTATACAATGAATTCAGAGTTCAAGGATAACCATGGGGCTATATCACGAAGCTCTCTGAATCAAGTACCACCAAGGTTAGATTCAAAGATAAACAAAGGTGAATAGAGTAGTAGTATTGTTAAGGTTTGTAAATGAGATAAAACATCATTAAATTCACTACGTAGAAAGAACAAGTGCTTCCACTAGCCAAGCATCAGATAAGATATACAACCCCATCATCATATTAGGAAGTAAGTCCATTTTTTGATTGCTCTTGAAAGGGAAACTAGGTCTGCATCAGTATAAATATTTTTCATCATCCGCTCGCTAGATAGAAACACTAGAGGAAGGGAAACAATAAATAAGAGAGGAGAAACAAGTGTCTAAGGGATAGTCATGTAGGAGGGTGCCCCCAAGTCACCAACCACAATGCTATGTTTGTAAGACACAACACACAACGATGAAATCAAGGAGAGAAGCAATATAGAGGAATGATGATACAAATAGAAGAAGGTCACAACAGAGGTGGTCTCCTAGTATCCTAGACCTTCTGAGAGAATCAAGGGTCATCCCAGGAGGCCTAAACAACACATAACACATCACAAGAGAGATAAAGGGTTAAAGATACTTACTTGTAGTGTCTGCCAAGCTAACGAGTATCATCAAACAAATCATCATCATCCTCCTACTCCCTAATGTTAGAGGAAAGTGGGACATAAGGTACCATAGCCCAATTCATGTCTTGCTCATCATGTTGTTCATTGTTACGATCATCTTTGTTTTATTCAATGTTTGGATCAATGTTTTCTTGTTGAGATGCAATGTTTTTGGCATATTCTTGTCTTCTTCTCCTTCTTTCTCTTTCATTTCTATTTCTTTTTGTTCTACCACTTATCTCTTGAAAGATAGGGCTTTGTTCTTTCATGTGTTTGTGCAATTTAGAAGATGAAGCACCGCAATCAAATCTCATTTGTCTAGGTGGAATATTTTGTTGTTGGTAATGACCTCCTGATCCTTGTAAGGATTTTTAGGGAGGAACCTTAGCATAGGGACCTTGTCCTTTCGGTCTAAGGTTCTCTTCACATGTGGGTTGTTTTATCTTTTGTCGTTTCTTGCATAGGAGGACCGGACATTGCTTGTAAGAGTTTTGCTTTGTAGTTTCTATAGCTCAAAAAGGTAAAATATATTCATGGCTTCAGTTCCTTTTTAGTTTTATCTAAAAATTAATCCAATATGTAATGCGTTTTCTCAACCAAAGGTTTATACTTATTGTGAGGGACGGTAATCACATGTCCATCAAAAGGGAATTTTAGACAATGATGTATTGTTGAAGGGATAGATTTCATTTCTTTTAACCAAGGTTGTCCCAATTTAATACAGAAGAGGTTAGAAATAGGGACAACATCAAACCATTGTTTTACATGTTTTCCAGATAGTGTTACCAACAATGATATCTTACCCAAGGGCTTGATAAAGGTTCCATTATGTGTTTTAATCATCATGTTTGAAGGGTCATAAGAACCTTGCATTAATTGATGTGAAAAGAGGAACTCTTCAATGGAAACATTAGTCATGCAATTAGGATCAATAATATTTCCATCCACAGGGTTTCCCATTATTTCCACAGTTATATAAAGAGGCCCTTCAGAGTCTCCGATTGTTCTATCATGAGCTGTAAACACAATTTCAGGTTCAAGAGCCTTTCTTTTCATGTAAGGTCTAGGAGGGAACCTATTGTTGTTATTGAAAGTAGAGGCCATGTTTATATGTTTAAATTAGTGCCAAATCATATTTAAAATTTTTCCAAAATTGGTGCAAAAGACAAGTGCAAAGCTATATGTAAAAATTACTTAAAACGCTTGAATTTTTTTTTGTACCTTTTCAATGCAAATGTATGCGAGAAAAGATGTTGTAAGGATTTTGACCAAGGGAAGAAAATTATATGTCTGATATCATTCCAAAACAGAAATAGGATCCTTTACAACACACTCTTGATGCAAAGCTAAGATGACGATAGGTCAAAATGTAGTGAAATATGTCAAAATATGCAATTTTTCATCAAATCTCGATGCAAAAGAGCATGACAAAGGGTGTTGTGAGGAAAATGAAGATGGAAAGAAGAATATATCAGTATTAACAGCCACTTAGTGTCAAAATTTCCATCACAACATGCTTTTAGTGCCGCTTAAGGTCAAACCCTAGTGAAAATATAGCAAAAATAGGCTATTTTTCACAATTTTTCAACTCCAAGACATAGTCAAAGGGGTGTTATAATGAATTTTAGGATGTGCAGAAAATAATAACAATGATATAAGTCTCCTAAACCCATAAAATTTGTCACAACACACTTGGAGTGCAAACTAGGCCAAACCCTAGGGCAAAAATAGTAAAAATGTGTAGTTTTTCACCAAATTTTCAATACAAGAGGCCAATAAAAAGGTGTTGTGAAGATTTTTAGGAGGGGAAGAAAATAATTACCCTAATAAAATCTAATTAGTGCAAAAATACTTTTCACAACACACCTATGGTGCAAATTTAGAGAGTTGATAAGGCCAAATCTAATGAAAATTGATGTTTTTCAAGCCCTAGGTTAGAGATCTTGGAACAAAATGCTATATTATTGTTTTAAAATCTGATTTATGATGAAAATAAAATATACTCAAATCTAAAAATGAATTCCAAGATCCAAGATGTAAAATGCAAGTGCAACTTTAATGAAAATACATGAAAATTGCTAGTTTTTTGTTGCAATTTTTTTACGCAAAAATGCAAATATTTGAAATCTAAATGCAAATTTACACCAAGATCCAATACTAAAACCAAATAAAATTTTTAATGAGTCTCTAAAATCATTAGAAAAATTTGAAAGAAGATTTTGCCTACTAACCCTAGATTTTGGAATTGCCAGGTTATATGAAAATTGTCAAAATTTCTACAAAACCCTAGCAATTATATGATGAAAATGCAATACAAATTGTTGTATTTTTGTAATTTTCTATAGTTTAAATCATATCTGATGCAAAAATCATGAATTAGGAAAAATTAGAATGAATTGATGCAAATTAGTAACCCTAAAATGCAATTTTTTTTTCTAATTTTTCTAATTTTTCTAATTTTTGAATTTTTCTCAATGCAATAAAATGAATGACTATATGAATGAATGAATGAAATCCAAATATGAAGACAAACACTCAGCAAGTTGCAATTAAGTCCAAAAAACACGGGTTCACCAAAATGTTTAAGGTAAAATTTGGATTATTTTAGTTTAGTGTTTGAATCCTCCTTTCACCCTTTACATTCAAGGACCTTCAGATCGAGTGGCAGAGCACTATCAAGTCCTTCATCACTAAAAAATGTAGGGAAACTTAGATTAGGGTATTTGATTATCAATTTTCCTTCTCTTATGCTCAATTATCTATCAAAACCCTAATTATGCAAATACAACAATAAACTAACGAATAATGGAAAATGCTTCTGCAGAAAGATGTAAAATTACAAATTATTGTGTACTTATTTTTAGGGTTCTAAGGAAGAAAAGTTAGGGACAAAGGAGCAGATGCCCAAGTCCAAGGTCCTTCATTTTGTCAGGATCTGGAAACTCAGTCTGTAACTTGTTTCTGTTGTTTCAGAGTTTTTCCCATCACAGAACTTTGGGGACTAGGGAGCGGGTGCCCTAGTCTAGGGTGTCCTTTTCATCACTAATCTGCAATTCCAACACTCCAATATGCTCTCATGCAACTTCACTTTGTTTGCATCATCAACCTGTCACCTGCAATCATAAAACTTTGGGATGGGGTTGTGATGTTTAGGAGCTTGCCTCAATCAAGCCCCGGAATGACACTTAAGTCTTCTAAACACCTTTGTCAGATAGAAAGTGTATGCCCTTATGAGGCAGAGGAAAAAACCAAATGAACAATGATAACAAACACATTAAAAGTCACTTTGTAGTGAAGATCTCCTAAGAGGAAGAAGCTCTTCATTCCATGAGGAAATGGATGCTCAAATCTGCAAACACAAACACATAGACAACACAAATCTGCTCTTGCAACACAATGAAAGCCTTGAATCACCTTGAGAGTGCATGAACTTAACAATTACCTTCTAGTTTCTAAATGAATCCCTAAACATGCTTTTATATGCAACTACAAACATTCCTGCCAAGATTTTGTAAATTCAAACTTACCGTGTCGGCCTAGGGACCAAATAATAGTCATAAACCAACACTTAAAATTTGGGACTGACCCAAAATAGGGTAGGACTAGGGCACGAGCATCCAAGTCCTCCCCACCAATTTTTGGTAGGGTTAGGTTCAATGGGTCCCCCTAGGCCCCATTTGTCATGATACGTAGGGCTCATTCCATCAGGATGCCAAATTATGGTCCAAGATGTCCTAAATGCACACTAAAGACCTGGGAGCTAAACATTAAGAGGGAAAAGCTCCCAAGGGGACATTTTCTGATGTTACACCTACAACTCCACTTTTCCTACTTCTTCAACCTGTAACTTGCAATCATGTAAAAATGGGGAGGGGGTTGTGGTGTTTAGAGGCTTGCCTCAGTCAAGCCCCAGAGAGACATTCAAGTATTTTGAACATTGTTGTTAGATAGAGAGTGCATGTCGTCTTGGGACAAAGGCAAAATCCAAATGATAAATGATCAAAAGCATAAATGATATCACCTTGTAGTGAAGATCTCATGGAAGGAAGAAGATCTTCATGCCATGAGGAGATGGATGCTCAAATCTGCAAATACAAACACATAAACAACACAAAATCTACTCTTGCCACACAATGAATGCCTTGAATCAACTTTAGAATGCATAAAGATCACAATTGCTATCTAGTTTACAAATGTATGCCTAAACATGCTTATATATGCAACTACAAATATTCCCATCAAGAATTTCATAATTTAAACTACCGTGTCGGCCTAAGAACCAAATAAAGGTCATAAACTAACACTTAAAATTTGGGCTTGACCCAAAATAGGGTAGGACTAGGGAGTGGGCGCCCAAGTCCTCCCCCTATTTTGGGCAGGGTCTATCTCAAGGGATCCCCCTAGGTCCCATTCATCATGAAACTTAGGGGTTTTCTCATCAGGGTGCCAAAATATGATGCAAGATGTCCTAAGTGCAAATCAAAGACCTTGGAGCTAAACCTTAAGAGGGAAAAGCCCCCAGGGGGACATTTTTTGATGTTACAAGTGAAAACCACTTCTAGTGGAACCTTGGATAAATACCATGATGAAAACCTGGTAAACAGGAATCATTGTAAGTTTCTCTTAGTACGTCATTTCTTACTTACCACTCCATCATGTCATTTCTATATTTTATCCATCCACCCCATCTACACATGCACATCTTGTTGCGCTCATTCACCTTCCTTTCAAGAAAGTTCATGAGGTGTTGATTCTATACGTGGCTTGACATAGGCTTCGCATTGATGATCGTGGTTGTTGACAGATGGGAATTAATACAATTGCACACACTCATGCCTTTTGGATATGAATAGTTGTTCTGAGTTAGTCACTTTTACTTCTTTGATATTATATCATGTTGTTTATGTTTAATATGTGGGAAACATAGAGATTATGGGTTCAAAACTAACCTTTATCTTTGAAATGCTCTAGAGTATTTCCCCAGTAGAGTCACCATTTGTTGTACCTTACACAGGTGCCCCATTTTATCAAATGGAGACCCCTTTTCTCTAATTTGCTTGAACTTTAGCTTAGTCTTTGTCAGTTCCTTCTGAGGTAATGATGAATTTGTAAGATCAAATATGTTCAAATGTGGGTCAAACTAGAATCTTTCAGGTGAAAACGTGCTCAAGTCCTTAAAAATTTGAGTCAAGTCAAGATGGATCCCTTTGTCATCAAATTCTAAGGCTTTAAAGGCCTTTTGCACTAAAACAGGCTATCACTACACTTTGTGCTAATATCTGGTGACACCATCTAGATATCTACACTAGCATCCAATAAATGAGTTTGTACTGAAAACCTAAGGCATTGCACTTGTGCCACAATCCACTTGCATCGAATATTAGTGTTGAAGGTTCTTTTGCACTAAAATGACTTATATCATACTTGCGGGGAAAGCACATTGCATCAGACATATTCGGCAGGCACCAAAAGGTCTGCTAGTCAATAGACACTCAAAAGCACACCTAGATTTACTATGCACCACTCTATTTTCATACCCCACATTAGTAGTGGATTTCTCAGGATATAAAAGGTTTCAAATTGGTCATTTGAGCTCATTTTGCATTCGAACACCTATGAGGAGCTCTGTGAAGCAGCTTCAAGTGATTCAATGACACTACGCAACCAATTCAAAACACGATTCAACACAAAACAACTATTCATTTTCATAGCTCGACAAACATAGGTCAATATCACCAAACCCTAGTTTTATAGTAACATATTCTTTTCAGTCTAGGGTTAAATCAATTTTCTTTAGTAGTCATAGTTTTGAATCCTTTAATTTGTTGAAAGAGTTGTTTTCCCTAGACTAGAGTGTGAATTGAGCAGGTGTGAATGCATCTTTGAATGAGCTATTTTCTGATTTGTGGTCTTTTTTCTTTCATGATATAAGTGTTCATTTTGAATTCCTCTCATAGTATCATTTTGCAACTTAGGTAAAAGAGGGATCAAAGCTTAGAAATTCATCTTAGAAGAAAAACCTTTGTTGAAATGTGCTTCACAAAACACATCTAGTACTTGCTGAAATTCCCATTGAACAAAGTCTAAAGAAATTTGTGCTAAAAGTGATGACCACTGGATCTATGCTAAATGGAACGCTCACTACATATATTTGATAGGGGGCGTAAACCCCACTCATCTAGTACCCTTCATTTTCCCTACTCAATAAGGTTTGTGCATTCAGCAGTAAAATCCTATTCAATAGGATCAACACTAAAAATAGCCCGAATAGGATATATCCTATTGATGCCAAATCACTCGCTATTCGGTTATGTTGAAAATTCCCCAACTTACAATTCAAAGCTTTGCACTAAAAACTGTGTCAACATGATTTGCACTAAAAATTGGTTCAACATGACATATCCACCAGATCCCTAAAACACCACTAACTCCACTTGTGGGAAATAACTCAACCAAGGGTGTAAAGGAGGTATCTGCTAAAATGTTGTTGTACTGCACATATCCAGTAGCACCCAAAATGCCTGCTTTATCTTGTAGAGCCTTAAAATCCCACAAACCTTCTGAACAATACAACTTTAAGATTTTTTCTAAGGAAAGAGAGCTTATTTGGTCAAGCGATATGATTTTAGAGATAAAAGTGAAGGTAATTAGCATGTTTTGATTAAATTTGGAAAATTATGCATCTGGGGTTAGTATTTATTGCACAAATCCAGTAGGACCATAAAAGCCCACTGAGTTGCTTTTACTACTTCCTTTGTATGTTTGTGTACTAGGTGTTAGAGGATAAGATAACATGCAGATCTTTAGCTTTTTATCTAGATTTCAAAGGGTTTTAGGACTAAATAAAGAAGTTTCTATGATAATTCTTGGATTAGGATACAAATTGTAATCAACTAACTATCTAAAAAACCTAAGTCTAGAATTCCTAGGATAACTAAGTTACAGAGTTTACTTATTAGATCTATCCTGTAGGATAAATGCCTGCTCGAGATACCAACATGAAGTATGAATTGAAAGGGATCCCTTTAGTAACCAAAATTACTTCAACATGTAAAAACATTGGAAATATAGACTTGGGGTACATAGATATAGAGGAATTCAGAACGACAGTCCTAGGACCTAATCCCACTCCACTAGCCATAAAGATCAAAGACAATGGGATAGGTGAAGCAGCTACATTTCCTATATCAGTGCAATTCCAAGAACTGATTGTAGCTTGTGCTAGTAGATATGACCAAGTAGCTAGAACTATTTAGACCCAGGATGAGTAGGTTTTGGCAAACCTAAGTGCACAATCTATTGCAGAAAACTTTGACATACCTGTATTTCCAAATCTCTCCATAATAGACAAGGAAGAGGTTAAAAAGATGTATAAGAAGGACCTAGAGACTTGTAGGAAATAGGTAAATGAACCTTGGATGAAGCATAAAATGTCAACCCTGTCAAAACTCCCTTACAGTTTATATAGGAGTGATTTCAAGGAGGAAACTGGAGACTTAGTAACACTTTTGAGTAGGATTATGGGATTGCCCACTACTTCCACATTTGAAGGCTAGATGTTTACATTTATTGAAGAAATTCTACACAGAAGCAAGAAAATCCATTGGGCTCAGATTTTAAGGAACAATATTCATGAGGCCTTTGTCAAGTTTCGGACAGATGAAACCTTTAGATGGACCTCATATATTGTGTATGCATTGGCAAGAACTGTAGTAGATCCTAGCCTATCCAAGTTAGGAGAAGTTGGCAATGGAGATGGTCAACTTAAGGTTTATGAATGCTACCCTCAACTAGAAGTCTCCCAATCCTTGGTGCACCATAAGTGATTTAATGATGCATTCACTATGCATATTACTCAAATTCTACAAAATGACATAGCAAGAAGGATATCTCCTAAAGCAATAGCTATTATACAAACATATGGGAGATGGTACATCTAGTTCCAAAAGTTCATTTACCTGAGGATACAAGGTTTCACTGGTTTACCATACAAGCTCCCAAGATATCCAAGTGATAAGGTAATATTCCTAGAGCTCACAAGACAGTTGCTCACATGTGCAGAAAGTTTGAAACACTTACACCGAGTAAATATAAAGATTCCCATACTTCTAGGAAGGGGCAGTTATTGCTGCACCACCCTAGGGCAACAAAGCATTCAGATATAGAGTTACAACTGTTGAATCTACACTACTATCATAGAAGAAGGTACTTTGATCCCTTTGGTGTCATGGAAAGATATGTGAGCAAGAGGTTTTTTCACAAGGAGCACTTGGAGGATTTTTGGGCTAATTGTCAAAGTGACTATGATATGTTGAGAAGAAAATATTCTAGATTTTCCCTTGACTTTATTAAAAGGTTCAACATTGTAAGAGTCCCAAACCAATTAATAGATGATAATGATGTGATTCAAAGAGGCCCCTAGGAGGCCCTATTCAATCAACCTATTACATTCCCCAACTAGGTAGACTCTCTGGAAAGTTCTCTAGATGTGTCAATGAGAGAGCCAATCAGGTTCAGTAAGGTGTGGGTATAGGCCCAAGTTGTAGCATTTAATCAAAACAGAGTAGCTCTAACCTATGCAGAATAAGAATAAGAAAATTTTAGCAGTGATGAGGAAGATCCACCTATGGAAATATAAGATGTTGTAGGATAGGGAGCAGCCAAGGAAACTGATGTAGATAGTGAGGAAAATATCCCCTTAGTAGAGAAAGGAAAGGCCAAGAAAGATGCCCCCAAACCATAGAAGAAAGATATTCCTCCTTCGACAAGAACAAAGGCAGCAAAAAGAAAGGATAGGCCAAGTCGAAAAGGAGAGACTTCAAAAGCAAAGAAGCCAAA
Organism: Cunninghamia lanceolata; assembly: GCA_027924645.1. Classification (NCBI taxonomy): domain Eukaryota; kingdom Viridiplantae; phylum Streptophyta; class Pinopsida; order Cupressales; family Cupressaceae; genus Cunninghamia; species Cunninghamia lanceolata. The sequence continues at coordinate 4,995,619 of BSBN01000116.1, read as the reverse complement.
AGTGTCAACTACAGTTGCATCTACTGATTCTGCTGTGGACACACTTGCCCCTACTTCACCGAATGTTCCAATGCCAGCTCCTTCCACTCCTAGATCTACCATTATAACTGGTACCATCTCATCTTCACCTACTCCCTCCATATCATCCTTGCCATCTCTTAGTCTTTCCACACCACTTTCTATTTCTTCTGTTCTGTCCTCTCCTCCTCCCTCTCATTTTACTAGCTTTGCATCATTTTCTAATCTTTCTAAGTTGTATTTACCTCCTGTTACAACTAATTCTTTAATGGCTATTAATAATTCTTTGGCTAAACCATTCAATGCCCCCGTAAAAGTGCCAATGACTGCACCTCTTCCAGTCCCCTCACTACCAGGCATTGAGAAAGTCTATGTAGAATTGGATTCCCAAGGAGATATAAAAAAATATGATGTTGTATAGGCTCTCCTTATGGACTCTAGTGCTATAGATATCATAAACATAGAGGACAGTCCTGATAAGCGGGTTAGTGATTCAGTTTTTCCAATTGCACAACAAGCTGTGATAGAAAATTTGCAACAATTGGATTAGCATGAATCACCAATTAAAGATGCTGGATGTGATGAGAAAGCACTGGATCAGAATGAATCAGATGATAGGGGGATAGATCAAGCTCAAGGGGAAGAAAATATTAATGTTGATGATTCTTTTAATAAAGGAGATAGTCATATTAACTCCCCACAACATTCTTCCACTACACTAGATTGGCTACAACAAAGATTGAGTAATAAACCTCCTTAGGTAGACGTAATGTCATTAGACTAGGACACTTTCTTGGATTCATTGGAGAAACTGAAGAAATAGAAAAAGCCAAGGTTCAGTCTAAGATTTACAAGGATGCAACTAGATCTTGAATTGCAGAAGTGGTTGTCCCTCTAAATCAAGCAAATAAGGAGGATGTGAGACCAAAAGATTACACAGTCACAACAATAAATTTGGGGCCTACATCAAGAGAGTAGGAAATTGATGAGTTCAAAGGGTCTATGTCTACCATTCTGGACAGACTAAATAAAGATGAGCTAACAAAGCAATAACTGAAATAGAAAAATAAAGAGCTCTAGACTTGTATTAAGTTTTTGATGAAGCCTATGAATGTTGATAAATTAATGTTGCAAGTATGTGCCTAACTGGTGTTGTCATTGGTGTCAACTGTGCTCTTGTTTTGATGCTTTATTGTAATGAGTTAGATGTTGTGTATTGGATTATATAAGTGTTGAAATAATGAATAAGTATTTTTGATATTGAATCTCCAAGTGCGTCTGAGAAAATTTGCCCCTCCAGTGGAAACAGTGTATTGAAGAGTATCTTTATTTACAACAGAATAGTCCAGTAGATTGCTCCGTATTTCTTGTAGAATGAATATATTTGTCTGTAGATTGGAATTTAGTTAGAGACATGTTTGGAGATGCTATGTTCCAATTTTGAGCCTCTAGTATGAAGATTTGAGTGAGTTATGTTCACCAGAGTGAAAACTACTTTTTCTATATATTTGGTGGTGACATGGAGAATGTATTATGGTCCGCATTCCTCCGCATTTAAGTATTTCAGTCTGTGGTTCTAGAATCTAGTTTGTAATGATGATAAGTACCTTCAACTCCAATGACTCATGATTTGGTGGTCCGCAAGTGATCCTTTCTATATGACAGTGGATAATAGTTATGTTCAAGTGTTCCTAATTGAAGAATCTTATGGATAAAGTGTTTATAACTTGTGCGGATATTCTTGATGATTACAATGTTCTTGTGGATGTCTCCTAATCATGTTCCTACCTTTGGATTGGTCCACAAAAAGAAATTTGGATTGTGGATGAAGACTATTCTTAGAAGACTTAGTGTTAACACCAGTCTTGGCTCACTTGGTTATTTTCACTACTTGTGGAGATACATTGTAGATTGTGGAAGCATGTCATGGCGTGGAAGATTGCATTTGAGTCCCAACTAAGGAATAACATGATCTGCATACATCTTTACCTTAGCAAATTTTGTTTAGGTCCAGACCTATTTCTATGGATGTTTGTAATGCCGACCTTGGAGATTGTTGCAATGGTTGATGAATGCAATACCAACCTTGATGTACATTCTAAGGTCGATGAATTGTATAAAAACATGTAATGAAGTTGCAAAAGTATATCTGTGTGCAAAAATGCAAAGATAAGTGAAAAGGTGTAAGAAGAGCAGAGTAGAAGAGTTATAATGTGCTTCAATGGAACTGAACTTAGGCATGGAGTAGATGCTATCAAATCAGTTCACCAACCCTTGGCAATGAGCCACCCCTTGGCAGTGAGCCGATCTTGGCAGTGAGCATTTTGGACAGTGAGCCCTAAGGCAGTGAGCCTCTATTTTTCAGTATTGTTATAACATATTTATTTTTGTGGGCTAACACCCACCGTGGTTTTTCCCTTATAGGTTTTTCCATGTAAAAAATCTGGTGTCTCATGTGTTAAATGTGTTATTGTGTTGAGCTTCTTGTTTCATGCTCTCATGGTTAAATCTTAACAACAGTGATTGGACATTTGATGTGTTGATATTCATAAGTGGTTAAAGTTTTTGAGACAACTGATTCAACCCCCCTCTTATTTGTCTTGTGCATTTGAACAATTGGTAGTAAAGCAAGGGTTCCTTGGAACAAAGCCTAACACCTTAAGGTAGAACCAGGATGGCACACATGGATGAGCTACCTCACAAATGTTTTAGGTATGATGAAATTGGTCACTATGCTCTCAGATGTCCAAAAAGAAACTTGAGAAGTAATGATGAAGAAAAGAAAAAAGTAGAATGTCCAAAAGAACATATTATGATGTTGAAGATGACAAATATGATGATTTATTTTTCACTAGTTTAAAGGATGTTAATTGCAATAATGAAAAGTGTCTTGATCCAGAGGCAAGTACTGATAGTAAAGATATGCTTGAAGAAAAGAACTATTGGGTTATTGATAGTAGTTGCTCAAATCATATGACTGGTGATAAAAGTAAGTTTATTAATTTTGAAAAGTATGATGAAGGATTAGTCAAATTTGGAGATGACTGTACTGCTAAAATATGTGGAAAAAGATCAATCAGTCTTGATGAAAAACAACATACTAATGATGTTCTTTATGTTGAAAGCTTAAAGCAAAATCTCTTGAGTGTTCGATAGTTGTGTAGAAAAGGATACAGTCTTGTATTTCAGAATAATGTTTTTGAAATCAAAGATAAATTAGAAGTTGTAATAGCCGGTGGAAAAGGGACAGAAGAAAATGTGTATCATCTCATAGAAGGTAACTTTATTTGCTCCATGGCTCAAAACAGATATAGTTGGCTTTGGCATAGGGAGATATGTCAAATCAATCTTAATGATCTAGTAAGGGTAAGCTCAGCTCAAGTTGTGAAAGATCTACCAAAGATTATATATTCTAATAACATCATTTGCAAGAAGTGTCAAGTTGAAAAACAAGAAAGAGGAAGTTTACAGGATGAAGAAAAATCTTCAATTGAACTATTAGAATTAGTTCATGCAAACCTTTGTGGTCCCACAAAAGTCAGAAGTCTCCATGATGACAGGTATTTTATGTTCTTTATTGATGATTATTCTAGAATGACCTGGGTTAGTTTTCTTAAAGAAACATCAGAAGCTCTAGATGCATTTAAAGCTTTCAAGATAATGGTTGAAGATAAGTTAAATATTAAAATCAAGTGTTTGATGTCTGACAAAGGAGAAGAATTTACCTCTAATGAATTCAATAAGTTTTGTGAAACTCATGAGATAAAGAGACAACTATCTAACTCTGAAAATAATAGAGTGATGGAAATAAAGAGGACTATTCAAGAAACTGCAAAGACAATGATAGATGAAGTTAAACTGCTAGAAGTATGTTGGAGACAAGCTATACAAACTGATGTCTACACTCAAAACAGAGTTGAAGTCAAAGGTAATGGTACTAAAACCCCTTATGAATTGTGGTATGGAAGAGTTCCTACAGTGAAATATTTCAAAATCTTTGGAAGCAAATCTTATATCAAAAGAGAAGAAGAGCTAGGCAAGTTTAATACTAAGTGCGATGAAGGAATTTTCCTTGGATACTCTACCTAGAGTAAGGCCTACCAGTGCTACAATAATAAATTGAAAAAGATTATTGAGAGTACTAACATCAAGATTGATGAAGACATACAAAATTTTTCAGAAATCAATAAACATGCATCAGATTCAAATAGGCTCCCTTACCAAGAAGAGAAAAATGCAAAAAGAGGGGAAGTATACAAAGAAGAAGATGAGACTGAAGAAAAGAAAATGCAAAATGAAATACAAAAAGATTGTTAGTGTGAAGTAAAAGGACACAGATCTATTGAAGAACAAACAAATTGGTGTTTAATTGCCACTACTGAACTTAAATCAGTGAATGAAGCTAGTAATAATATAAAATCCTTAGACGATGTATGTCTGTCCACAGATGGTGAAGAACCCAAAATTGTCCTTGAAAATCTTAAGAAATCTAAAGAAGAAAACATGGACTTAAAGGAAAACTTAACAGAAGCAAATGAATACATCAAAGACCTAAGAAATCAAATCAGGGAGCTTAAGCAAAGACTCAAAGAGGATAGTGAAGAATTGAGGTTAGCAAATGAATAAAAAGAGAAACTTAAGGGATGTTTGAAAGATAAAACTAAAGACTGCATAAATCTTGAGGAAGAAGTTGTGGATCTAAAAGATGATCGGAAACATGCATGGGCTCAACAAGACAAACTCAGTGTGAGTTCTACCATATTTGATAGATTAATTGTAATGACAAGTTAGAAGAATTATGATGACAAAGAAGATGTGAAACTTGAGAAAGGTGAAAGTTCTAGAACAAGTCAAGAGAATAATGCTGAGATCAAAAAAGACAAGGGCAAACAGAACCAAGATCAAAGGACTAGATCAAGAAGACCACCTATCAGGAAACCAAATACACAAAGGTATCCATCTTTCAATGGTTATTAGCATTCATGTAGTAAATTTGGTCACAAGGCTACTCAATGCAAGAGCAAAAATATTCCATCTTTCTCCGGTCAGTGTTTTACATTCAAGAGAATTGGTCATAAAGCAAATGAATGTAGAAATCAGATAAGGAAAAGTTTCAACAATAGAAGGTATACTCAATCTTTTAATGGAAAATGCTTTATATGCAATAGATTTGGGAATATGGCTAACCAATTTAGATCAAGAATTAATCAAATCAATGGAAGGAACCAAGGATAGAGAAATGTTGTTTGTTATAATTACAATAAGCCTGAACACTTTGTAAAATTCTACAGAAGCAAGAATGTAAAAAGAAACATAGAGCAAAGGGAAGACAAAGGAAAGAACAAGGTTGATCTAGAAAAAATCAAGAAGGAGATGAGAAAAAATTGGACTAAGGATGCAAATGAGGTTACAGATGGATCCACACCAACCTCTGGTGCAGATACTTCTAGAAAGTAAGTTTGGAGCCCTAGCTCAAGGAGAGCTTATATTGAAAATCTTTTCTCCCTTGCCAAAGGATTAATGGTGATACCTCAGCATGAAAAGATACTGATTTCACTCTTAGTGCTTAATAGATTTGCTTCATCGCTAAGCAAGAAGCAAGATTCAATCTCCTTGTCTACTACAGAAGTAGAGTATATTACAACAGCATGTTGTTACACTCAAGTGTTATGGATGAAGCAGACTTTGAAGGACATGAGAGTTGTGTATGAAGACCCAATTGCAATCTTTTGTGACAATACAAGTGCTATAAACATTTCAAAGAATACAGTGATGCACTCAAGAACAAAGCATATATCAATAAGGTATCACTTTTTGAGAGAAAAGGTGATAGAAAATGAAGTAAAGATGGAATATGTGTCCACAAAGGATCAGATTGAAATTATTTTTAGTAAGCCTCTACCTAAGGATACCTTTGAGAATCTCAAAGAAAAGTTAGGGGTTATTATCCCTCCTGCTCTGAACTAAGATGCATAGGAATGAATCAGACCAGTGGTGCTCAAAGCCTCATTTTTTGATCTAGACTAATGTTTTGAGGGCTACCTCTCAGGGGGAGTAGCTAGATGTTACTGACATGAGTTCCTAATTAAGAGCAGTAAGTGGTATAGTATTGATGAAAGAACAATTTCAGTTTGATCATAGCAGCAGAGTGCAAGTATGTGCCCTTTGCCATTGATGTCCAAGGGGGAGAGAAATCATGTGAAAAACTCAGGGGGAGAAAGGGTGAAGATGTGTAAAAAGAAAGGGGGAATATCTTGTCTTGATGGTCTTTACAGTTTTTCACATCATATGTTGCCATCAATGACAAAGGGGGAGATTGTTGCAAGTATGTGCCTAACCGGTGTTGCCAATGATGTCAACATATATGTGTTGTCATTGGTGTCAGCTATGCTCTTGTTTTGATGCTTTGTTTTAATGAGTTAGATGATTTGAATTGGCTTATATAAATATTGAAGATAATGAATAAATATTCATGATACTAAATCTCTAAGTGCTTCTGAGAAAATTTGCCCCTCCAGTGGAAATAGTGTATTGAAGAGTATCTTTGTTTACAGCAAAACAGTCCAGTAGATTGTTCTGCATTTCTTGTAGACTAAATATCTTTGTCTGTAGATTGAAGTTAGTTTAATACATGTATGAAGATGCTATGTTCCAAGTTTGAGCCTCCAGTATGAAGATTTGAGTGAGTTATGTTCACTGGAGTGAAAACTATTTTTTCTATATATTTGGTGGTGACAGGGAGAATGTATTATGGTCTACATTCCTCCGCATTTAAGTATTTTAGTCTATGGTTCTGGAATCTAGTTTGTAATGATGATAAGTACCTTCAACTCCTATGGGTCATGATTTGGTGGTTTGCAAGTGATCCTTTCTATATGACAGTGGATAATAGTTATGTTCAAGTGTTCCTGATTGAAGAATCTTATGGATAAAGTGTTTAGAAGTTGTGTGGATGTTCTTGGTGATTACAATGTGCTTGTGGATGTCTCATAATCATGTTCCTACCTTTGGATTGGTCCACAAAGAGAAATTTGGATTGTGGATGAAGACTGTTCTTAGAAGACTTGGTGTTAAGACTAGTCTTGGCTGACTTGGTTGTTTTCACTACTTGCGGAGATACATCAAAGGTTGTAAAAGCATGTCATGGTGTGGAAGACTGCATTTGAGTCCCAGCTAAGGCATAACATGATCTACATACATCTTTAACTTAGCAAATTTTGTTTAGGTCTAGACCTATTTCTATGTAAGTTTGTAATGCCAACCTTGGAGATTGTTTTAATGGTTGATGAATGTAATGCTGACCTTGATGTACATTCCAATGTTGATGAATTGTATAAAAACATGTAATGAATTTGTGAAAAATATATCCATGTGCGAAAATGTGAAGATAAGTGAAAAGGTGTAAGAAGAGCAGAGCAGAGGAGTTATGTTGTGCTTCAATGGAACTGAAATTAGGCATGGAGTAGATGCTATCAAATCAGTTCACCAACCCTTTGCAGTGAGCCTCAACATTTGCAATGAGCATTTTGGGCAGTGAGCCTTTGTTTTTTAGTATTGTTATGTTTAAGGTGAAAAATGAAGAGGATTTAGTTTAGGGTTGATTTTGATGGCTTATGTAAATCCTCCTTTCTCCACTAAAAATTCAAGGACTTTAGCCAAGGAAGAAGTCTACTAAAGGCCTTCAGTCACTCAAAACATAGGGGAAGATTGGAATTGAGTGATTTTGTTGTTCAGTTAAGTCCAATTATGCTCAAAACCCTAATTATGCAAATTCAGAAGCAAACAAACAAATTACGAAAAATACTTGCACATAGAGATATCAAACGACAATCAAATGCGTACCAGATTTCAAAGTTCAAAAAATGGAAAAGTCAGGGACTAATGAGTGGGTGCCCTAGTGCAGTGCCACCATTTTTGTCAGGATCTGGGAATCTTTTCTACGACCTATTCCTGCTATTTCATAGATTCTTCAATTGCGGGATCTAGAGGACTAATGAGTGGGTGCCCAAGTCTAGGTCCATATTTTCTCTTCTGATCTACAATTTTAACAGTCTGCACTACTCTCCTACAACTCCAATTTTTCTACTCCTACAACTTGTAACCTACAATCATAGAAAAATAGGTTGGGGTTGTGGTGTTTAGAGGCTTGCCTCAGTCAAGCCCCAGAGAGACATTCAAGTCTTCTGAACACCATTGTCAGATAAAGAGCATGTATCGCAGTGGGATAGAGGCAAAATCCAGATGATAGATGATTGAAAACACAAATGATATCACCTTGTAGTAAAGATCTCATGGAAGGAAGATGATCTTTATGCCATGAGGAGATGGATGCCAAATCTGCAACTACAAACACAGAAACAATGCTCTACTTTGCCACAGAATGAATATTTTGAAAGCTCCAAAATCACAAGTATGCCAAAATCATCTAATTTCCATCTAGTTTACAAATGATAACCTAATAATGCTTATATATGCAACTACAAATTACATTCCTGCTAAGAATTTCATAATTCAAACTTATCGTGTTAGAATAGGACCTAATTAATGGTCATAAATTGACACTCCAAAATTGGTCCTGACCTAAAATAGGGCAGGACTAGGGCATGGGCACCCAAGTCCTCCCCCCCTATTTTAGGCAGGACTTATGTTAAGTGTACCCCCTAGGTCTCATTTGCCATGAAACTTCAAGGTTTTCTCATCAGGATGTCAAATTAACATGAAAAATGCTCTAAATGCATAAACAGGACCCAAGAGCTAAACCTTAATAGGAAAAAGCCCCCAAGGTTACTTTTTTCGATATAACATTTAGCCCCCACTTTAATGTATGTATAAATGCAAGGCCAATACAAGCATTAAAGTACGGTCAACAAACATAGCAAACACCAAGCACAAAGAAGACAGGCTAATCACATAGAAGACAATAACAGGAACACAAAAAATGGAGAAGAAAGTTACAGTCACTCAAAACACAGAGAAGGCAGCATTGAAGAAATGCAAAAGATAGTGAATACAGTGAATGCAAGGAAGACAGTGATGATTTTCTTTTTTTTTCTTTTTCTCATATATATGAAATGTAGATGCAAGCATAAGGAAAGTAAACACACCACCCATAATGTAGGAGGGACTCATTGCCACTGGTCTTTAAACTACATATGGGGCAACAGACACATAATACAAATCAAGCACATCATACAAATTGCAAAGCATAGGAGGGACTCATCGTTACCGGTCTTTAAACTATGATTGAGAACAAACACACAATATACACACACATGGAAGACACGAAGAAACCACGACAGACAAGCGATGGAGCACTCCTATTTCTAGATTCATCACCATCTCACACACACCGATGATTGGGCTTCACCACAAAAATTTTCAAAGACACGCTTAAGGGTTGAGTTAGTCACAAAACCGCTCCCAACCTCTGTAGAGGACTTTTTGAAAATGACAGGATGTGCACTCTCTGCAAGAGATACACCATCCCCACCTCTGTAGAGGGCTTAAGATAAAAAGGATTCAATATCTCACCTCTGTAGAGGGCTTAAATGATTGCAAGTTGATTTCAAAAAAATCTCAGAGTGTAGGAGGGACTCATCGCCACCAATCTTTAAGAATGTACCGAAGAATAAGCACATTGCTAACAACTAAATAAGACAGCTTACCTTATATATGTCCCCACCTTAATTTTGTTGATATCAGGTACCGATATCAAGCACGTTAAGGTAGAAAGAAAACACACAAGGGAACACAAGCTCTCACAAAGCCCATGCCCCTTGGAGGTGATATGTACCTTACGATTGCCAAATGTTCCTACAAACACATCCCTACAAGAAAAGTGTTAGTGTCCATATAATCATGATAAAAAAAACAATGTATGATGCAAGATTTAAGATAGACAAAGTGCACAGAGCAGAAGTATTGTTATGTTTTGTAAGTGCAATAAGACACCATCTAGATCACATGAAGTGTTTCTACTAGCCAAGTGTTGGATAATATATAACAACCCCATCGTCATGTAGGAACTAAGTCTAATTTTTGATTTCTCACTAAAGGTACACTAGGTCCGCATCAGTATAAAATGTTTTTCGTCATCCACCTTCTAGATAGAAACACTAGAGGAAGGGAAACAATAAATCAAGAGAGAAGAAACAAGTGTCTTAGGGATAGTCACATAGGAGGGTTCCCCCAAGTCACCAACCGCAATGCTATGTCCATAAGACCCAACACACAACAATGAAAATAGAGGATAAGAAATATAGAAGAATGATGATACAAATAGAAGAAGGTTCACAACAGAGGTGGTCTCCTAGTATCCTGGACCTTGCAAGAGAATCAAGGGTCATCCTAGGAGGCCTAAACAATACATAACACATCACGAGAGATAAAGGGTTACAAATACTTACCTGTAGGGAAAACCTAATTAAAGGTTGTCAATGAGCAAGTCATCATCGTCATCTTCCAACTCCTGAATGATAGAGGAAAGTGAGACATAAAGTACCATAGCCCAACTCTTATTTTTGTCTTCAAGTTGTCCATTCTTAAGATCTTCTTTATTTGATTCAATGTTAGGTGAGATGTTTTCTTGTTGAGATGCAAGTCATTGGGCATAAGCTTGTCATCTCCTCCTTTCACTTGCTTGTCTGTTTCTTTTTGTCTTACCACTTATCTCTTGTAAGATAGTGTTTTCTGCTTCCATAGGTTTTTGTGTTTAGAGGAGGAAGCACTAGGATCAAATCTCATTTGTCTAGGTGGAATGTTTTGTTGTTGACGACTACCTCCTGATCCTTATAAGGATGACGGGAGAGAAACCTCAGCATAGGGTCCTTTTCCTTTAGGTCTAGGATTCTCTTCAAATGCGGGTTATTCATCTCTTATTGTTTCTTGAATAGAAGGACTAGCCACTTGATGTAATAGTTTTGTTTTGTAGTTTCTATAGCTCAAGAAGATAAAATCCGTACGTGGCTCTAGTTCCACTTCTGATCAGTCCCAAAAATAATCAAGTGTAAAGTGTTTTTGTATAGCCAAAGGTTTATATCTATTGCGAGGAATAGTGATCATTTGTCCATTCAAAGGAAATTTTAGATAGTTATGAATTGTTGAAGGGACAACTTTCATAGCTTTTAATCATGGGTGTCCTAGTTTTATTTAAAAGAGGTAAAAAATGGCGACATCAAACCATTGTTCTACAGATTTCTCAAATACAGTCACCAATAAGGATATCTTCCCAGAAGTGTTTTGTAAAGTTTCCCTTATGTGTTTTAATCATCATGTCTAAAGGGTCATGAAAGTCTTGTATCAATCCATGTGAAAAGAGGAACTCTTCTGTGGTGACATTAGTCATGCAATTAGGATCAATAAGGGTTCCATCCACAGGATTTCCCATTATTTTCATAGTGATATAAAGAGGTCCTTCAATGTCTCCAATTGTTCTATTGTGAGGTGTAAACACAATTTCAAGTTCAGGGACCTTTCTTTTCATGTAAGGCCTAAGAGGGAACCTGTTGTTATTGTTACGATTAGAAGCCATGTGTTTAAGTTTTCAAAGAAATGTAAGATCATATTTTAAAATCTTTTCAAAAGTTATGCTTGAAAGACAAATGTAAAAGTATGTATGAAAATGACCTAAAATGCTTGATCTTTTCAACTTTTTTCAATGCAAATAAGTGAAAGAATAGGTGTTGTAAGGAAATTAATCAGGGGAAGAAAATAATACATCTGATATCAGTCCAATTAAGCAATAATATCCTTCACAACACACTTTTGATGCAAATCTACAATGATGACAAGTCAAGACCTCGTGAAAATGCGCTAAAATATGCAAATTTTCACAAATTTTCAATGCAAAGACCTAATAGAAAGGGTGTTGTAAAGAATTTTAGGAGGTGCAGAAGATTATAACAGTAATATTAGTCACCCAAATCCATAAAATCCGTCACAACACGCTTGGAGTTTCACAACTTTTCAATGCAAAGACCCAATAGAAAGGGTGTTGTAAAGAATTTTAGGAGGTGCAGAAGATTATAATAGTAATATCAGTCACCCAAATCCATAAAATCCATCACAACACGCTTGGAGTGCAAATATAGGTCAAACCCTAGGGTAAATATAGCCAAAATATGCAATTTTTCACCAAATTTTCAATGTAAGAGCCCAATAAAAAGGTGTTGTAAGGAATTTTAGGAGGGGAAGAAGATACTAACCCTTATAACAACCAATTAATAAATAAAAATCCTTTACAACATGCCTATGGTGCAAATCTAGAGAGACGATAAGGTCAAAATCTAGTGAAAAATCAAGGTTTTCAAACCCTAGGCATGAAATTTTGCAAGAAAACCACTATGATGTAACACTACAATTATAAATCAGTGCTAATGAGTGTTTTAAAAGGGTAGTAAAATATGAAACAATATTTTGACTACAAACCCTAGCTAATGCAAAACTACGTTATATGGAAAAATGCACAATTTCAAGCAATTTTCAACAATTTGAGTATGAAAATGCAACCTAAATGAATGATAAATGAAAAAAAAATGTATTTTAAATAAGATCTGATGATAATGATAGAAATTTATTGAAATTCAATGTCAACTAATTCAAATTACTTGAAAATACAAGCTATAAATGTCAATTATTTTCAATTATTTTCAATTTTTTTTGTAATTTTTCAAATGGAGTAAGATGAACAATGATATGAATGATTGACATGAATGTCAATCTGAAGAACAACAATCAACAAGGTGCAAAAATTCCAATAACATGGGTTCACCAAAATGCTTAAGGTGAAAAAAAGAGGGGGATTTGTTTAGGGTTGATTTTGATGGTTTATGTAAATCCTCCTTTCTTCACTAAACATTCAAGGACTCCAACCGAGTAGAAAGTCTGCTACAGGCCTTCAGTCATCAGAACATAGGAGAAGATTGGAATTGAGTAATTTTGTTGTACAATTAAGTCCAATTATGCTCAAAACCCTCATTATGTAAATTCGGAAGCAAACAGGCAAATTACAGAAAATGCTTGCACATAGAGATATCAAATGACAATCAAATGCATACCAGATTTCAAAGTTTGGAAAATGGAAAAATCAAGAACTAATGAATGGGCACCCTAGTCTAGTGTCACCATTCTTTTCGAGATCTAGGAATCTTGTCTGCGACCTGTTTCTATTGTTTCAGAGATCATTCAGTTGCAAGATTTAGAGGACTAGTGAGCGGGCACTCGAGTTCAGGTCCCTATTTTCTCTTCTGATCTACAATTCCATTAGTTTGCACTACTCTCTTGCAACTTCACTTTTTCTTCTCCTGCAACCTGTAACCTGCAATCATAGAAAAATGGGTTGGGAGCTGTGTCATTTAGAGGCTTGCCTCAGTCAAGCCTCGGAGAGACATTCAAGTCTTTCAAACACTGTTGTCAGATAAAGAGTGTGTATCTTAGTGGGATAGAGGTGAAATTCAAATGATAGATGATTGAAAACATAAATGCTATCACCTTGTAGTGAAGATCTCATGGAAGGAAGATGCTCTTCATGCCATGAGGAGATGGATGCCAAATATGCAAATACAAATGTAAGAACAATGCTTTGCTCTACCACACAATAAATATTTTGAATGCTCCAAAATAAAAAATATGCCAAAATCATCTAATTTCCATCTAGTATATAAATGATAACCTAATCATGCTTATATATGCAACTACAAACATTCCCACTAAGAATTTCGCAATTCAAACTTACCGTGTCAGCATAGGACCTAATTAACGGTCATAAACTGACACTCCAAAATTGGTCCCGACCTAAAATAGGGTAGGACTAGGGCATGGGTGCCCAAGTCCTCCTCCCTATTTCATGCATGACTTATGTTAAGTGTGCCCCCTAGTTCCCATTTGCCATGAAATTTTAGGGTTTTCTCATCAGGATGTCAAATTAACATGAAAAATGCTCTAAATGCATAAATAGGACCCGTGAGCTAAAGCTTAATAGAAAAAAGCCCCCAAGGTTATTTTTTCTAACATAACATGTTATAATATTTTTATTTCTATGGGCTAACACCCACCATGATTTTTTCCCTTATAGGGTTTTCCACGTAAAAAATCTGGTGTCTCATGTGTTGAATGCATTATTGTGTTGAGATTCTTGTTTCATGCTTTCATGGTTAAATCTTAACAACAATGATTGAATATTTGACATGTTGATATTCATAAGTGGTTAAAGTTTTTGAGACAACTGATTCACCCCCCTCTTAGTTGTCTTGTGCATTTCAACAATTAAGACTACTGCGGTAGCCATAGATGAATGGTGCCATAAAGTATATACTAAAGGTTGTGAAATAATTGACTTTGCTACAGAATTACATAAGGATTTTTGCATTTTGAAGGCTGAATGGGAAGAAGTAAATGATGACTGCAAAAGTTATGAAGATTATTACTCCCATATATGCATCCCTAATTATTAGCCATGGCCAAACTCCCTGATAAAGTTTTGTTGGTAGAGGGTATTTTGGCTCAAAACATATTGGGAAAACCTGAGCAGTGGTTAGAATCAATTGCACTGAGGAAGGAAGTTTTTGATAGAGCTAGGGAATCCTTTGGTACAACCAAAACTAAAATTATGTATGTGATCTATAAAATCAATGATGTGCTGAGAGCCTCCACAAATTTTGACCTTGATGACTTAGCCCCAGTCAATGTACAAGAATGCACAGATAAACTACATCATATTAATCACGGAGAGTCCCCATTGAATATAGTTGGGAAATTAGAAAAGGTTAGCAACCTTAGAGTTGTATTCATGGAGTTCAGAAGGAATAGAAGATCAAGGGATGTCGTCTATTGAAAATTTTTGCAGCAAGTGGATCAGCTAAGGTTCAAAATAGACTATATCAAAGATCTGGATAGATCTAGCTAACATAAATCCAACACTATCAACACTTATAGCCTACAACAACAAAGAAGCTGAGAAAAGTAAAGTTAACCTGGATGACGAGGATTAATAGAATATTCTAGCTAAATTTTGAAATCCTGTCACTCCATGTCAACTCTAGATTTCAAGGGTCATGTGACCTTGTTTTGACTTTATTTTGTCTTGTAAATTGGATTTTCATCATATACAACCAAATGGGTAGTGATTTTATCCAATTTCAATGTATTTAGAGGCTTTATTTTGTCTTTTTCCTAAAGGACAAATGCAAATCTGAGAATGCAATTAACTGATGTATTTCATTAAATGTAATGTAAATCTTGGCAATTGGTGTTGAGTTAATCTCCGTTGTCCATCAAAAACTTTGTATGGTGCCTTGTCTATAAAAGGGGCCAACATTTCTCTCATTGTAACAGACTCTTGATAGTGAATTAATGAGACTATGCCAAAATTTTGATTAATACAAAGCAAGTTTTGCAGGTTTCTAGGAATGTGCATGTTATGTTGTCTATTTTGGTTTTCATGGTTCACTTCAAATCTAGATTAATTAAATGTGCTATTGCAATGTTGAATGAATAGTGAAGGTATTTGATGAACACTTTGGTCCATACTATATTAGTGCTTGTTGATTGTAAGTTATTGTGCATAGTTAGCTTGGGCCTTTACATTAAGCTTAGTTCGATTGCATCTCATATGTTAAATTGCACCATAATCTAGGTATTTAATGAATGATTGTAGTTTGAAAATCTTGAGACTCAATTGGAGATTGCATCATTTTCTACAGCATTGTGGTTTCTATAGCCTGGTAAAAAAGAAAGTGATTAATGGCAGTGTTTCTCTACTAACAACATTCTCTTCATTGTGATTGTCACTTAGAATTTGAACATTTCTCTCTAAACCCTTATCCTTTTACATTTTCTTTATAAATAGTTGTTAGATTTAGGTTTCTAAGCAACAAAACCATTTGCAAATCTGCTGAGAATTCCATAGGGTTTTGCACACTTTGTTGTCATAGTTTCATCAAACCCTATTCATTGCATGTAAGTCCCTTTGTTGGTACAGCTGATACATTCCATTGAAGTTATTCATGCAAGCCAAGACCTAGCTGTATAAACCTTGGGGTAGTCCTATCTAGGATAGGATAACTTTCAAGAGAGGTGAGATACCATATATGTCACCTTCGTTGATGTGTGCTAAAACCACCATCAACACTTTTGTTGTGACTATATGTTGGAAAATTATGAGAATTGCAAGAGCAAACAATGTGGATATGTTAGTGAATGGAATTTGGTGCCACTAGTTGTTAGTGACACATGTGGTGAAGACAAATATGAAAGCTTTGAAGACATTCCTTCGATTTCAACTAATTACATGACCACATTTTGGGAATGACTAAAAAAGGTATATATACCACAACTTGTAGAAAGTTCAAATTTTAATATGTTGATAACATTTAAGTTTAATTTGGTTCTTAAAATTTAGAATTCATGAAAGTTCTAATTTGTTTACATTTCATTATTGTAGGAGATGTTCTTACAATCATAGTGAAGGCTAGGAAAATAGAAGGGATAAGTTATTATTTATTATGTTGCACAAAAGAGAGGATTAAGTTAATAAAACTAGAAATAAGTGATGGAATGTTGTCTCCCATAGGTTCAGTTGTAGTGCATGAAATATAGTTGAAACAAGTCAAAATGCTTCAAAATGGTATTCATTTTATTGATTAAACTAACCTTAAAACATGGTGTATCAATATAGCCACCTAGTAATTTCTACTAGTGTGTCTCTTTGCCTCATCCCATGTGCATGTGGACATCATAAATGGAGACTAGATAGAGATGACCATGAGAAAATATTATGTTTTATCAAAGAGCGAGATGAACGAATTGTTGTTGTATGAAAAATGTGGACAAGAACTTCCATTTAATTACAAGTATGATCTCTAGTTATGGAAAAATATTGCCTTAGGTCTACTAGGTGTCTTTGGTCTACTAGAAGTTCAATTGTCTTGTAGAAATTTTAAATTTTAATATATGCTGATAACATTTAATTTTTATTTGTTTCTTAAAATTTAGAATTCATGACAGGTTCTAATTTTTATAGATCTCCTTGTGGTAGGTGATGTTTTTGTAATCATAGTAGAGGCGGGAAACATAAAAGGCATAAGCTCATTGTACAAAAAAGAAGATTAAGTTACTATTTCATTCTAGGTATGATCTCTAACCTACATGATAAAATGTTGCTTTAGGTCTACTAGAAGATTAGGTGTCTTCTAGAAATTTTAAATTTTAATTTATGCAAATAACATTTTATTTTAAATTTGTTCTTAAAATTTAGAATTCATGACATGTTCTATTGTTTTTAAATTTTAAATTATGGTAGGAGATGTTTTTGAAATCATGGAAGAGGCTAGAAACATAGAGGGTGTAAGTATATTGCATAGATTAGAGGATTAAGTTATTATTTCATTCCAAGTATGATCTTTACTCTATGATAGAATACTACCTTAGGTCTACTAGAAGTTCAAGTTTAGAATAGGTGGCTTAGGTGTCTTAGACCTAGACTAGAAGAAGATATATAATAGGTATCTTAAGTGCCTTAGGTCTACTAAAAGAAGGTTTAGAATAGGTGTCTTAGACCTCTACTAGAAGAAGGTATAGAATAGGTGCCTTAGGCCTACTATAATAAGGTATAGAATAGGTGACTTAGGTGCCTTAGGTCTTAGTTAAGGCCACATGAGCTTCCACTATCATGTTGTTGGCCTGATTAGGGGAGAATAAATATTCTCAAAGCTAAGGGAATATTTTTTAATAGACTTAATTTATAAAATCCCTATAAATTTTCTTGGTGCTCATGAATTTGGTCTCATTGGATTTATAGTCATCTGTATTTTTATTTATATATCAAGTTCATGTTTCAATAGTGTTAGTGCAAAGGGTTTAAGTATTATTGTTATTATCATTCACGTCAAAATTAGTGTATTCTTCTATAGGTCATTTATATGAATAGGATGTTTGTATCTCATCACCATTATCTTGATCCTACATTAAATGTACTCATGCTCATGGAGGCCACATAGGACCACCCTTTACTGTACTTCTAGGGTGTTTTTAGCCATAGAGGGCCACATCACCATTATCTTAATTCCACTTATACTATTGGTTCTATTGTACGTGTGTTCATGCTCATGCATGCTACATAGGGCAATTTAAATTATGTTTCAACATTACATTTTCCCCCATTTAATGCTGAAAATTATACATCATTGATGCATTTCCCATTTACTTTAGTACATATTTTGGGGCAATGTCTTAATGCATTTATATAGATACAAATGGCCTATTTTGTGCATAGTTGGGTCCATATACCTAGCCTCACTTACACCATGCCTTATGTTTATCTCCATGCAATTTTGGTCCAATTGGCTTTATCCATTTGATTTTGATCATTAATCTAAATCTCATCCATAATCAAATTCTATATGACACAAATTTAACTTGGATCTCTGACATAGATTGTGTATGTAAGTGCTCACAACCATGATCTTGTTCCACTTAAATGCAAGAGAAAGATAAAACATTCAGCCGAATGGCCCCATCTTACACTTTGGTCCCAAGCCAACTTTGCACAAATCCTCATAATATATTGTTATGTTTACGTATTAAAAGACATTCACTACATTCATTCTAATCATCCAAGAAAGAAGGATCTCATCTCATATCACTAAAAGCCATCAACACTTGAGTTTACTAATTACACAAATACAATCACCCACATCTACACTCAAATCAAGAAAGGAATCTAGCATATCTGATCATACTCATCCTAGCATACGTGAATCACCTAGAAATCATTCTAGAAACCATTTACATGTTTGAAGTTTGTTATTTTTAGGGTATTTTAAAATGTTTCTAGGTTGAGAAACACCTTGAGAATGAGTGAATATCATTGTCTAGTAGTCTACTTTTCTTCGATTTAAAAGGGTGGGTTCCAAAGATCATTACAGGGGAGATTTACAAATAGAAAGTGAGTTTGTAGTGGCAAACTAGATTCATAACTGCGAAGTCGATCCAACATAGAGCAAAAATGAATATTTTGATTTTGATCCACATACACGACCATCTAGAGCATTTTCAGATTACAAGGCAAAAAATGACCTTTTAGCAAATGACAATCATTCTTTAATTACAAAAGTAGGCAATCTCTCTCTTCATTTATTACAATTTATAAAAACATTACAGTTTCTATTTAATATTACCTGATCTAACTTATTCCACTCCATCTACCAACACCTCACATTCAATGTTTAAATTAATTCATATTTAATTTCATTTATTTACCTAATTAACCTCTAACCCCAGTTTGCGTTTTCAACTTTAAAGCAAATCGACGTGGTCCATAAATTGCTGCTTTTTAGTCATAGCTAGTACAAAATTGTGCGAAACTTAAATTTGTAATGATGCCTTTGAATTATACGAAACTTAAATTTGTAATGATGCCTTCGAATTATGTGAAACTTAAATTACATTATAATTACACTATCTATGATCTATGCCTTATATTGCACTATCTTTTTCAATGGTCTATGACGTAGATTACATATATGTTCCTACTATCTATGTCTTATCATTGTTTTATGTAGAAATTATGAGTGTGCTATCTTAATATTACCTTTCTACATAAGTTAGTATCATGATCTTGCATTGTTACATCTAGCTATAATTTTGAGAACTCATCTTATCATCCTATATTGCTATATCAAGTTTCATCTTACTCTCATATGACCATTATGATCTCATTTTTCTATATATTATGTCTACTATCTTACATGAGTTTATTATTATGTCTTTCTTCATAGAGCATACATGACTTGATCTTACAATGTTATATCTTAATTTGAGCATTTCTCATCGATCCTTACATACTCTTACACTAGGGATCGTTATTATATTCCTCCCTTATCTATTCATGTCTTACATTGTCCTATTTTATGTGTTATTATATCTGCATTGCTCTTATATTGTTATATCATACATGTCTTATCTTATCACTTGCAATGCCCACAATGCCATATCAAATGTCTCAGTCCTATTTATGTTGAGTGTATATTTTCTTATCATATTAATCTTGGTCTTACCTCATTGCCTCATCTTGATTGTATACATAGAATTTTCATGAGCACACCTATTGTCATACTTTTGATCCTTTATTGGGGGACATCATGGTTTCTCACCATATTATAATATATTCTAACTTCTCTCTTTTATATTGTATCTATAGGGAATCAACATACAAAAATTGGAGTGGAACTCCAACCTAATATAGATACTAGAGCATAGGAGGCCCAAGCACACATAATTGATGTCAGTGAGGAGGGCAAACCATATATTCTTGGTGATGTTGAACCTCATATATCATTATATATTGGAGAGGGGTTGGAATTGCTTCTCTCTATAGATACATATATGAATCTAATTAAATAGGTTAAGGGAAAGATTCTACTAGAAATATAGATAATTCAGTTGGAATTGATATAAATAAATTAAAATTTTATGCTAAATAACCTAGTCAATTTACTAAGAGGTCATTGAATAGAACTTCAAAAGAAATATTTAAGAAGAATTTTAAATGTCATGATATAATTGGTAAATCCCAATTGTTATCAACTATACTTACTCTTGATGAGATGAAAGAGTCATTACAATTGTTGGGTGTAGATTTCATAGAAAAGAGGAAAAGATGTTCAAAATGATGGAAAAGGTTTGGGTTTCATTGGCAAAAAGTCTTGATATGTTGATAAGAGCATTTCAAGATGAGTGATTTTGACTTCTAGTGTAAATCAAGAAATTATGGCAAGAAAGCATCAAATTTCATCACTTTCAAGTGAAATTGGCTTAAGTAGAAAGAACATAACAAGATATGTGAAAAGCAGAAAGGTTTTGGATAACAATACTATAGACATTGATGTTTAGGGATCCTCAGTCTGATAAGATTGAAGGTGGTGTTAGGAAGTTGATTTTAAATTTTTTGCATAATCATACTTATCCTTCATCAAACAATAAAGATGTTCCCAAACACAGGATTAGGCCAAATGATTATGAATTGCATACAAAACATTGGTTAGACATAACACAAAATGAGATGTATGTTACATTTTGTGATGGCAATCTTCATATCAAGATTGGGCAAACAATGTTTGAAATGTTAAGGCCATGGTATGTGAAGCTAAACATTGTCTTTGAAACTTGTTGTTGTTGTCACCATATTGAATTTGATATTTACTATCAAGTGTTTTGAAATATCAGACAAGAAAATCATGGTGTTGAAAATGCACCTCCTAAGTAGGTAAGTGAGTTCATAGCATCCATCTTATGTGATAAATCTAATGATGGTGCAAATGGTCCAATGAAAGGTATAAAAGGATATTGTGGAACATGTGGAAATTTCAAGAAACTAACTTTGAGAAATGAAGATGCTAACGTGATTCAAAGATGGTAAATTGTAAGAGGTACAAGTGCATAAAGTATTAAACAAATTTTGGGAAAGAAGCCACAAGGTTAGATTACATAGAAAAACAACTACCTATTGAAACATTTATGGAAAATTTCCATAAATTGATAGAACCATACATATGACATGCATTTTCTGCTAAGTGGCAAGAAAGAATTTTAAGTTGTTGAGAGATACTCTGATTTGGAACAGTCTTTTTAGAAGTTGACTTTGCAAAGAATTACTATTTGACTATCAAAAAGGGATTCAAACACAATATTATTATTCAAAGTAGGTGACTATTATAGTGCATGTGTTTTATCGACATGCACAATTAGACTTGGATGGTGTTGAGAGTACACATGTACAATGAATCATTAAGAAAGAATATCACTTTATATTAGCGATGATAAAAAGCATAGTGTAGACACCCAAAATTGACTCATTATCATTAGCATTCAAACATCGCATTACACATCATCTGCATTTGTCTAACACACTTGAACAATATCCTTAACACATCTATTTCTTCTATTAATTAAATAATTTTATATTTATTTAATTAATTCATTAGCTATTTCCTCTAAGCTATAATTAAACAATCTTTAATTATTTAATTATCTTCATTCTATCTATTTTTAATCAAATAAATTTTATTTAATTAATTAAAAATTCCTTTCATAAGCCCACTTTCCAATTAATTAAATAAATTTTATTTATTTAATTAACTTATCTTATCATTTATCTCATGAGCCGAGATGTGTGCCTCTTTCATTTAAAAAAGATAAGTGGTACTACATCCTTTATTTAATATCTTTCACATGTAGTACTTTTTTATGTACACAAGCACACATAAGCCCTATCTTCCCTCCACTTGTCATCTTCACATTCACATATGTTTGTGCTTCAATCTTAGCCATTCACATAGCCATTGAATCTCTACCATTGATTAATTTTGGTTGAGTTCTATATAAACACCCTCTCATTCTATACTACATCAATTTAGCATTCATATAGCGTCTACATTATCATCCTGAGCATATTGAACACTTGAGTATTCATAGCATCCATTGAGCTTATTATCATTATCATTCATCCATCATGGTAGCTTTTATCTTCATAATTGTTCATTGTTGAAGAAGCAATCCACATCATAAACAAGGAATCACAGAATCTAGGTGATATTGTGCTTGAATTGCATGCTTTTGGTTTCATTTGGATTAGATTCTTTGATGATGGTAGGATTAGGTTTTCATGGCTATGCTTGATCTTATTAACCTATTTTTTTACCTATCACATTTTGGCACACCTGGTGGGACTCATGTCCTTGATTAACTTTATTGTTTGAAGTTGTTTTTTATGAAGATCAAATTTTTTGAGCACTTACGGCAAGTTCTAGTAGCTTTTGAGTTAAAAACTATCACTATCTGAATATGTGCATCACTTCTGAACTGAAACCTACTACCTTTAGCATTTCCTGGATCATTTATAAGCGAACAATAGTCACTTTCTGTCTATTTTGCATCACTTTTATGCTAACAGTGGTCTCTTATGCATTTATCTGAATCACTTTTGATCTAACAGTGATCACCTCTAGTTAATCAAATCACTTATTGCAAAACTAGGATTTTTGTTGCATGCTGTTTCTCTTGCAGATCCAAGTCACTTATGATCCATAACCAATTGCTTCCTACCTGTTCACATCGCATGTGATCTTTAACAACCTACATCTGGTGCTCTCGATATCACCTATGATCTGTAACATTTCACCTGTGACAGAATATAGATCTTTTGACCGACAGTGGATCGCCTCTGGTAAACTGTGTCGCTTTCAGTCTGTATCATTTGCAGTTTGTTTTTCTTGGCTACTAATTGGGTATTTGTGCAACATCTTATTGATTGTCCAAGAAAAAGAGGTTATTAAACTACTAACATATCTGTTGCAGCTTCGATCGGTCCAAGACTTGTGGTTTTTCACTAAATTAGGAACATTTGGGCTTGGTGCTTAAAATGAATCATTGCTTTCTTCGTGCTTGATTTATCTTTTTTTTATTGCTTGCATGTGATTGATTGTAACCCAAATTTAATAACAAAAGTATCCTCTCCCTTTACCTATCAAATGGATCTTCGGTGTATGAGAACTTGTTATTATCTTTAGAGGGCCTACCTTCCTGGTGTGAGAAGGGATACGACCCAAGCGGTAACGGGCTAAAGCTAAGTCCTTCTGAACCACTATATAAGAAAAGTGTTTGTGTCAAAAGCCACAAACAATGAGTGTTGTTGTGTTATACCAACAACCAACCTCCCCCAAAACCCTCCAAGGTGTAACCCTTGAAGGCTGGGAGACTCCATAATAGAGAGTGGCGCTATCGCACGTATAGCCACCCAAATGGATGCCCTTATTAGCAACTTTGTGTAGTAGCCAAAAACTTTATATTTGTTAACGCAAAAGGTGGGACCTTTGAAGCTGCCCTGATTCACGTGGTTCTTAGAAGAGATAACAGGGACAATCGTAAGGCTTGGTGAGGGACAGGCCTTTTGGGAAACTTAGATCTTGGTATATGTGAGAAGTGTGTGCCGTGGAGAGGAGCTGGTGCTACCAAGATCCTGAAGCTATCCGCTTTGAATAAGCACGGCCAGGGGATTCAACAAATACAGTCCTTTCCTAGCCTAGATTGTACAAGTTTGTGATTGTTGTGAGTGTGAGTGACTACAATTACTATTTTCTTGTCAAAAATCACAAAGTAGACATATTTCCTAATAGACACAGTCACTTTTGAGCTTAAACTGCCCGCATACAGACAACTGAGTCACTTTTAAACAATAATTAGCTGCTTTTGGCCTAAACAGAATCGCTTTTAAACAACAGTTAGCCACTTTTTGCCTAAATAGAATCACTTTTAAACAACAGTCAGCCACTTTTTGCCTAAATTAGATCACTTTTAAACAATAGTTTGTTGCCTCTGGTCTAAACTACACTGCCTCTGATCAACAGTAAATCACTTTTGAGTTAATATTAATCGTCTATGGAAAATTGGCTCACCTCTGGTTAACACTGTAACATGCTATCAGAACCAAAACCAACTCACATTTAAGCTATTACTAGTCACCTTTAGCCTTTTCTGAGTTGCATTTGAGCTATTACTTGTCACATGTGGTCTAATACTAGCAAATCTTAGTGACTCAGTCGAATTAGCCACAAATCTAGCTTGCTCAACCTTAGCATTAGCTTTCAGACCTGTCTCTGATCAGTAGCAGATACCTGAACTGTGTCTCCTACTTTGAGCTTACCAATCAATTGAATTTTATAAGCTTTTCATCTTTTTGAGATCCCAAATCAAAAAACCAAACATCAAACCAATCACTTTGATCAATCAGCCAAACATCATCTCCTAGCTTTAGGTTCAACAACATCAGCAACATAGCAACCCTTAGCAAACAACTTTTCCTTTAAGTGTGTGAGCTATTCTCTAGGGAAGACCAGCCAAAAACAAATCAACCAACCTAACAACAAAGCAAACCAACTAAACAAATCAGCAACCAAGCAAAACAACAAAGCAACCAACAACCAACTAACCAACAAACTATCATCTTTCTTTTCGATCTCAAAACCTTGACAAGCTACACTTCAGTTTTCAACATCATGCCTCAAACTAGGAGTCAATATAGAGCTGAAATGGAAGCCAAATTGTAAGCTAAAATGGAAGCCAAACTACAAGCGGAGATGGGAGCTAAAATGCAACAATCTAGACCAACACCTCTTAAAGATGCAACTCAATTTATGACTAGTATGCCTCCTCATATGTTTATGCCTCATGGATATACCATCGGAGAGTCATCTTCGCAACAAGCACAACCTCAAACATTTTTGGAGACTTTTGAAGAACAATCCCAAGAAGATTTATCAGAATTTTAGGATACCCATGTGGGATCAAGTTCAGAGACTTGTTTTATCCGAGCCTAATTGCTACTTCTTGCAACTTGCTCACATGGGCGCTAAATTACCAAGAGATTTTGACATATACGCTATTAGAGAGCATTATCCAAACACTCCCACTATTGTTGCAAAGGGACCATCCACTATAGTCACACCATCCCCCATCATATCACAAGCTCTATCTTCCAACACATCTCTTTCATTGTCTATTGTTACTTCATTTGATCCACCACGTTCATAGTACACTCTAGAACCTTTGATAACGCCAACCAATGTGCTCCCTTTCATTTTACAAAATTTGAACATTCCACCTTTCCATGTTCCTCAACATACTCCTTCTCCTACCATGATCGTTTCCATGCCTCAAGTAACATAAGCTGTTCATGTGGCCCAAGCGTAAACTCCCCAAACATCACAAGCTATCCCCATATCCCACAGTGTGCAAGCCTCCAAACTATCCCAACAACACCAATAGTCCAAGCTTCACGACCATCACAACTTGCTATATCCCATATGAATACCACATCTCATATACCAATTGCTCATATGCTTTCCACTATCTCTACTAATCCCTCTATTACACCATATAATCCCAATGTTAGTCTTATTGACATGAGTGACCCTCCTATCATTTCTCAAACCAATCCTAGCTCTACGGTCACTTATGTTGAGAAACATGCATCCATTCTATCATATTCTTACAATTCTTCACAAACCATCAATCTATCCTATGCTACCCAAGGCTTGCCTATTGTCACCCAACACATGACACATATCAATCCCCATGTGGTCCAAAATACAAACCCAAGTGTCCATCCTTCTTTCACATCCACCAATCCTTCCATCACTTACCATGTCACCAACCCAACTCCAACTTCCCAACCATTAACTAATGTCAATCCATCTTCCACTTCTCATGTGATGCAAAATCTTGGTGCTAATTCATCACAATATACCCAACCACCGCTTGTGTCCCAAGGATAGTACTCCTCAGCCACATATGTGCCACATACCAATCCTTTGGCATACATTGTTAGTACGCAACCTCAACAAATGGTCATAGATTCATATATCCCACAACAGCAACCTCAATAAACATCATACCATGTTTCACCCCCTTTCCAACAACAACAATTATCTCCAGCGGATGTTCAACAAATGATCAACCAAGTGGTAGGACAAGGCAAGAAGACATTTTCTCTAGAAAACATATGCGCTTATCCATTTGACAAGTCACTTCATATGACACCTTTTCCGCCACAATTTGACAAGTACAAAGGAAAAGGAAACCCGGAAGACCATCTTAGAGCATTCTTTGTGGCATGTCTCGATGTTGCTCACGACGATACATGTCTTTTGAGACTATTTCCTCAAAGCTTAGCAGGACAAGCTCTTGAATGGTTTTCTCATTTACCTCAGGGAATTAAGTCTTTTTCAGAATTAGCAAATAAGTTTATATCACACTTTGATTTTAACATTGAACATGAAGTAAACATGAACGACCTTGTCAACAATAAATAGCACAATGGTGAAGCCTTTTCTTCATTTACTCAACGATGGTGTAATATGGCTAGAAAACTATCATGGGAAATACCTGAGAAGCAATAGCTCAATATCTTTGTTCAAAATCTTCATCCCGAGCTATCACTCCAACTACAATTGCAAAGTACTAGCACCTTTGATGAATTTGTTTCCAAAGGAACCATCATTGAACAATCTTTAATTGCTAAAGGAAATATTAAGATCTTTCATGATAACAAAGACTATCCTCAGAACTCCAACGATAAGTCTCGCTTTTGGAACACAAATAAGAATGTTGTCAATGATGGTGTTGTGGATGCAAAGAACATTCAAACTATGAAATCTCCCATCAACATTCAAGCTACTTCTACAACAACACAACCTTTTCAACGAATTCAACAACGACAAACTTCCAATCCGTCCTGACAATTTACACCATTAGTGGAACCTATGGAAGTTGTCTTTCGAAAGCTTCTCCAAGCGGGTGATATTATGTTACCAGATGCACCACCCAATGGTGAACCACTCTTCAAAGCTCCTTGGTACAAATAAAATGAGTATTGTGATTACCATAGAGTTAAAGGACACAAAACAAATGGTTGTATGCACTTAAAACATGTTATCCAAGATTGCATCGATCAAGGTTTAATCAAAATTACACCTTGAACAACTCAACCTGCACAACAATCAACATCAAACTATGATCTAGAGGCTTTCAAGAATCCACTTCCATCTCATGACAAAACAGTAACCCTCATGTCAGGAATGCCATTCAGTACAACTATCAATTCGCATTTCTACCATTACTATCCAAGGCAAAGCCCCTAATTGCGTTGTAACCACTCAAAGATGTTGAGTCACCATTCAAGGAGCACCTGTTCATCCTCCTCGACCGTTCTCTAACTATAATATCTTGGATCACCTTGGCAAAACAGCCGTGCACATATCCATTCTTGAGTTGATTCGCTATCCTTGACAAAGCCTTACAAGAATCTTTGGTGCCCAATGATATTGATATCACACAATTCTAATCTATGGTCGCTAGCATTGCAGCTCCTTGTTATTTAACCTTCTCTGACAAAGATCTTCAGCCCTCCATTCACCCTTCACACAATGAAGCCCTCCACATTGAAGTATTTGTTAAACAATGCCATATCAAATGAATCTTGGTAGATGGTGGAGCTGGTCTTAATATATGTTCTTTGAAATTAATAAAACAATTGGGATATTTTGAGAAAGATGTTGACACCTCCAAGGTTATTACTATCAGAGCACATGATGATGTTGAATGAGATACTGAAGGGATTATTTTCTTGCCTATCTAAGTTGGGCTGGTCACTACTGAAACCCATTGTCAAGTTCTTGATATTGACCTTCCTTATAACATCATCCTTGGTCATCCATGGATACATGCCCTCAAGGCAGTTCCTTCCACATACCATCAATGTCTTAAATTCCCACACAACGGTGTTGAGATTACTATCCATGCTGATCCCAATGCCTTTGAGTTTTGTCGTACCTTTCAAGCTAAATATCAGAGTCCAAACCACATTCCTATCAACATTGAGGCATATCTGTCTTCATCCTATATAGACCCATCTGACCTACTTAAGCCATCATCTAGCAAAGCCGCTTTCAACCTCTGTATCAAGTACACCGAACATGGCCCTGGTGAATACACACTATAGGAATCTTGTTGTGTTGGTACTCTTCCCTTATCTCTAAAATCTTATGGTAAACCTTCTACATCCAAACCAACTTCGTCCTCCGCTATCATCAAAGTCCCACCCATAGTATTCATTAAAGGCAGATTCCTAGATGATGAAGACATTGATGATATAGACTCTTGGATATTCTTTGATGAAAATGATCAAGTCCAACTGGAGGTGGAGAGAGACAACAATGGGTTCTGCATCCTAAAGAACATGGGCTACAAAGGACATGGTGGATTGGGATCATAGGAACAAGGACCTATCAAACCCAATATTGTGTCTAAGAAGTTTAATAAGCAAGGCCTTGGTTATAGCTGGAGGTACCATAATTCAAAGACATTAAGTGTATTTCTGATATTGACACTGGACCTCGCTTCGTAGGAGAGACTTCTAGTTTGGATACTATCGATGACTCCTCCCTTCATATTATTGACCTTTTTCAAGAAAACTACATCTTCATGATTTCCGCAACTTCCTCTAGCCATAACCATTCCTCCATTTCCCTTTCACTCGTATATCTTGACCTTGTCGATTGGGACCAACGAGGGGCAATGATTTTAGATACATTTGAAAATGATGAAGCTATTGCAGAATTCATGGGCTTATGACAAGGCATTCCATTGGGTGATCACAAAGTAGGTTTCATGATGGATCTACCTAAACTAGCATATTTTGGCAGAAGTATCAAATCCTTTAGTTGCAAAAGTGAAATAAACAAAATCAAACAAAATAGGTCACTAGGTGAAAACCGAAAGGTGCCTTTTGACCATGAAAAAGTAAAAATAAAGGATGTATCTGAAGGTGAAAACCTCTCTGAGGTGCCTGACGATGGGGGATTTGATCTTCTTGTCGCCACTGATTATCATGAGAAATCAACCGTGCTAGTTAAACAATCACAAGACATGAACTTGGGTACAGAGTAGAATCCAAAGATCATTTTTTTGGCAGCATTACTATCAAAGCAAGAAAGAAGAGACTTCACAGCATTTTTTATGAAAAGAGCTATAAATTTTGCATGGACTTATGCTGACATGTCGGGTATAGATCCATCACTTGTGGTACATCATCTAGTAGTATCTACTAATGGAAAACCTGTTAAACAAAAATTGCACAAAATGCATCCACAAGTAGCTTTATTGGTCATGGTAGAAAATCAGAAACTGTTAGAAGCAAAGTTCATAAAGCCTATTGATTATCTAGAATGGGTTTCAAACTTGGAAACTGTAGCAAAACCTGATGGACGAGTTCGCTGTTGCACAGACTTTAGAGATCTTAATAAAGCATGTCCTAAGGATGACTTTCCACTACCAAGCATAGACAACATTGTAGATCTTATAGCCGGACATGAAATGCTATCTTTGATGGATGGATTTTTAGGGTATAATCAAATCAGAATAGTAGAGGAAGATTAAGATAAAACATCTTTTATTTGTCCATGGGGCACATACTGCTGGGTTGTAATGCCTTTTGGTCTTAAGAACACTAGAGCTACTTATCAACGAGCCATGACATTTATTTTTTATGACCTTTTTCATACTATCATGGAAGACTACGTTGATGACATCCTGGTAAAATCTAAGACAAGAGAGGGACATCTACAGATATTAGCACAAATCTTTGATCGATTAGAAAAGTATCAAGTCAGACTGAACCCAAAGAAATGTGTATTCGGTGTAACATCTGGAAAACTGTTGGGATACATTGTGTCTCGATGAGGGATAGAAGTTGATCTAGCTAAGGTAAAAGCTATCATGGAAATGCCTCCGCTAGCAAATCTCAAGCAACTCCGCAATCTACAAGGAATGTTAGAGTCCATCTACAGATTTATCTCACAACTAGAAGATAAATGTCATCCTTTTCATCATCTTCTTTGTAAGGGTGAACCTTTTAAGTGGGATGAAAAGTGTCAACATGCCTTTGATAAAATAAAAGAATATCTGGAAACACCTCCTATGTTAGTACCTCCTGTGCTTAACCGCCCATTATTGCTCTATATATCATCAACAACAGTATTGGGTGCCCTTCTACCTCAACATGATGATTCAGGAAAAGAACAAGGCATTTATAACATCAGCAGAACTCTTGTGGGATATGAACTCAATTATTCAACTATGGAAAAAGCATGTTTAGCATTAGTGTTTGCCTCCCAAAAGTTGTGACACTATATGTTGAACCAAACAACAAATCTCATATCTAATGTGGATCCACTTAAATTTCTTCTTTCTAAAACAATCCTCATGGGAAGATTAGCAAAATAGGTCATGATCTTAAGTGAATTTGACATACAATATGTGGATCAAAAAGCCATCAAAGGACAAGTCATTTATGATCAATTAGTTGCAGCACCCATCATAGATATTCACCCAATGTATCTAAAATTCCCTGATGAAGGATTGTTCAATTTAACTTCCCCAGCATGGTGGCAACTATATTTTGATGGATCTTACACACAACATGGATCAAGAGGAGGTATATTGTTTGTTACCCCTCAAGGAGATTATATACCCAAATCATACAGAATTGCATTTCCATGTACCAATAACATAGCAGAGTATGAATCTTTAATCATAGGATTGCGCATGGCAATACAATGGGCTATCAAACAATTATAAGTCTTTGGTGATTCTCAACTGGTTATCAAATAGGTCTTCTAGATGAATATCAAACAAAAGATGAGAAGCTTCTTCCATACTATCTAATGGTTGATGATTTTAAAAAGTATTTTGACAATATCACTTTTGAACAAATCCCAAGACTATAGAACAGAGCAGCAGATGCCATGGTTATGATTGGGTCTGTTCTAGACATACCATCTAATACACATAAATGTCAGTTTTTGGTCGAACAACTTTTGATCCCAGCATTTGAAGTTCCACAGTCTGAGCTTATATGTGACATTGTTGGTCCCAATTCATCATGGTACGAGGATTTATATGAGTATCTCTGGAATCAAACCTTTCCACTTCAATTATCTAACACCCAATGCAAAACCTTTATCCGTCGAGCCTCTCATTACACTATTTTGGGAGATACCCTTTATTGCTAGAGTCTTGATGGTATCCTTCTTAGGTGTCTTGATTTTGAGGAAGCAAAAGTGGCCTTACGTGATGTACATGAAGGTGTCTGTGGCTCGCATTCCGCTGGCCCGGGCCTTGTTAAGAAACTTCTATGAGCAGGATACTATTGGCCAACCATGGAAAAAGATGCACAACAATTTGCAAAGAGATGTCTACAATGTCAGAAACATGGAGATTTAATACATGTACTAGCACACGAGCTTCAGCCTATCATTACTCCATGGCCTTTTTCGCAGTGGGGACTTGATCTCATAGGTGCAATCCATCCTACTTCATCAAATGGTCATAAGTTAATAATCACCACCACTGAATATTTCACAAAGTGGGTGGAAGCCATACCAATGACTTATATCACAGGCAAACAAATATCTAAGCTTATTCTATACTATATCATTTGCTGCTATGGAGTTCCTTAAGCTATTGTCACAGATAATGGTCGTCCCTTCAAGAATCAAGAGGTCAAATATCTTTGTAACAAGTTTCATATCCAACATTGGTTCTCTACCCCTTACTATCCTCAGAGCAATGGCCAAGCTGAGGCTTCTAATAAAACAATCATCAAAATTCTCAAAAAGCTGGTTAATGAAGCTAGTTGGGATTGGCATTTACAACTCCATCTTGCATTATGGGCATATAGAACAAGTATTAGAACTCCCACTGGAACCACACCTTATGCTTTTGTGTATGGCACTAAAGCTATTTTACCTATTGAGGTTGAAATCCCCTCACTGCGAATATCCCTACAGCATACCATCTCAGAGGAAGAATATCAATTATCCAGACTTCATGATCTTGAGCTTCTAGATGAACAGCATATTACAGCACTCAACCATCTCCAAGTCTATCAAAACCATCTACGCCATAGCTACAACAAAAAAATCAGAGAACGCAGATTTCAAGTTGGAGATCTTGTCCTTAAAGAGAATCAAAGGAATCAGCAACACCATGAGAAGCAGGGCAAGTTTGAATCAAATTGGCTTGGTCCTTTCATCATCACAACAGTTTATGGATCAGGGGCATATACTCTTTCAACACCTGAAGGCATTCCATTGGATGAACTGGTCAATAACATTCATCTCAAAATGTTTTATCCTTGAACCTTAGCTATCCCAAAAAAAAAATGCCATCCAATAGTGAAAACCTAGTAAACAGGTACCTTGGATAAGTACCATAGTGAAAACCTAGCAAACAGGTGCTATGTGTAGTGACCAGCCTCCATTGTCTGCTTGGTTTGTTTGATCATCACTCTTCCTACCATATTTCACCATCCTATCCCTAATAATCCATATGATAATCCACATGTCATTGCAATAAACAGCTTTTCCATCTTCACCTCTATTAATGCTAGCTATCATACTTGAGACATTGTTGCGATAACTATCTCTTTTGGCACCTTAGCATCTTGACCGCACGCCTTCTTCATTGTCTCTCTTTCATAATAAACCTCATCCTGCACTGGGGGCATTTGTGGAGTCTTATTTGGAAGTGGAGACCACTATCTCTAGCTCATAACACATCAAACACTTTAGCTCACTACATAGCCAACTTTCAACTTCAATCATAACGTTCATACAATGACAAACATGGCAAAACAACCTGCAACCAGGATTCATATCTTTGCAATCGATTCACACTCATCTGACATCCAAAAATCGTAAGACATCACCAATGCAAGCAT
This sequence comes from Cunninghamia lanceolata, assembly GCA_027924645.1. NCBI lineage: Eukaryota > Viridiplantae > Streptophyta > Pinopsida > Cupressales > Cupressaceae > Cunninghamia > Cunninghamia lanceolata. The sequence goes on along the minus strand of BSBN01000116.1, from coordinate 4,962,273 downwards.
CCAAGCAATAAAGTTGATTCTTTCAACATCACCCGCCTGTGTAATAAGCAAGAACTATATCCCAACCCTATCATTAAAGCCTTGATCCCATGGATATAGGGTATGTAGGCAATCTGAGATGCGAAGGAAGCACTCTGATTCAGGCAATGACAATAGCCCCTCTTTTCATCATCCATCTTCCATCTTTCTTCCAGTCATCCTCTAATATTTCATCTCACATTCTTCTATCTTTCATCACACACATCATCAATAAAACCCAGAACTACATATTCATCATGTCTCATCTTCATCGTGAATGTGCTTTGATCCCGTGGATACAAGGTATGTAGGCAGTCTGGAATACAAAGGAAGTTTCCAGTACTCAAGCACAGATGATCCACCCCATCTTCTTCACCTTCTTTCATCCTCCATCTTCTTCTCTTTGATTAGCTCAAGTAGGAAGCAGACTTAAGCAGACTATGTGTATACTAAAAGCTCAAGCACTTTAACCAATCAAGAGTAAGCCAGAAGTTATTTGTCTACATGCCTTAAGCCAACATTTGCTATAGCATTTTACCAACATCTTTAGCCTTCAACAGGATGCAGCTTTCCTCTTAACAAGGCCCTAGCTTAAATCCATCTAAGAGCACCTAAATTTGGCAAGAGAATGTGATGACAATATCTTTTGATTTATCTTTTGTCTATTTTCTATGCCTAATCAAGACTGCCTTGATCTATGTATATCTTGGTATGTTGCGATGAAGTAAGGAATGGGGCATGGTCATATTGCTTTGGTATGCCGTGTTTGCGAGATGATCTTATTCTCTTCCTAAGTATATTGGTATCTTGTACGTGTTGGGATTATCATCTTGCATATCAATATATCTAGCATCTGAGAAGCTAAATAATCTCTTATGCATTTGAGACTATTCTACGTCAAGACTTGCTCCATACATATAACCAGCAAGCTGTCACTATGCGCAGTGGAGATAAGCTCAAACTATTGCTTGTAGCGTCAAAGTCCATCTTGAAACACTACCTGTTATTCATATCTTGTGCATGTTGGCTCAACAACTTGACCTCATGTGTTTACACAAGATTGTTGCATGCTAGTTGCACATTGGATATCTCGACACCTTGGTCTTCTATACCCTGGTGCATAACATCCATATGCTATATCAAACATAAGGATTGCATTTCTTTTCATTTTGAGAAATTACTTAAAAAGCTGCTCATTATACCATCTATTCATCCTATTATTTGTGTATGTAGTCCTCAGCCAAGATCAATCCTTTCCATCATCCTTCATCCACATCTCCTATCCTGCAAAACAAATGTGTTAAACATATATAAGTCCATCACGTATCATCTCATTACCATCTATCTATCATATTATAATCATTTGCATATTTTCCTTATCATAGGTTTTCCACTCATATCATTTGCATAAACATCCATACATGATCCATGAAATTACAAATACAACATGCATAACCATCATAATACTAACAGTGCATCCATTACATCATCATATAGATCAGAAATACACCATCATATACATATATATATATATATATATATATATATATATATACACACACATGTGTCAATATACAAGTGTCTACATATACAAGCTAAGCCATAAAGAATGTATGTACAAGTGGCTCTAGGCCTCATCATGATACAACATCATATAAATAAACTAGGTAGCCCTAGTGACTACTGGCAGCTCCCTCGCCCTGACCACCACCACTGGGTCTTGTACCTATCCCCCTATCTCTCGGTGGCCCCATCACTGAGGCTACTGATCGAGATCCACTTGACCTCCATGAACTTGAAAACCCTGACCTACTCCTGAAGCTAGGCTGCCTCTGCTCTGCTGGTACAGCCCCATAGTAGAAGCCTCTATAATACTCCACCTCACCCTGTACTCTCCACAGCTCTGCCTGTACCAGTGTCAACTGTGTGGCCAAATACATCGTAGCCTCATCTGTACCCAATGCAGTCAATGCTCTATCCCACTCACTGGTCATCCCCTGTAGCTATTGCACAGTCGTATCCCTCTGTGCCCAAAGACCATCTCTCTCCACCCTCATTGTCTGCATCTACTGTACAGCCATATCTCGCTCTAATCTCATGATTTACTCACTTTGTCTAGATGCATCTCTCTATCCTGTCACTCTAGAAAGTACACCATCATCCTATCCATCCCCAGTCTGCACTCTCAACTGTAATTGAGCCTGGTATGTCTAAGCCTAAGCCTTAGCATGCTACAAGCCAATCACCGCTTGCTGTCTATCCAACTCTACCCTCCTCAATCTCATCTAAGCCCACTGCCTCATCTCCTCTCCTCTCTGATCCTACTCCACAACTACTAAATCCCAACATCATCACCTACTAATATCTACCCCTGAGACTGTCCCTGCACCTGTTCCTATATCTGTATCCTTGGCACTACTGGTACAACAGTCTGTGTTGGTGGAGCCCATCGTCGCCTCCTCCTGACTAGTCTCTCCATCCCTATCTCTCCAACCCGCGTCAGCCATGTTGGTCTCATTGTCACCCAGTATGCATCATAATCTGGTAGTGTGCCTGGATCTGTAGGACCCTGTCCCCACTACCATACCACTAGCTGTAGCCCCTCTCTCTCCACCAAAGCCATGTCAACCACAACCTCTAGCCCCCAATCAAACACCTCCTATCTAGTCCTCCCAAAAATGGCATCACCCACTAGTACTGCCTGTGGTAACCCGAACTATCTCAAAACCCTCTTTGGCAAATAGTGCTCTATAATGTATATGCCATGTCCAAAAATATATCTCACCTACCTAACATAGACAAGCTCAGTATCCTCCTCATCCCATCTCTCACATCCCAGCCATGGTCTCCATATAAATCTATCTATCTCATCCAACCTCCTCCGCCAGTACACTACTCCTCTGCGCTACCAGTATGTCAAAGCTCCTCTATACATCCTAGCATAAGGCTCTCCTGCTGCTTTAGCCACCCATCCCTCTGGTCTCGTCACTGGAATATGCTCATAAGCCCATACAAGCAAAACTGTAACTCATGTAGACATACTAGCCCCAAACATATATGCACAATCATGCAGGAAATGATAGAGCTATCCAAGCACACACTCCACCCATGCATATCTCGTCCCATAGGAGAACATCCCTTCCATTAGTGTCCCCCATCCTACTGGAAAAACTTTCGCTAATCTATCTCTTATCAGCCATCTGATAATAGCTACTACCACTCACTGCAGTTTGTCACATAACTTCTCCATCCTCGCCATAAGAATCTTTGAGCCCTCTACTCCAATGTCTGGTGTCCCAAACAATCTCCTGAACGCAGCTAGACCCATATCAGGATCATAATCTACTTGGTCCCCATCTATAGGAATCCCCAGAATCTGAAACACATCCTCCAGTGTGATCGTAGCCTCTCCTATCAACAACCAGAAAGAACTATGCTTGCTCTCCATCACTCCACCATCGCCATCATCAATCCTCGATGTCCCTGCACCGGCTCCAATCTAGACACATGCTCTAACCTGAGGGTCTCTAACACTAGCTGCTCCTCTGCATCCAGCAATCTCACCAACCGCAAATCCCTAGGATGTGGCTTTCATGATAACAAAGGCGCTAGTATATCCTGCATCATTTTATTCATCCTGTCAGTCCCTTGCACTACATAAATGCTATAAAAATTGGATTGTTTACTGCTATACTAGCTTTTATCTACCATAAGTGGTTCATTTTTCCATATGCGCCTATCTATTGATCATAAGTGATCTATTTTACTACATGCGCTTATCTTTCACTCATATGTGACCTATTTTACCTATGCGACCACTTCTTGACTAAGTGTGAGCTGAATTACTCTATGCGTCTACCTTTCGCCCATAAGCGAGCTATATCCTATAAGCAATCATTTTTTCTTTCTAAGTGAGCTGAACCTATGCATGTGCCTATTTTTAGCCCATAAGTGACTTGATTTTATCTATATGTACATTTTGCCTCTATTTACCTAGCTGACTAAAAGTGACATGTTCTTTCCATATGTGACCAAGCCATGCCTAAAAGTGACCTGTTTTCCTACACAAGTGACCTGCACTGCCTATCCTAAGACTGAGTCACTTATGGTGACATGTGTGCATTTATGATGCTTTTAGCCTATCAAAATCATGCTTTTAGCAAAAATTTTGATACATACCGATACGCCTGCTCCCTCTGGTCGTCCATGAGTCCTCACTCGCTTGGCACGATGATCTCTGTGTGGAATCACCATCCTGATAGCTCTCCAAATCTTGTCGCACACCAACTCTAAGGAGCTCTAGATCTCTATAGATTTTTGAACACAACTAAGCACAAATGAGCCTATTTTCCCTTGTAGGACCTACTTATAGCCCCTATCCAAACCCTAATTCTTTTATGCCAAAGCCTTTTTCTTCTGCCTCATCCCATTTTTTCCCTCCCAACCCCTTTTTTCTTCGTGTCCACCTTGTGTCTTATCCTTTCTTCTATCGCGAGCCAAGCCAACCCTTCCTAGTTAGCTTGGCTTACCTCTTGAGGGGGCACCACCTGCCAGTTACAATGCAACATAACTTTGTTTATTGAAGGAATATCGTATATTCTTTGACACAATGCTCTATCGAACATTGTATCAACGAGGGGCAAAATGTAGACACCCAAGATTGACTCATTAGCATTAGCATTCAAACATCACATTACACATCATCTGCATTTGTCTAACACACTTGAACAATATCCTTAACACATCTATTTCTTCTATTAATTAAATAAATTTATATTTATTTAATTAATTCATTAGCTATTTCCTCTAACCTATAATTAAACAATCTTTAGTTATTTAATTATCTTCATTCTATCTATTTTTAATTAAATAAATTTTATTTATTTAATTAAAAATTTCTTTCATAATCCCACTTTCCAATTAATTAAATAAATTTTATTTATTTAATTAACTTATCTTATCATTTATCTCATGAGTCGACATCTGTGCCTCTTTCATTTAATAAAGATAAGTGGTACTACATCCTTTATTTAATATCTTTCACATGTAGTACTTTTTTATGTACATGTAGAGTAAAATACTCTACATTTTGTTTTTTGAGTTTCCGTTGTGCGAGCTCCAGTTTGGTTTCTGTTCATTTCAATTTTTGCAGCGAGGATTTTTGACACAGAGCGTGGGTGCACAGGGTTTTTCATTTTTGAAAGTTTTGCCTAAGTCCCAGAGTAAAGCGGAAGCCGCCAAGTGTTAGCAGCTGAGACACATTCCAATATTTCTATAGTTTCAGTGGAGACTGCCACATATATTTTTACATTAAGGCGGAAGCTGCCAAGTGTCGGCACCCGTTCAGTTTCTTGTAAGTTTCAAACGTTCTTTTTGAATGTTTCTTATAATGTAGAAGGCCCCTTTTAAGAGCTTCGGTGAGCGCAGAAGGCGCCAAGTGGCAGATGCCGAGAGAGTCTTTAGAGTTTCTTTAAGTTACATAGAAGGTGCCGCATGTCCCATGTAGTTTCAGCGGAGAGCTCCAAGTGTCATCTTCCGCAGGTTCCTTTTTGGTTTCATCGCTAAGTAAAGAGGTTGGTGGGCCCCGATTAATATTTCTATAGTTCCAGCGGAGTGCTCCAAGTGTCACCATCTGCGTGATTCTTATGAGTCCCTAATGTTTCTACAAAGTTTCTCAGAGTTAAGCGGAAGGCGCCAAGTGGCAGCGTCCACGGAGGTTTTGTTTAAATGCTAAAGTTTCCTGAAGTTGCAGCAGAGATTGCCATGTGTCATCTTCCGCAAGACCCTGTAATGTTTCAAAAGTTTCTTTAAGTTGCAGCGGAGATTGCCATGTGTCATCTTCCGCAGAGCTCGCTAAATGTATCTACAGTCTCTCTAAGTGCGGCGGAAGTTGCCACGTATAAGGTTTCTCATATCAGCAGAAAGCACCACCTGTCCCTTTTTCTTTTTGAAGCTACTCAAGCACGAACTGTTGGTGGGTCCCATTTTTAATGTTTCTTAAAGTTTCAGTGCAGCAGACCGTGACAGATGGCAAAGCCCGAGCACTCTTGACATAAGCCACAGTAAAGACTCAAAGTAAAGCGGACATCACCACATATCTTTTGCAGGGGTCGCAGACGCTGCCAAGTGTCGACTTCCGGTGCCTCCCGAGTAATGAAACAGTTTATCAAGTAAGTCATGCGGAGAGTGCCATGTGTTAGTTTCTCATTGTTCTAGAAAGATGAAGGAGTTTCATGAAAGAAGCGCGCGTAAATGCCAGCTGTTCCAAGGGTTTATAGTCACAAAGACTATCAGAAGCTACCACGCGTTCGTACCTGATTCAAGAAGGTGGAGTTGCATGAATCTGTTGCAGCCAATGAACTAGCAGAGTACCTAACCATCTCTAATTCAAAAGAGATCTTCTGTCAGACACTTTTAGTTAAGCGTTAATTTGGTTAGACCGTTGAGATTTGATCATGCGAGCAATCTTGGAGCTAGTTCTATGCTATAAATATAGGTTCAGATCGTAGTTTAATATACACAATATATAGATAGAGATTGATATACATTGATAACATTAGAGATAGAGATTTTCCTACATTACAGATTGTAAGAGAAGTTTGAGGATCTTATGTAGTGGCCAGTAATATCATTTGCCTTTGTTCTGTTTTCTTGATCCGGAGAGTTTGTATAACTATGCATGATTCTGTGCCTTTTATGTGACTGAAAAATTAATAAAAGATAGAGTTCTGTGCCTTTACTGATATTTTCTATGTTATTGTAAAGTCTTCTGAGTTGTGAGCCTTTGATTCTATCTATTTTCTATCTTTTACATTAATCATGCATTATTTGCTCTTTAATGTGATTGAATCCTAAAAGTAGTTTCATTGTGCTCAGTGTTTAGAAACAAAATCACATTCAGGCGCATCGCCATAGTCTAGTTTCCTTTTTAGTTGCATTTGTGATTCTGTTTAAACTCCATTCCTTTTCCCAAAACACTTATAAAATAAAGAAGAGCCAGCTTCTTTAAAATCTGGAGGTTACTCTGAGGAGCATTCCCACATCTCAGAGTTTCCCATGTTGGTGTTGGAAACAATGCAATTCTGAGCATCAACAGTTTTTGGCACGCCCGGTGGGACCATTTCTTGAAGTTTCTTTCAAGACTGTATGTCCCCATATGAATTGGTCTATGGTAAACCTGTTGTGATGCCCCTGAGCTTGGAGATTCCCGCTCTCTAGTTATTGAAACAAATTGAGATTGAGGAAAATGGCCCCATGTAGGTCAGACTTGCTGAGCTCCTGGAAGTTCAAGAAAAGAGAGATTCAACACATGAATCATTTTTGAAACATCAGAAAATAATCAAAGACTATTTTGATAAGAAAACTTCAAACCCTCATTTTGAAGTAGGATCAGTTGTTTTGAAATGGGATGAGAGAGCTGCAAAGCCGGGTCGACACAGTAAATTTGAGTCATTATGGACTGGCCCTTATAAAATCCATTCCTATAAGCAGCAGAATTCTTTCGAGCTTGAAACAATGGAGGGTGAGCCTGAAGAGATTCCTATCAATGGGATCTACTTGAAGCATTTCAATTAGACAATGTCTTTCCTGTGTACTATAGTTAGATAGTTTCCTTTTGTCGTTGCTTTGTTTTTCCTGCTTTTCCTTTGAATAAGTGTTTTTTATAAACACGTGGCCATAGCTCAAGTCTCTTAAAAGTCTCAAAACTTTCGCATTCATTAAACCTCTCAAATCCCCAAAATTCCTAAAAGGTACCTAGCGCAGCCGCTTTTGTGACGTGTCTGACACTCTGTCCCACTCAGATCACTCAAGATTTTATAACGGTTTGCCGTTTTTATTGCCATTTATGAGACTTGATGCGTCATTAAAATGCCCCAACAGCATGAGTTAAAGCTTAACCGAGTTTCATTTGTTGCCATTTCTGCTAAAGCGTGTCTTCCCTGTTGCCGTGTTTTCATTTGCGAAACCTGCTTCCTAAGTGTGTCTTCCCTGTTGCAAAGTTTCCATCCTTGTTACAAGTTCTACAGTTTCCAGAAAACACAGAGATGGCAGAGGCACAGTCTTCACAACAGGGACTTGGGATTTATGAGTCTATTGACAGGCTCCTCGCTAGCAAATCATACGCTTCAGCCCCTGCACAACCTTTAAAGACCTATCCAAGGACAAGGGTTACTGAAGTTGGTTATGCGGTCGACCCAAAGAAGGTGCAGGATTTTGCAGATGGTATTGCTGAACTAGCCCTACAAAAATCTAGTAAAGCTCTGCGAGAGGGAGCACACCAAAGATGCCTCCTGAAGGCCAAAGCTAAACAATTTGAAACATTTGGTATGCGGATATGGACCTCCCAATTGGCGAAATTCATTGTCCCAAGCGTGCATTTATGCCCCGATCTGATTGAGGTATGTGCAGAATTGTTTCATGCACCTTCAAGCACCATTCAAAAGGGACCCTTCATGGTGCAAATCACACCAAAAGCCATCAGGGACATGTTGGCCCTATACTATGACAGCACAGCCACGTTTCCCACAGTTGCCAAAATGCAGAAGACATGGGCAAACGTCAAGTTTCAACTAAGGTTTCTTAATTCAGAGATGTAGCTGGGAGATGAAAATACCCAAATGCCAGCGCTGCCAACAGGAAGGGCACAATTTACACAAGCCAGCCTGGAAGCGCTATCTATGATGGCATTTATCTTCAGGATGAAGGAAGACATAACTGTCTATGATTGGCAGCTTGCCATCTTATTCAGAATGAAGACCGTGGATAAGTCTCAGGAGTTTCGGCTGGATTTTTCAGAGCAGATTGCCTACTCAATGGCCGAACAACTCACCAATTTCAAATCAACAGGGGTTTTCAGGTATTCTTCTTATCTGTTTCACCTTATGTTATACCAAAACTATGCCATCTTTTCCCAGTATATGCATTTGAACATGTATGACCCAAGTTTTGGCCCCAATAGCACCATCCCTGTGTCTGCATGGACACATGTCTTGTCTGAATCATTTGACTCCTATGAGTTTTGGGAATGTTTTGTTGCCCCTTCTTTTAGCCACCTAAGCCCAGAGCCGGTTGAAAATAGATTAACATTAAGTGTCAGAGGCCTCATGGCAAATTCCCCCATTCCTCGTGATTATTTCTTTGGGTCACACCATACTATTATTAGGGTCCATGGTTTTAATGGAGAACCAGTATTGCTACCCAAGGTTTTGACTCCTAGGCTAGCCTTCTTAGAGCTCACCCGACAAGTGTCTGTGGTTGATAATGATTATGGCACCGAGAAAAAGAAAAAGAAAATGTATGATGTCCCATGGGTGAAGAAGAATATGGCCCTATTGGTCAGAGATGCTGAGCACTTATTGCTAAGAAAGTTAGATGTCTTGGGTTTTCTTTTGATTGAGGATAAATGGAGATATGACCCAAACAGTTTCATAACTTTGTGGGTCAACAATAATAAGGTTGGTGCCAAAATTGTGCACGAGGGCTGCCCCTTTTGGGAAGACAGAAGAAACCCTAAGGAGGACATCCCTGATTTATCTGTAGAATTGACAGATTTGCCCTTTGAGGGACCCAGGCCATGGGAGGTATTTTATAAAAAAGAAAAGGCCTATGACCCTAAGCTTAAAATGGGCACTGGATTAAAGAAAAATTTAATGAGAGATAGAGAGTGGAAGGCTGAGAAGATAGAAGCCTATTGGAAATATAGGCAGGATATATTTGAAACAACCCACTCCTTTGGCAAAGTGGATACTGATGAGAAATGGGAGTCCATTTGGGACGAATGGCATCCTTCTCCAATCTCTAGCCCTGATACAAGCAAGATCCGCAAGAGGGGTGAGGAATTTGAAGAAGAACCTGAATCCACTCACACAGAGCAAGCCCCAAGACAAACATCATCTACAGCTGCTATAACCACCTGGCCCCAATCTCTCAGTGCTATAGAGAAGCAAAAGAGTGTGGTGTCATCACCACCTAGAGGGACTCCATCAGTTTCAATGAGTGGGGCTTCCAGTTTTGTGCAAACACCACTATTAATAGTGGTAAACGTTGAGGAGAAAGAAACACAGCAAGAAGAAGAGAGGCCAAGGAAACATAAGAAGCTGAAGCTTCAGCCTAATTCAGATGAGGAGGTAGAACCTTTATTGTAGCCACCACCGAGTATATCTATTGCTCCTCAGGTACGTGCTTCTTCTCCTTCTTCTTCTCAGTCTTTTTCTTCTTCAATAGGCGTGGCAATCCCAACTGGCCAAATAGTATCCCCTGCCACCTCTGCTGTGCCAATTTCTCATTTTTCCCCACCTGTCACTACACAGGCCACATCATTACCTCCCTTTTCCCCTTCTTTCCCCAGGAGATTACCTCTTGAGATTCCTTCTGGCCAACATTTGGCTATCCCTTATAGCTTGCCACAAGGTCATCCTTTTGCGAGCGGGTATATTGCCTCTCCCCCTACCTTCCAAGCTCAAGCAGACACTACTAAGAAGGCTAGGGAAGCCCGGATGGATAAAAAGAAGAGGAAAGAAAATAAAGCTTAGGCTGTCCCACATATGAGGTCACTATTTGACCCAATCCAGCAGCAGCTAACTATGACCCATTTGTCACCAAATGTAGTTAGACCTAATGAGCAGATGCAGCTCCAAGATTATACCATGAGTGCAGTGGCAATGGATATGTCACTTTTTAGGCCATAAGACAGGGTAGAGCTGCTAAATGAAACCACTTCTGCCGTAGCCATTGACTATTTGAAGTTATCAAGGAAGTTGCAGAAGGTGGAAGCTGATCTGACTCAAGAAAAGACACATAGTGAGACCCTGACTGCTGAGCTCAAATCAAAGAATGATGAGATAGAAGATCTCACTAAACAGCTGTAAAATACTGTTTCATGTCAGATTCATCAGGCTACATAGAGCCAAAATGCTTCATTGAAGGAAGAGCTGGTCCAAGTGAAGTCTGTTGTGGCTACCTTGAAGCAGGAAAAGGCCACATTGTAGAAGAGGCATCAGGATTCCTCTCATCAGGCCACACAGTTCCAACAGCAGTTGTTGAAAGAACAGAATAACGTTGCTGCCATGCAGGCTCAACTTCAGGCCAAGCAACAAATAGCAAAACAGTTGACCCTTGAGTTGGCAAATAGGCCTCAAAATGCAGGAGTGTTAAACCTGGTCAAGGAGCTATATGCATCAGTGTGGGCAAGAATCTCTGAGGAGATTATCCAGCTCAGACCTTCTTTAACCTTCCTGCTACATGCACATCAATTATGTGAAAAGGTGGAAACCTCAGTTCAGGCCACTTTGTCTACTGTTTCCATGAGAGTTTCTGATTCTCAACTACTGCTGGGGAAACTTTATGACACATCTGATGAAACATTATCAGTAGCAGGGATCAGTGACATAATGATTGCTGCCAAACGGGTGAATGAGGTTCTCAGTTGCAACTCTGCTGCAATTACTTGCCAGGAGCTCCTGAATGTGGTCAAGGAGGGAGTGAAGGATATGAAGAAACATATTGAAGACCTGGTGCAATTGGGCCTTCCTTCCCCTTTTCCTGATAGCAACACTGTATTAATGGTTGATGAAATCAAGCCTCTGTTGCTAGCTAGACAAAATGATCAATCAGTCTTCCAGGGTTTAATAGATGCCTCATCAGTGTCAGAAGTGGAAGCTGTTTTGATTCCCATGGCCCAGCTTGATTTCCAGTTGAAAGCTGCAGTCCATGTTTTGCAGAGCTTTTCACACAAGGACATGATCAACCTGGATTTAGCCTTCCAGGATTTGCAGAACAAGCAGGGATTATCTGATGCTGAGTGGTTTGTATATCAGAGGGCCTTGCAAAATTTGTAAATTTTGCTATATGTATGCATTTTTTGGGATTCTTTTTGAGCAGGCTCAAAAGTCCTCGGGGTCGCCAAGAACTGTAGAGTAAAATACTCTACATTTTGTTTTTTGAGTTTCCGTTGTGCGAGCTCCAGTTTGGTTTCTGTGGATTTCATTTTTTGCAGCGAGGGTTTTTGACACAGAGCGCGGGTGCACAGGGTTTTTCATTTTTGAAAGTTTGCCTAAGTCCCAGAGTAAAGCGGAAGCCGCCAAGTGTTAGCAGCCGGGACACATTCCAATATTTCTATAGTTTCAGCAGAGACTGCCACGTATATTTTTACATTAAGGTGGAAGCTGCCAAGTGTCAGCACCCGTTCAGTTTCTTCTAAGTTTCAAACATTCTTTTTGAATGTTTGTTATAATGTAGCAGGCCCCTTTTAAGAGCTTCGGTGAGCGCGGAAGGCGCCAAGTGGCAGATACTGAGAGAGTCTTTGGAGTTTCTTTAAGTTACATGGAAGGTGCCGCGTGTCCCATGTAGTTTCAGCGGAGAGCTCCAAGTGTCATCTTCCGTAGGTTCCTTTTTGGTTTCATCGCTAAGTAAAGAGGTTGGTGGGCCCTGATTAATATTTCTATAGTTCCAGCGGAGTGCTCCAAGTGTCACCATCCGCGTGATTCTTATGAGTCCCTAATGTTTCTACAAAGTTTCTTAGAGTTAAGCGGAAGGTGCCAAGTGGCAGCGTCTGTGGAGGTTTTGTTTAAATGCTAAAGTTTCCCGAAGTTACAACGGAGATTGCCATGTGTCATCTTCCACGGGACCCTGTAATGTTTCAAAAGTTTCTTTAAGTTGCAGCGGAGATTGCCATGTGTCATCTTCAGCAGAGCTCGCTAAAGGTATCTACAGTCTCTCTAAGTGCGGTGGAATTTGCCACATATAAGGTTTCTCATATCAGCGGAAAGCGCCACCTGTCCCTTTTTCTTTTTGAAGCTACTCAGGCATGGACTGTTGGTGGGTCCCATTTTTAATGTTTCTTAAAGTTTCAGTGCAGCGGACCGTGACAGATGGTGAAGCCCGAGCACTCTTGACATAAGCCACAGTAAAGACTCAAAGTAAAGTGGACATCACGACATATCTTTTGCAGGGGCCGCGGACACTGCCAAGTGTTGACTTCCAGTGCCTCCCGAGTAATGAAACAGTTTATCAAGTAAGTCACGCGGAGAGTGCCATGTGTTAGTTTCTCATTGTTCTGGAAAGATGAAGGAGTTTCATGAAAGAAGCGCGTGTAAATGCCAGCTGTTCCAAGGGTTTATAGTCTCAAAGACTATCAGAAGCTGCCACGCGTTCATACCTGATTCAAGAAGGTGGAGTTGCATGAATCTGTTTCAGCCAGTGAATTGGCAAAGTGCCTAACCGTCTCTGATTCGAAAGAGATCTTCTGTTAGACACTTTTAGTTAAGCGTCAGTTCGGTTAGACAGTTGAGATTTGATCATGTGGGCAATCTTGGAGCCAGTTCTATGCTATAAATATAGGTTCAGATCATAGTTTAATATACACAATATATAGATAGAGATTGATATACATTGATAACATTGGAGATAGAGATTTTCCTGCATTACAGATTATAAGAGAAGTTTGAGGATCTTTTGTAGTGCCGAGTAATATCATTTTCCTTTGTTTTGTTTTCTTGATTCAGAGAGTTTGTATAACTATGCATGATTCTGTGCCTTTTATGTGACTGGAAAATTAATAAAAGATAGAGTTATGTGCCTTTGCTAATATTTTCTGTGTTATTGTAAAGTCTTCTGAGTTGTGAGCCTTTGATTCTATCTGTTTTCCATCTTTTACATTAATCATGCATTATTTTCTCTTTAATGTGATTGAATCCTAAAAGTAGTTTCACTGTGCTCAGTGTTGAGAAACAAAATCACATTCAGGCAGATCGCCATAGTCTAGTTTCCTTTTTAGTTGCATTTGTGATTCTGTTTAAACTCCATTCCTTTTCCCAAAACACTTATAAGATAAAGAAGAGCCAGCTTCTTTAAAATCTGGAGGTTACTCTGAGGAGTATTCCCACATCTCAGAGTTTCCCATGTTGGTGTTGGAAACAGCGTAATTCTAAGCATCAACAGTACACAAGCACACATAAGCCCTATCTTCCCTCCACTTGTCATCTTCACATTCATCTATGTCTATACTTCAATCTTAGCCATTCATATAGCCACTGAATCTCTACCGTTGATTGATTTTCATTGAGTTCTATATAAACACCCTCTAATTCCATACTACATCAATCCAACATTCATATAGTGTCTATATTATCATCCTGAGCATATTGAGCACTTGAGCATTCATAACATCCATTGAGCTTATTATCATTACCATTCATCCATCATGGCAGTTTTTATCTTCATAATTGTTCATTGTTGAAGAAGCAATCTACATCATAAACAAGGAATCACACAATCTATGTGATATTGTGCTTGAATTGCATGCTTTTGGTTTCATTTGGATTAGATTCTTTGATGATGGTAGGGTTAGGTTTTCATGGCTATGCTTTATCTTATTAACCTGATTTTTTACCTATCATACATGGAACACATTTTGTATAACATTGCTTTAACAAGTTTCTTCAAGATGTAGCAAGGAGTATGAAAATTAAGAAACTTTTTGGGTGATCCCACAATAGTGGGTTACACTTTTTGGCTGAAGTTGACATTGAAATAAACATTTTGAAAAAAACCTATACTTTCGGACACCTATAGTTGCTAAACCATGAGGAATTTGAAGATGATGTAAACAAATGATTTGTCACATTTTGTCTGTAGATTCTAAATATATATTTTTTTAAATTTTTGGAATCAAATTATATTTCCTTTTCCATCTCCTTCAATAACTAGTTTCTAATAGTAAACAACATTTTTAAAGAGTGGGTGTACTATGTAAAACATCTTTTTTCTATGAAGGATAAAATTTTATTTTTTTTGAATTTAGATTTTTAACTGCGATATCTAGAGGATGCATTTGGTTTCATAATGTTTTATTGAATACTTTTCTTTTAATTAAATTTTGAAGTCAAACCAATTACAATTTAGACATAAGTGTACTGTGTAAAGCATAATTTTTTTTGTATCTTTCAATTTTTTTTTGTTGGAATAAGGACATCAATAACTAGAGGACATGTATTTTTTTGAATTTTTTTCTATATTTTCCTATATTTCCATATGTGTATATGCCTAAAAATGACACGACTCTATCTAAATAAATATTTTTAATATTTATTTCATTCCAATTCTTCTATCAATAAATAAATAAACAAATTTATTTATTTGATTCACATTCCTCTAAATTAAGTAAATATCAAAATATTTAATTACCTCTTCTAAAGTCAAAATTAAATAAATTCCTTTATTTAATTTAATTCTTCCAAATGATTAAATAATTCTAAATTATTTAATTAAGTCAAAATCATTCCTCCAAATTTGAATAAATCAAATCAAATTTATTTAAATCCTCTTAATCTCCAAAAATAAAATACAATCAAATATTTTATTTATTCTTCCAATTCATGCACAAACAATTAAATAAATCTATTTATTTAATTTGTTTTTCTATCTTTTAATTCTTCAAATATCTTCCAAATCTTATAAAAATAAGTCTTCTTCTTCATGCACACAAAATTAAATAATTTATTATTTAATTTCTCTCAAATCACACAAAAGTAAATCACAAGTTGAGTTAACTAACTCAATCAACCTTGTTTTTATCAATATCTCTTAAATTAGAAAAAAAGTGTTCTAATTTATGAAAAGCATGTTTTATCTTTAGAAAAGAAAGTAGTTAACTCAAATAAAACAGCTTTTAGGTTACACTTGTCTCTATTAGAAATGAAAGCAACACTACTTCAATGGAAATCTAATTCAAATAAATTTTAGCAATCTTTCAAGTGTGTATTAACAATGGAGTTTGTACCAAAACATAAACCCACAATACTTAAATATACCAGAAGTAGAATGAATCACATAACACAAGTGTTTAACATGGAGAAAACCCTTTCGGATAAAAAACTCCACCAAAAAAAGAGGCCAAGTTGTATTGTCTTCACAAAAGGAGATTACAAATACATTCACTTCCTCTGTCCTCCAACCTTCACTCTGGCAGAACCTGGGTACCTGTAAACTGTTATATTCATCTCATCTACTATGCTATGGTTTATATAGAATTTACACAACCTTAAGACATTAAATGACTTCTTACAAGCCCATAACACTTTTCAAGAGTTGACAATACAACCTTGGGCATCCATGGTCAAGAATAGGCTCTTACGGGGTCATAAACGATGTCATACATGCATCCTCCACTTGGAAAAATGTGCCCATGCAAGCTTGAACACCTTGGGGCCAAAAATAACCACTTACAACATCTTATTATGCATCATATGCTATTATTAGTGTCATAGATTCTTATGACAACTTACAGTTGTCATAGAATCTCTTACACCTTCTTACAACATCTATGACATGCGTCATAACACTAAAAATAGATTATTCCTCCACATGTACACCCCATTTTGACCAATTACCATTTGCCATAGTAAATTACATCCCGTAACTACCATCGATAACTCTGAGACTTACCTTGCAGTAACTTCATAATTACCGTGGACAGTAAATAATTTTTACCACTACTAGTGAAACTTGTACATCCCTTATGGGTAATTACAAATTATAAATAATAAATGGAATAAATAGAATATTGGGATTTACAAGGTTAATGGCACCTTATCCCAACATTCTCCCACTTAACATTATACATTGTAAATTAACCCATAGGAAATCAAATGAAAAATAATCAGGCATTAGAAACAAGGCCCATGGCCCCTCTACATGACACGAACTTCTCTGTGCTCATAGGCTTGGTCAATGAATCTGCAACATTCCCTTGAGTGCCTATCTTCTTCAACTCAATCTCTCCATTTGCAACCAACTATCAAACAAATTGATACTGAACATCAACATGTTTAGTTCAAGCATGATACATGGGATTCTTAGCCAAACAAATGGCACCCTGGCTATCACAACCAATCTGAATATTCCTACAATCAAAACTAATACCTGTACACAATCTCCTCAACCAAACTGCCTCCTTAGAGACATGAGTTGTAGCCATATACTCTGCTTCGGTGGTGGACAAAGCAACTGTGGGCTGCCTCTTACTCATCCAACTCACTGCACCTCCAAACAGAGTAAACACATAGCCACTAGTGAACCTTTGACTATCCAAGTCACCTACCCAATCTACATCAACAAAACCTTGTATGTCCAAAGATTTATCAGCACTATTAGTACCAGAATAAACCAAACAATGATTAGGAGTACCTGCAAGGTATTTAAACATAATCTTCTCATAGTTCCAATGCTGTCTACTAGGGTTAGACATAAATCTACTCAAAACTCCCACTGCTTGGGCAATATCTAGTCTAGTGTAAACCATTGCATACATCAAACTCCCTACAGCACTAGCATATGGTACATTAGACATATCCTCAAGATCGTCCTCAATCTTTGGACACATATCTAAGAAAAACTTGTGTATACCCTTTGTATATGCCTTTGCATGTACAAAGGTGAATGTATATGAGAATGTACATTCGAGGATGCATACAAATACAGGCTATAGAATGTGAGAAATCCTAGTGATAGAAAAAAACTTGAGTCCAAAAGCTTTTTGGGTTTTTCTAGGTTTTTTGCAAGGAATCCTTGGGAGCAATCTTGGGATTTTTGGAAAAGTAGAGCATGAGATTTTGAAAAATCTACACCTTGTATGATCATTTCTAAAGGATTTTCAAGAAAATTACTAGGTTAACTATTTAACTCTGGGTAGAGGAAAATAGGATAACAGAAATCTCTCATGAAGTTTATCAAGGAGACCTCCAAGATCAAAAATTTCAATGCTTGCTAGAGAAAGTGCTCCATGAGGACCCTCACAAGTATTTTATTCATCTTGCAAATCTTGGACTTAAGCTCCTTGCTGATTTCGATCTAAGCAAACTCAAAGAGACTGTAGAGGATAATCATAAACACCACATTGGTGAGGACAAAGGAAAGAAATTCATGGACTCAAACACACCTATGGAAGAAATGAGGAAACAAATCAAGGGTCTAATGCAACAAATGACGGATCTCAAGATGGGTACAAACACTAAAACATACTACTTGGAAGATATTGCACCATACCCCTTTGATAGAAGTTTGAACATGGTACCATTCCCCTTTCAATTCGAAGTTCCTAAGTTTGCCAAGTACAAAGGAAAAGGGGACCCTAGAGATCACATTAGGGAATTCAACGCTGCATGCATGGAAGTAGCTCACAATGAGACTTTCTTAATGAGAGTATTCCCTAAATCTCTAGGTAGTCAAGCCATGGAGTGGTTCTCAAGACTCCCACTAGGCATCAAAACTTGTGATGAGCTAGTCAACAAATTCATCACACACTTCTTGTGGTTTGCACTGGACCTTCGACTATCCAAGTCACCTGCCCAATCTACATCAACAAAACCCTGTATGTCTAAAGATTTATTAGCACTATCAGTACCAGAATAAACCAAACAATGATCAGGAGTACCTACAAGATATTTAAACACCCCATAAATCTGCTCAAAACTCCCACTGCTTGGGCAATATCTGGTCCAGTGCAAACCATTGCATACATCAAACTCCCTACAGCACTAGCATATGGCACATTGGACATATCCTCAAGATCATCCTCAGTCTTTGGACACATATCTAATGAAAGCTTAGTACCAACGGGTAAAGGAACTCTAACTAGATTACAGTCCTGCAAACTAAACCTCTGCAAAATAGTATTCACATACTTACTTTGTGACAACCAAATCTTTTTGTTAACTCTGTCCCTCCTGATCCCCATTCCCAAAATATACCTTGTAGCACCAAGATCCTTCATCTCAAATGCACCTAAAAGTTGGGCTTTAAGCTCGCTGACCATACCCTTAGTATTGCTAAAAAACATGTCATGAACATACAAAGCAATAACTAGTATAGAATCATCAACACAATGAATGTAAACACAATGATCCTCCTCGCTTCTAACAAAACCCAATTTCAAAGAAAATGAATCAAACTTTTGATACCACATTCTAGGGGACTGTTTCAGACCATAAAGAGACTTCTTTAACCTACAAACCCAATGTTCTTTTCCTTTTACCTCAAAACCTGTAGGCTATTGCATATAAATTTCTTCTTCAAGATCTCCATGCAAGAACGCAGTCTTAATATCCATTTGCTTAATCTCCCAATCATAAGCTGTAGCAATGGATAAGAGAAATCTAATAGAAGTCAGCAATAGGAGAGAATATCTCACCAAAATCAACTCCCTCTCTGGGAGTAGCCCTTGGCTACCAGTCTAGCCTTGTACTTCTCTAATGACCCGTCTGCTCCAAACTTCTTCTTGAAGACCCACTTACATCCTATGGCCTTTCTTCCTTTGGGCAAACGAACAAGATCCTAGGTGTTATTAGAGTCCAAAGCCATCATCTCCTCCTGCATGGCTAGCTGCCAAGACTTACTATCATCTACAGAAATAGCTTCCCTGTAGGATCTAGGTTCATTGTTAGTACCTAATAAAGCATATACACAACATAAATCTAGTGGGCTATACATGTCAATTGGATTCTATTGTCTTGTGGATCTCCTAAAGAGTGGAGTAAGAGACTCTACTCATTTATCGACATGATCATTTGTGCCAACTTCTTCTATCACAATAGATTCATCTTCATCAGAACTACTTGAATCTTCTTCTTCTTCTTCACCCCCTAATCCATCATTCTATTCTTCCTGAGGTGCATCTTGCTACTCTAACTCAAAGTGCACTCTCTTTACCTTTTCATCTTTTTCTTTTCACTGCTCAGGTTCACAAATAGCTCTAAGCTCCCTAAAAATTACATCTCTAGAAAAGATAATCTTGTGGGTTATTGGATTCCAAAGCTTATAACCTTTCACATTATCACCATATCCAATGAATGTACACTTTTCAGCCTTTGGATCCAACTTAGATCACTTTTCCTTACGTATATGAACAAAACCCTCACAACCAAAAACCCTTAAATGTGAAACAAAAGGTTTCTTACCTATCCACACTTCATAAGGTGTCGAATCAAGAGCCTTACAAGG
This sequence comes from Cunninghamia lanceolata, assembly GCA_027924645.1. Classification (NCBI taxonomy): domain Eukaryota; kingdom Viridiplantae; phylum Streptophyta; class Pinopsida; order Cupressales; family Cupressaceae; genus Cunninghamia; species Cunninghamia lanceolata. The sequence continues at coordinate 4,942,260 of BSBN01000116.1, read as the reverse complement.
AGATCTATTTATCAAGTAGCAAGTAGTACACACAACCTCTACCCAAAAGCATTTATCTAACTGTACATCACTAAGCATACTTCTGGCCCTTTCCATAATTATTCAGTTCATCCTTTCTGCAACACCATTCTGTTGTGGTTTATACGGAGTTGTCTTTTATCTGATTATACCTGCATGCTTGCAAAACTCATCAAATTCCTTAGAGAAATATTCCCCTCCATTGTTAGATCTGAATATTTTTATCTTTAAACCTGATTGGTTCTCTACTAAGACTTTGAATTCCTTAAACTTAGTGAAAACTTCATATTTATGCTTCATAAAATAAATCCATGTAAATTTGGATACATCGTCAATGAAGGTTACAAAATAACGAGATTTTCCAATAGATTCATTATCCACAAGTCCAAACACATCCTTATGAATAATTTCTAACTTCTCTTTTGCTCTATTGCTTCTTGAAGGAAATGATTTTCCATTTTGTTTACCAAAAACACAATGCTCACTGAAATCAAAGTGGTCATCAGAATAAGAGAACCATCCAACAAATTTGTATTCTTAATAGTTTTTAATACATTATTGCTTGTGTGGCCCAATCTATGGTGCCACAACATACATGTATTTCTAGTAGTGGCCTCAGATACATAGGAGGCATTACAAACTATAGTGGCTTCAAGCTTAAACAAGTTCTTGAATCTCTCCCCTTTCGCTACCACCAAGTTCCCTCTCACCAATCTACAGCCATGCTTGTCAATGTCACATGCATTCCCAAATCATTCAACTTCGAAACTGAAATCAAATTTCTATCTAATCTAGGAACATGCAAAACACCAGGGAGGGTTTTAATCCTCCCATCACTGAAACACAACAATACCTTTCCTTTCCCGACAATCAGATATGTAGAGTTGTCACCAAGGTAGATATTACCTCCATCATATTCTTCATATGTGGAGAACCATTCCTTATGCGGGGTCATATGAAACGAGCATCCTGAATCAACCAACCAATGATCACTAGAAACAAAATTACATGCAGAAAGTAAAACTTCTTCACTGCATTCAAGGACTTATCCGAAGCACTCTCCCACTGTTTCTTGGGATTTCTACACTCCTTCACATGTCCCCTTTTACCGCAGTTCCAACACTTAACTCTATTCTTTTTACCAAGAGTCTTAGACTGGCCCTTGGACTTGTCCTTAGCCCCTTTTTGATCTCCCTTAGGTCCTCTTTCCTTAGACCTTCCCTTGACACTAAGAGCATCCCTTGAACTATCTAAACTCTTCTTCCTCAATTCCTGTGACAGTAGCACTTAAACAAGAGCATCCAACTTTGGATCCACGAGGTTAGCAGTGATAGCAAGGATAACATTCTCCCAAGATTTAGGTAAAGAACAAAGAAGTAAGATACATTTATCTTCCTCACTAACCTCAACATCTACTGAATCAAGATGACTCACTAACAAATTAAAAGAATTTGAATTCTCTGCAACTGATTCACCTTCTCACATTTTCATGGAAAACAATTTTCTTTTTAAATAAAGTTTATTTACCATACTCTTGGCTTGATAAATCTCACCCAACCATTTCCACAACTTGTATGCAGTCTCTTCCTTTCTAACATTCAACAGGACAGAGTCTGAAAGACACAACCGGATGGTTCCCTATGCCTTCTTATCTAGTCTATCCCACTCATTTTGAGAGACATCGTTAGGGTTCTTCTCTTTTTGGAAAGCCAACCATTGGTTTCTTTCTTTGAACAAATCTTCCATTTTCAACTTACACAACTCATGTTGAACTTCTCAATGTACATTCGAGAGGTTGATGCAATGGTGGATGCAGCCATAATAACAACACAAGATCTGCAAAACAAATGCAACCAAATCTCCCACTGTAGCTATAGCTTCCACACTACCAACCAAGAGTCAAAGTTGGCTAGGCTCTGATACCAAATGTTAGAAATAAAAGCAACACTACTTCAATTGAAATCTGATTCGAATAAATTTCAGCAATCTTTCAAGCGTGTATTAACAATGGAGTTTGTAACAAAACATAAACCCACAATACATAAATATACCAGAAGCAGAATGAAGCACATAACACAAGTGTTTAACATGGAGAAAACTATTTCAGGTAAAAAACTCCACCAAGAAAAGAGGCCAAGTTGTATTATCTTCACAAAAGGAGATTACAAATACATTCACTTCCTCTGTCCTCCAACCTTCACTCTGACAGAACCTGGGTACCTGTAAACTAATATATTCATCTCATCTACTATGCTATGGTTTATATAGAATTTACACAACCTCAAGACATTAAATGACTTCTTACAAGCCCATAACACTTGTCAAGAGTCAACAATACAACCTTGGGCGCCCATGGCCAAGAATAGGCTCTTACAGGGTCATAAACGCTGTCATACATGCATCCTACACTTCGAAAAATGTGCCCATGCAAGCTTGAATGCCTTGGGGCCAAAAATAGCCACTTATAGTATCTTATGACAGGTCATATGCTATTATTAGTGTCATAGATTCTTATGACAACTTATAGTTGTCATAGAATCTCTTACACCTTCTTACAACATCTATGACGTATGTCATAACACTAAAAATAGATTATTCCTCCACATGTGCACCCCACTTTGACCAATTACCATTTACCATAGTAAATGACATCCCGTAACTACCGCCGGTAACTCTAAGACTTACCATGTAGTAACTCCGTAATTACTGTGGACAGTAAATAATTTTTACCACTGCTGGTGAAACTTATACATCCCTTATGGGTAATTACAAATTACAAATAATAATGGAATAAATAGAATATTGGGATTTACAAGGTTAATGGCACCTTATCCCAACATCTTCTTCTTATTCGCGCACATCTCTCAACTGTTCTATATCGTTGATCTTCTCATTCTTTCTATACTGTTGATTTCCTCTCTCATGAGTCTATAAATTGAACTATGTTCTTCCATTACATTCATCCAAGCTTTAAGTAAACTTACTCTATAGGAATTACATCATACCTTTGGCACCAATTCCTTCATTGCTTGCAATCACTTTGATTTCTAATGGGAAAGTAAATGGATGCTCATGTAAATCTCACATAGTCTTAACTAGGAAGGCGGTAATTGAATCATTGCTATATTGCTATCCTTCAAAGTTAACAAACTCATTACTATCTTGGTAAAATTGAACCATTGCTATCTTGTTATCACTTCAAAGTTAACAAATCACTGCTATCTGGGTAAAATTGAACACATCATTGCTATCTAGGTAAAATTGAACCATTGCTATCTTGTTATCACTTCAAAGTTAACGAATTTTTGTGCTTGCCCAAGTAGATAGCTCATCTAGTTTTTCTTATTTTAAGTAGGGGAAAAGAACCATTGTCTTCTGTGTTTTGGGAATAATACCAGGCCTATGCTCTCCCTTATCTTAGGTGACCAAAATGCCAGACATATCATTTCCGCATGTGTTTTTCCTTTAGAGGGGCCTGCTCTTGGATATTGTTCATCCAAGTAGGAACAACCCTAAGTGGTAATAGGCTAGATGCCAAGCCCTACCAATTCACTATAAATAAATTGTGTTTAAAGTGAAAGTTTCAAACAACGAGTGAATTTGTGTTATACTGATAGCCAGCCTCCCCCAAAACCCTCCAAGGTGCAACCCTTGTAGGCTGGGAGACTCCATAATGGAGAGTAGTGTTACCGCATGTATAACCACTCGAACGGTTGCCTTTATTAAACACCTTTTATCTTAGTGGCCCAAAACCCCTATAATCTGATACAGGGAAGGGTGATTATCACCTCCTGAAGATGCTTCACTAGAGATAGTGAGAATTTAGTTTTATACTGTCATTTGAAACCTAGGGTTGTACTTGCTTTCTTTTAGTCCAAAAAGAGTCAAAAAAATCACAAAAAAAAACCATAAAATAATATTCTTTGTGTTTGTTGTGTCTTCTTGCTATAATTTCAAAAAATGAGATCAAAAAGACCTTCTTGCAACCAAAGATACCAAAAACATCAGAAAATTACCAAAAATATACAAAAATACTGAAAAAACCAGAGCGGTGCATTTATCCTTTTTTGTTGCGCATTTGTACTGACTTACTGTGCATCTGTACTGACTTATTGCACTTTTAAAACCTGTTGCTGCACATCTGAAGTTTACTAGTATTGCACATCTATACTGACTTTTCGCACATTTACCAGTTTATGCGGCACATTTGTTCTGGTGCATGCATGACAGTGAGTACTTCCACAGTCTTTGAGAGGAAAATTTTACCATTTTTGGGTACCCATTTCAGCATAGTTCCATGTTCTAAGGTCATATCTTACCTTGCAATCAATTTTCCCATTTATTTCACGTCAAAGTCTCTCTTTCATTGGTCATCTCATTCACCTTCTATTAGGTCTCCCTAGTCCAAAGTCAAAGTATCCCATATCACTTAGCATAGGCCCCTTTTTCAGATCATTTTGGATTCAAGTAACCCTAGTAAGTCACAGAACTTCGCTAGTGGTATTGGTGCACGACTAGTCCCTACACTGTAAGATAGGTATCGAGTACCCTTACTAGTGGCTATTGTCTTGTATCGGCTATCTTACTTGGAATCATTGATCAAGAGAGTCCCTTGTCCAAATCTTGTCATAAGTATCCTATTCTCAGCAATCTCCACTGGCATCTTGCCAAAATCTCTAGTTTCATCCCACCACATCCCACATCACCTTGCATGGTTCTTACTAGATCTCAATACCAAAAGCAACTTGAAATGGACGGATCATCTGACTGTATTGTCACCCCTCATGATAGTGATGAGGAAATCTCTCACGAAGATTATCAAGGAGACCTCCAAGATCAAAAATTCCAACGCTTGCTAGAGAAAGTACTCCATGAGGACCCTCACAAGTATTTTATTCATCTTGCAAATCTTGGACTTAAGCTCCCTACTGATTTCAATCTAAGGAAACTCAAAGAGATCGTAGAGGATAATCATAAACACCACATCGGTGAGGACAAAGGAAAGAAAGTCATGGACTCAAACACACCTATGGAAGAAATGCGGAAATAAATCAAGGGTCTAACACAACAAATGATAGATCTCAAGATAGGTACAAACAGTAAAACATACTCCTTGGAAGATATTGCACCGTACCCCTTTGATACAAGTTTGAACATGGTACCATTCCCCTTTCAATTTGAAGTTCCTAAGTTTGACAATTTTCTTAATGACACTATTCCCTAGATCTTTAGGTAGTCAAGCCATGGAGTGGTTCTCAAGACTCCCACTGGGCATCAAAACTTGTGATGAGCTAGTCAACAATTTCATCACACTTCTTGTACAATATTGAACACGAATTTTCCATGCTTGACCTATCCAATACCAAGCAAAAGAGTGGTGAATCATTTGCCTCCTTCCTACAAAGGTGGAGACAACTAGCGAGCAAATGCTTATATGATGTACCTGAGAAGCAATTAATGGAAATGTTTGTCCACAACCTCAACTCCGATCTAAGCTTACAAATCCAAATTCAATGCCCTACTTCATTTTCGAAGGTCATTGAAATGGGATTGTTCATCGAGAAAGCTATGATCGCCAAGGGGCAAATCAAGTTATACAAGGACACACCTACCTCCAACTACACGACCGACAAATCAAAGTTTTGGACTAAGAATAAAAATGTTGTCAATGATGGAGTAGTTGATGCCAAGGTGGCGGCTCCCAAACAACAACCAATATTCACTCTCAAAGGAGAGGCAAGCAATGTCATGCCCAACAAAACATTATCTCGGGAGCCAAGACCATGGTTCAACTCAAATCCAATGTGAAAGTTCACACCGCTAGATGAGTCCCAAGGATCTACATTAAGGAAGCTATTGGCCAATAATGAAATCACTCTACTGCCAACAAGTGATTACAAACCTCAAATAAAACCTCACTATTGGAAAGACACCAACTTTTGTGAGTATCATAGAGGAATAGGACATACAACCAACAATTGTATCCATCTCAAACATGTTATTCAAGACATACTTGATCAAAATCAAGGAGGTGCTCAACAACATACTTCTAATGAGATGCATGTGGCTTACAAAGATCCACTTCTCAATCATGACAGGCCGTATAACAACAACAACAACCACAACAGGCAAAATTAGAATAATGGGAATAGTAATGCCAATTACCCAAGTATACCATTCGATTATACCATCAATTGCATATCAGAGCATGTCCCACAAATCAATGTGGTTACGTCTAACCAACAATCAGGACCCAACAAAACTGATTGCAGCATCATCACCCATAGTGGTAAGGTCACATTGAACACCCTCCCTCCAAGTTTATCACCTTCTCAGTCCAACTCTCATCAGTATAGTGTCATAGACCAACTACAGAAGACTCCTGTCCACATTTCTATCTTAGAGTTGTTGCATCTATCTCCTTCCCACAAGGAGATTCTCGATAAAGCATTGGTGGGAACAACTATACCCACTAACTTGGCCCAAGAGAAGTTTCAAGCCATGGTAGGTAATCTGACCTCCTCTAGTACCATATTATTTACCGAACAAGATGACCTCTTAGTGTCTCAGCCTCATAACACCCCCTTACATATCATCGCCTTCATCCATAAGAACCGCATCAAGAGGGTTCTCATTGATGGGGGAGCTAGTTTAAATATTTACACGCTCAAGCTAGTCCTTATATTGGGGTTCTCTGAAAATGTAGTTGATCCAAGGAAGAATATTACTATCAAAGCCTATGATGAAGAGGAGAGAACTACCAAAGGAACAGTGGTATTACTCATACAAGTGGGACCAGTGATAAAAGACATTGTGTGCCAAGTCCTAGATAGAGAGCTAGCCTATAATATTCTCCTAGGTAGACCATGGATTCATGTCATGAAAGATGTGCCTTCTACCTATCACCAATGCATAAAATTCCCTCATAACGGCAAGCAAGTCACCATCCAAGGTGACCATGACCCCTTTCAGCATTGCAACTCTTTCCTCTCAAAACTCAATTGCATCATACGCAACAATAGAGCATCTACATCCCCTACCCCACAACATGATCCTACCTCTGAAGCTTCCTCATCCAAGCTCAAAGAGAAGAAAATTACCGTCAAAGAAATGGGAGTAGGGAAATACTCCATCGAGCACAGCCTCAACTTGGCCAAATTGCCTCTATCTCCTAGATCCTTTGGGCATCCCAAGCATTTTCCAAAGCTATCTGCTCCTCCTGCACCTCCCACAGCTCCCTTTGTAAAATGGGGGACCCTATCAGATGAAACAAAAGAAAGAGATATCTTACAATGGCTCTACACTGAAGAAGAAGAGAACATACAATAAGAACCACCTAAGCTCCCAACAAAAATCCATGGGCGAGGTGAGTCTATCCTACATAGAATGGATTATGAAGGACAAGGTCCCATTGGCCTAAGAAAAGAAGGAATTATAGAACCTATTCAACCTTCTTCATCCTCATTGGCTAGAACTACAAAAGGTCTAGGATATAAAGATAAGGGCAAAGCAAAAGCAAATGCTTGTCTCATGGAAATGATCCATACCCTTCAAGAGTACAGTGACACAGATTCTAATGAGTATGAGTGGGATGAGCTGACAAAGCATTCCTACGATGACAAGGACGTTGATACCATTCAAGCTTATAGCCCCTACCATGAGGGACAAACGCTATCGCATAGACCATTAGAGTGTGATTTTCCTATCCTTAAGAATACGACTTTTGAGGAAGGTTTGAGTTCTATCACAATAAACAACTTGGAGAAAAGTACCCTCCCAAACACTCTCCCTACAAATACTCCTAGCATATCCATTCAAATTATCAACAAATTAGATCTATCCTCTGACTCCCTCCCCCTTGTGCATCTTGAGCTTATTGACTGGGATCTACAAGGAACCCTGCAACTAGATATGTTCCAAAATGATGATGCCTATATTGACTACATGGAACTTAGGGACCACCTACCTAAAGGAGATCATAAATCTAGCTTCGCTATTAAACTTAATACCATGGCTTATTTCATAGAGGGTGCCAAGCCTTCTAGTTGCAAAAATATCAAAATAAAAAATGGATCTAATGGTGAAAACTACTCTGTGACAGTCTCAGATCCCAAAATAGTAAAAAGAAAGGATGCATTTGATGGTGAAAACCCAACTGTGGCACTTGATGATGGAAGGCTTGACACTCTCCCCAATGACATGCACCAAGAGAAGTCTCAGATTGTTGTGGAACCTACAGAACTTGTTAACATTGGAACAGAGGAACAACCTAAGATCATTCACTTTGCTAAGTCTCTAACCCCACTAGTAAAGACTAATTTTGTACTATTCTTCAAGAAAAAGCAAGTCAATTTTTCTTGGTCATATGCATATATGCCAAGGTTAGATCCAGATTTGATTCTACATCATCTTCCACTAGATCCAAGAGTGAAACTAGTGAAATAGAAGCTTAGAAAGATGCATCCACACATTGCACTGCTAGTAAAAGAACTTAAGAAACTACTGGATGTAGGGTTCATCAGAGCTATAGACTATCCAGAATGGGTCTCCAACATAGTACCCATATCCAAACCTAATGGCCAAGTCAGACTATGCAATGATTTTAGAGATCTAAACAAAGCTTACCATAAGGATGATTTTTTGTTGCCAAATATAGATATCATAGTCGACTTAACAACAGGATATACCATGCTATCTCTCATGGATGGCTTCTCTGGATACAATCAGATCAGGATAGAACTAGAAGACTAGCATAAGACAGTTTTTACTTGTCCATGGGGCACTTTCTGCTGAAATGTCATGCCATTTGGGCTAAAGAACGTAGGAGCCACATATCAACGTGCTATGACCACTATAATCCATGATATGATGCACGCCACCATGGAAGACTATGTAGATGATATCCTTGCAAAGTCACTCACAAGAGAATCACACCTGGATGTGTTAGAGAAAGTCTTTCAGAGACTAGAACAATTCAAAGTCATGTTGAACCTAAAGAAATATGTGTTTGGGGTCACCTCAGGCAAGCTCTTAGGATTTATTGTATTGGCAAATGGAATAGAGGTGGACCCTGCCAAAGTCAAGGCCATTATGGACATGCCACCACCTAGGAATCTTACTTAACTAAGATCTCTATAAGGCAAGCTACAAGCAATCCATAGGTTCATATCACAACTGGCAGACAAGTGTCAACCCTTCAGTCATCTCCTACATAAGAAAATTCCATTTGGGTGGGATGAGAAGTGCGAAGAGGCATTCGACAAACTAAAAGAGTATCTTATGAATCCACCTATTCTCATGCCTCCTATCCAAGGGAAGCCATTGTTACTATACATATCTACTACACCAATAGCTCTTAGGGCCCTTCTAACACAACAAGATTATGAAGGTAAAGAAAGAGCCATCTACTACATCAGTCACACATTGGTGGGCTATGAGTTGCAATACTCTCAAATAGAAAGATCATTCCTTGTGGTAGTTTTAGCTTCCCAAAAACTCTAACATTATATGCTAGCACATCCAGTCAAACTTATTACAAAAATAGATCCACTGAAGTACCTACTAAGCAAAGCAGCTCTAACAGGTCACCTAGCCAAATGGGTAATGCTCCTAAGTGAATACAACATTGAGTATGTAGACAGAAAGGCTATCAAGGGGCAAGTCATTATTGATCAGTTAGCAAATGTACCACTACAGGACACCACACCAATGCAATTTGAGTTTATAGATGAATCCTTTTTCAATATATCAACACATTCCTGGAAACTCTACTTTGATGGGTCCTACACAAACCATGGATTGGGGGCAAGAATCTTGTTTGTAACTCCTCATGGCAACACCATACCGAAGTCTTATTGTCTATTATTCCCGTGCACCAACAACATAGCAGAATATGAATCCTTGGTCATTGGCCTCAAAATGGCAACAGAGTGGAAAATCAAAGAGCTACTCATCTATGGTGATTCTCAACTAGTGATCAATCAGGTCAATGATGATTACCAAACCAAAGAGGAAAAGCTTGTCCCATACAAACGGATGGTTGAGGACTTTAAGGAATACTTTGTGATCATCTCTTTTGAGAAGATACCTTGCATTGAAAACAAAGTAGCAGATGCCATGGCAACCATTGCCTCTCTCCTCGAAATCCCAGAGAATGAGTCATGATACGAGTTCTTAATGGAATCAATTTAGCAACCAGCTTATGATCTTTCTAAAACCCACTCCATATGCCTATCAGTTGGATCTAATTCACCTTGGTACGGTAAGGTTCACACTTACCTCAAGGACAACACCCTCCCACCTGACTTATCTTCAAACCAATGATGAACCTTTATATGCCAAATCTCTCGTTATACCATTATTGCTGACACCCTATACTGATGTGGTCTAGATGGTACTTTACTCCATTTTTTAGAATGAGAAGAATCCCAAACCACCTTACAAGATGTACACAAAGGGATCTGCAGAACACACTCTAGCGGTCCTTCCTTAGCTAAGAAACTCATGCGTTTGGGTTATTATTGGCTGAACATAGAAATAGATTCATATCAATTTCTAAAGAAGTGCAAGCAGTACCAGATAAATGGGAACCTCATACATGCACCAGATCAAGAGTTGAGACCTTTAATGACACCTTGGCCCTTTTGTCAATGGGGACTCGACCTTGTGGGAAAAATTCACCCGCCCTCATCCAACAACCACAAATTCCTAATAACCACCACTGAGTACTTTACCAAGTGGATTGAAGCCATCCCCCCCACCACCATCACAGGTAAACAAATCTCCTCATTCATCCTTAATTACATCATCTGTAGATATAGAATTCCCTCATCCATTATCACAGATAATGGAAGACTCTTCAAAAACTAGGATGTCCAAGAATTCTGTGACCAATTCAAAATCCAACACCGTTCCTCCACACCCTATTACCCCCAAGGCAATGGCCAAGCAGAAGCATCCAACAAGACCATCTTCAAACTCCTCAAGAAGAAAATCAACTATGCTGGCCGTGATTGGCACATCCAACTCAATCTCGCTCTGTGGGCCTATCAAACCACTATATGCACTCCCACAGGTGATACCCCTTATGCCCTTGTCTATGGATCAGAAGCTATCCTCCCCATCGAGGTTGAGTTACCATCTCTCAGGGTGTCGATAAAAGGTCTCATAATAGATGAAGAGTACAGAGTTTCTAGATTGCAAGAACTAGAGTTGCTAGAGGAAAAGAGGCAAAAAGCCTTTGACCATCTCAAAGCATACCAGTAAATGACATCACAAATCTACAACCACAGATTTTGCCCATGAGTATTTAAAGTTGGAGATCTAGTACTTAAGGAGAACCCCCACAATCAACAGGATTGGGAAAAGAAAGGCAAGTTCGAACCCAACTGGCTTGGGCCTTATGTGATTGTAGTTGCTTATGGATCACGGGCATATCAGTTAGCAACATTAGAAGGTGAGTTGTTCGATGACCCAATCAACAGCATGCATCTTCGTCGTTTCTATACCTAAGAGAACCCCAATGTAAGGGTGGCACAAAATACAAAAAAAAATAAAAAAATAAGAAAAATACAAAAAATCATCCTTTGGTGAAAACCTAGCAAACAGGCACCTTGGATAGGTATCATGATGAAAACCTGGCAAATAGGTGTCATGTATACTTTCTGGCTTTCATGCAAATAAAAGAAAGTGGTGAAAACTTGGTAAATAGGTGTTACTTGTGATAAACTACTTCCTCCATCTTTGGGAAACCAATCACCTTGTGTCCATTCTTCCTTAACTTATGTCCCATTCGATCCATATCTATAACATAAAAAAATCCTAACGATAACCTATCATGGCTTGATACTCTATCTCTTTTGTCACCTTCTCAACCAAGGTCTCATCTAGTATCCCATCCATGGTGTCAGCCTAGCATAGTTTTTCTCGTCAGTATCCACGTGGTCCAAAGTCCATGAACTATGTTGCCTCTACGTTGTCACATAGACAAGGCCATTATTCAAATGCACCCCCAAGGCTTCACTGTCCCATCCGTCACATGTCTAGTCCTTCTATCTATCTAAGTCCACACCACTTTCTATCACCTAGGTCTTAGGTCCATTAAAGTTCACCTTGAACTATGTTGCCTCTGCATCGTCACGTAGGCAAGGCCATTTAGCAATGAGCTCTCAAGGCACTAGGTCAGTCCCTTAGGGTCCATCTCACCAATAAGGATTGTGGAATTGTTCAACAGGAAAGAAAGTACAAACAAAACCCACTTTTCAAGCAAAAATCTTGACACAAAACATCAACCTATCCAAGGCAAAGCAAACAAGTACCTTAAGCACTCAAACTAATTCTATCCAGATTATTACAAGAAAAACACATCTAAATGCAAGAATGTTTTGTGATTGTGATCAGGTTAGGTAACAGCGTCTTGATATTTGTTATCATGTCTTTCTATGCTACTCGAGGATGCCAAAAGCTAGAGATGTTATGATGGGGGCATGATTATTTTCTTTGTTTGTTGTTTGTGGATTAAACTTTAGTAATGTGACGCCTTGTCTAACAACATGATTGGCAAAAGATCACCGAGGACATCAAAGGTCTAACATGAATGGGGGCAATCCTCGTCTGTTGATACGCAAGCAATACTCAGGTCATCTCGGTTCAATTATACCTAGATGCTTGTATTAACTTGCTAAATTAAAATCCATGTAAGTGATACTCAGGTCATCTCGGTTCAATTATACCCAGATGCTTGTTTTAACTTACAACATTTGGAAAAAGTACCCAAAAAATCACCCAATGATGAAATAAGCACTTCAAAATACTTGCACCATCAAGATGTCAAAAGCAAATCATCTATCATGCATCTATTTACATCCATACATCCGTATCCCATGCAATAAAAGATCCAAACAATGCAAAGTATCAATACAAATTGAACCTTGTGAGTCTTTCTATTGTGTCATTCTTTCAATCAATCTTCTATCTACCATTATGTCATCTCTGTGTCGATAGAGTACATTTGGACATCACAAAAAACATAGCATATAGTTGCATATCATATCACATGAGATAGTCATTTACATGATTAAATCAGTTGGATACATGATGAGTGCATCAAGTCATCCATATACATTTTTGCAATCATCACATAGTGTCAACAGAAAAAATTCAAAAACATAGATAAGTGCATCACATCAATTGCATAATCATATAGATACCATTTGCATTTACACATTTGAGGCATATCAAGTAAAACATCTAAGTTTGCATTAGGTCACATAGCATCATAAGCATCTAAGGCTGCATTAGATCACATAGCATCATATCAACATCTAAGTTTGCATTAGATAAACATCACATAGCATCATATAAAAGTCTACATTAAATAAACATCATATAGACATAGTCAAAATATGCATCACATGAGTACCATCATACAATAGAAATGCATCCATAGCATAGAATGAACAACTATATATATAGAGAGTCAATAGATGCATCATCATATAAATATCATAAACATGTCCAAGTGTACAATATCAAAAGATACATCTCTGAGTCAATATCATATACAGTGTATACATGTCAAAGATAATGATACATGTCTCAAAATACAAAAGTGATACATGTACGTATTCGGCTATCTGAGCCATCAAAAAGTATGTACATAGGAGCCAAAATCTGTGCAAGTGCCTGATAGCCCTGCTGTTGTGAACCGCTACTCCCAGCAGTGTCCTCTGTGTCCCCTCCTCTGCTGGCCCCAGACTGCTGAGGGCCCAACACAGAGGCTCCCGACCGTGATCCACCTACTCTCTATGAGGCCATGGATTGGCTCCTATAGCTTGGATCCCTCTAATCAACTGGAACAACACCATGGTATAATCCCTAGTAGTACTGTGTCTAAGCCTCTGCTCTGGCAAGCTCACCCTGTACCTACGCTAACTGCTATTGCACCTATGCTAACTATGCCTAAGCTTGGGCAAGTTGTGCCTGTGCCTACTGAACCTGCCCAACCAGAAAGGTGCTGGTGCCATATGTCCCAAGGGCTGCCACTATTGTGTCTCTCTCTACTTGGATGGCTCGTATCCTCACCTCTGCCATATCTCGCTCTCTAGTGAGCCCTGAGATAACACCTGCATCTCTCTCCCGCCGAGCCTCAGCCATCCTAAGTTATGCTCGCAGCTGCAGAACCTGTCCTCTTAGCATGGAAATGGATCTCCCTTGGACATATGGCTATGCTAGATCCTGGGAGGCATGTACCTATCCCTGCCCCTGCATCTGAGGTACCTACTGCTATGACACCTACTGTGGTGGCGGCATTTGTCCCTGCTGTGCAACCTATGGCTGCACTACCTACTGAGCATGGGAGGATCCCTCCCCAGCTCTCCTCCTCTTCCTGAGTCTACCTCCATCTCCCCCATCTCCCCCATCTCCACCGTCTCCTCTGACATCTCCTTCGCTTCCTCCTTTGTCTCCCCCATCTCCACCATCTCCTCCATCTCTTCATCCTCCTCTCCTCCTCCTCCTCCTCCTCCTACCAACCCTGCCCTCATCCTCTACATCTTCTTCATCTATGTGAGGAACCAGCTCTCCAAGCCCAGAGTATCTCAGAAATAGATTCTCTATGAACTACTCCTCGTAGTCCTATGTCATCCCTACATTTGCAATCTCTCTCCTCATCGGCCAGGCAATATAGGGAATCTGTCAAAACTCTGCCACTGCCTCCTCGTAAGATGCCACTGAGCCCCATCTAAACCTCTCTACATGTGTCCATGCAAATAGAGCCTGCCCTTATGGCATGCCCTGTCTCCTCCCAAACTACCTCCAAACCCTGCTAACAATCTATCTCTCTAAGATGAACCGTATCCTACCTATAAGCCACCGAGTCTGATAGCAGCATGGCAGCTCATCCACCTCATCATCCCAAGGCTTACAGTCTAGATATGGTAGCCAGACGACCACATCTACCCCATCCAGTGCGTGCCTCCAATACTCTAGCTTCCCTAGTCTATGCTGGGAAATCACTCCTACGTATCCATAGCTATAAGGCTCTCCCCTCTATCTTTGAAACATGCATATCAGTCTAATAATGGCGATATGCTCCCATAACCAAAACTGTACCAGTGGGACACCTGCTAATACACTAGCACCCCTGTGGTATACCACCTAATGCATATCGTGGTATAGGTGTGCCAAAACGCAGACACCCCAAGCATAGCGGGTGCTCTCTGAGATCATCCTCTCCATAATCTGTCCCCATCCAATTAGGAACCCATGCGTTCTCCTATTAGGGCATACAATGCCTCCAATCAATCCTACAACTATCCCAGGGAAATAGTCATAGTAATCCTGTATATCCTACTAGGAGATAACCTAACAGTCCAGCTCGGGGTCGTCGAATACCTACCTGCACTTTGCGAGTCTTGCATCCCACTGTGGATCATAATCCATGATCTCTCCCTGAATCGGCAAGTGAAGTATCCTATATACATCCTCCAGAGTCACCGTCATCTCGCCAGTTGGGAAGTGGAAGGTCCCATCCTCGTTGTGAAACTTCTCCACTACTGCAGTTATTAAGCCGTGGTTCGCGTGAACCTCTAGTATAAAGCACACATAATCCAATCCCATCGCTCTGAGCACCTCTCAATCTATCTCTGTCAACATGTGGCACTACAACATCAGCATGGGAAACTTCTCCCTCAACATCAGTGTATCTCCTATGTCCTCATGCAAGCACACAAAGCAATACATCAACCTAAAGCTGCAAGTACCATACTCAACATATCTGTAGAATCATATCAACTAACTTAACACATTAAATTGATCAAAACAATGCACTACATCTCTTGACTAGATTCCTACAATCTCAGAGATAGCTTATCGATTGACGCATCAAATAGGATGCTAATCGAATCAATTTTTTTAAGTAAACTCACTATCTATATTATATGTGGGAGAATAGAAGGTACATATGCCATTTCTCAGCAAATGCACCACTTCTAACATGTGCCGCAGCATTTCATAAATGTGCCGTCTCATACCATATATGCGTTGCCCAAGTGCAGGCGCCAACTCATACCTTACATGCGCTGCCAAATAATACATGTGCCAACCTTCCTTATGCATGTGTAGCTTTCATGCATGTAGCGTTTTATATCCTACATGCACCACAGATTGACATATGCGCAGTTCCGCATGTCAAATGCACTAAACTATGATCTTGCGCATTTGTTTCACCTAATTTTATCTACCATTTCATGCACTCAAAATCGACCCTAGGTGGAGTTTTTCGAGATACATACCAGGGGTCCTGCCTCTGCTGGCCGGTCAAATCATCAAACCCACTCAAAGCAGTGCTCCTTGCGCAGAATAACCATCCTAGTGCTGACTTCTCTGTGCTCTGTACTCTCCTAAGCTCTCAAAGACAATCCAACAAAAGCCAAGTGTGCAAATGACTTTTCTTGTGGACCATGCTCCTATATATAGCATGTAAACCCTAAACTAGCTATGTGGTGACTATGACTACTTTTTGCATCCATTTCTTCCTATTTTCTTCCTGTTTCCCAGAAACGCATCCTATTTTCTTCAATCCTAACCAAGCTTTCCCTTCGTCTTCATGAGATTGTCTGTCTCACGCCCTTCTACCTTCTTCTTGTCCAATCTCCCAAGGGGGCATCCTGTCATTAAACCTGTACTAGGGACAAACTGGGGCATGTACCATTATCAGACTATTTATTCTTTGAAGCAATGCCATAAACTACATTACGTCAAAGAGGGGCAAAATGTATACGCCTAAAAATGACACAACTCTGTCTAAATAAATATTCTTAATATTTATTTCATTCTAATTCTTCTATCAATAAATAAATAAATAAATTTATTTATTTGATTCACATTTATCTAAATTAATTAAATATCAAAATATTTAATTACCTCTTCTAAAGTCAAAATTAAATAGATTCCTTTATTTAATTTAATTCTTCCAAACAATTAAATAATTCTAAATTATTTAATTAAGTCAAAATCATTCCTCCAAATTTGAATAAATCAAATCAAATTTATTTAAATCCTCTGAATCTCCAAAAATAAAATACAATCAAATATTTTATTTATTCTTCCAAATCATGCACAAACAATTAAATAAATCTATTTATTTAATTTGTTTTCTTATCTTTTAATTCTTCAAATATCTTCCAAATCTTCTAAAAATAAGTTTTCTTCTTCATGCACACAAAATGAAATAATTTATTATTTAATTTCTCTCAAATCATGCATAAGCAAATCACAAGTTGAGTTAACTGACTCAATCGACCTTGTTTTTATTAATATCTCTTAAATTAGAAAAAAGCCTTCTAATTTATGAAAAACATGTCTTATCTTTAGAAAAGAAAGTAGTTAACTCAAATAAAATAGATTTTGGGTGACACTTGTCTTCTTCTTATTTGCACACATCTCTCAACCATTCTATACCATTGATCTTCTCATTCTTTCTATACCATTGATCTCCTCTCTCATGAGTCTATAAATTGAACCCTATTCTTCCATTTCATTCATCTAAGCTTTAAGTAAACTTACTCTGCAGGAATTACAGTGCGCCTTTGGCACCAATTCCTTCATTGCTTGCGATCAAACTTGTTACTACACACTACTATCATTGTTGTGAATCTCATCTTCATGGCGATACTATCATATCCATTCCCATTTGAACATCTTGGAATCATAGCAAGGAAGTGCACCTTCTGATGGTCATATTCATAGACAAGATCATTTGTGATATGCGATCAATGAAAGCTGAGAATTAAAGGAGGTTTGCTTTGTATTATTTATTGTTTGATTGAATCTCTTTTGTTCATTATTTCATTGAGTTTTGGGTATCATTGATATTATTATATTGATTATTCATGTTTACTCCAATTTCCCCTTAATAGTATGTATGAAATAGAGACCTTGATGTTCATTAAAAAACCTACATTCACAAGAAATAAAAAATGAATATAATAATCAAATTAAATATATTTAAAATTATACTTTTTGGGAAGCTTATAATAAGGACTACATACTTAGAAAACATAAAACTTTAAATGAATTCATTTGATCCCCCAAAAGGTAAATCAAAAGTGTTTTTTTATCAAAATTTTGATAGGTGTAGAGGAGACTCCCTGACAGGTATGGTTTAAAACTAGCAGGGTTCTATCCAAGGGGGTTTTCTCTAAGGGGGTTTGATCAAACCCTATTCAATTACAATGGAACCTTTCAAGGCTTAAATCATTATATTTTATAAAAATATGTGATTTCAGCAAAAATCAAGATGTCCCAGAAAGTGTAACCCATTATTGTGGTAGCACATTTTTGTATGGTCACATAGATGTGTGTTGCAATTCAAATCATCAAGACCCATTTTTGCACTTTGTAGATATGATCGATTTGACAATATACCTCACATTTGGAGTTTACTTGAGATTAGCCATGGAAAGGGTGAACATAATGGTGTAGGAGCTTGCATAAAAATGCTCTAACAAAATTACAAATGAATTATGAGGGAGATCATATAAATGATGCACATAATTCTATTGAATGGTGTAAGAATCACTACATATAAGTGAGGTCAACATAGCTTCAAGGAGGAACTTGTCCACATAGAGTGCTTTGGTAGATATTATGTATGTATTGTTTTAAAAAGTTAGACTTATTTAATATTTACTTATATTTAATTTATTTGATTGTGATTGTAATTGCAATTTTGACAAAATTATAATTGTAATTCATTCTTGATGTATATGTTAAATTTGTAGGTGTGGATTGAAGAACTATACACATGGATGTAAGAGGGTAGAGAAAATAAGGTCTTTGCAATGTGTCATGAATACAAATAGCCACACATGGACATTTTGGAATAGGGATTACTCTTGTGTTTGTTGTGACTACATGTTGGAAAATTATAAGAATTGCAAGAGCCAACAACATGGAGAGGTTAGTGAATGAAATTTGCTGCCACTAGTTATTAGTGACACATGTGGTGAAGACAGATAAAATCTTTGAAGACATTCATTTGATTTCAACATATTAATATTTATAAAGAGTGTAGTTTCTATTCAACATTGTCTGATCTGACATATTCCAGTCCATCTAAATTAATTTATATTTAATTACGTTTATTTACCTTAACCCCATTTTGCCTTTTCACTTTAAAGAAAATAGATGTGGTCCACAAATTCTGGCTTTTTAGTTATGGTCAATACAGAATTATGCGAAACTTAAAATTTGTAATGATGCCTTGGAATTATGGGAAACAAAATGACATTCTTTTCTGTGGAATAAAAATGATGTTTAGTTTAAAGTTTCAGTAAGTTGTACCAACTAGTATATTTATATTTAAAAAATATATATCTAAAGTACGCCGAGAGATATCTTCCAATTTGTTGGCATTTATAAATTACTTGTAGCTAGAATATTTGATATGCTCACATGAGTTTATTTAAAGAGACTATGTTGTGAGACTTTTCATATTCTTCAAACGTAATAAAGATTTCACTCCATAACTGCTGAAGTTTTTCTATTTTTCTATCCATTTGGCTTCCACAAATTTATTTATTTTTTGTTTAATATGATAAAGATTTCACTCCATAACTGTCCAAGTTTTTGTATTTTTCTATCCATTTGGCTTCCACGAATTTATTTATTTACACATTTTATGAATTTTATTTACTTGGGAATCTGAATCTTAATTGTTTACGGGAATCTACATCTTTCATCCCTTGCTGTGAGTGTAGAACGCCTCTCAGCGTAACAGGAGAATGGTTCATGTTTGTTGCTCGGCATGTTTTTCTCCTAAAAATGAAAATGCAAATGCGATCGTCGGGGAGGAGATTGTGCGTCTCAGGGAAATGACAAAAAATTTTAGCCCAACTCACATTAATGATTTGATCTCCCACATTGAGGATGGTTTGAATGATTTGTTAGTGCCAATCTAAGTATCAAGTCACATAGCATTTTCATTCCATAATTCTCTGTAAACAAATAATCATGTAAGCATGTGTTGGGTAGCCTCAGCAGACCATCTTGGGAACAGAGTTTGGTCATGATTTAGTACACTACCTATTCAATAATATTCACACACGTACTTGTAAGGTAATTGAGAGCTAATAGAATGATTCTTGTTATTACCAAAAATGAGTGTTAATAACAAAAGAACTTGCCTCTAAAATAAGGAAGCAAAAAAACCCAGGTTAACCATTGAAATCTATATTTTTAGGCATGCTTTCTACAAAAGCTAGGCTATGACACAACGAAAATGTTAACTGATGTACTGAAAGAAGCAGATATATGTATGTGGCAGCATATATGATGGATGAAATGAAGAAAGCCTCTAGCAATATGAGTGTATATGTACAGCCTCTCCTATACATGTTGGGACTAGTTAAGTACATCAGGCAACAAAATGAGGTGGAGTTAAACCAGAAAATGTTGAAGGACGTAGTCCATTTCATCATATTGGGATCGCTTCTGTGCATTATAAGAATGCAATCTAAAAACCTTTGCAGGTATGAAATCACATAATCGTCTATACATTGTTAGCTTTGTTTCTAGAGACATTTAATCATGTTATCGCTGCATGTTCTGACACAGATTTTGGGGGTTTTCTATTTCTATAAACAAGGCGGATATGGATAATCTGGAGATCCGCTTACATACACTTATCCACAGGTCGCACTGTATAAAATTCTGGAAAAATTCCCTAGTGTTGTACCTCCGTCACAAGAACAACAGTATGTGAATGCGACTGCAGGTATCTTTTTAATCGCTGTTTGCTTTAGTGTTATTTCACATTATATAAAAGAGGGCTTGTTATTGACTCGATGTCTATTCTCTATGTGTTTTCTTTTCATCTGGTAGTCAGTATAGAGAAAGCATGAGATGAAGTAATTTAGCTTTTGGGTCTCGACAGCAATGATAGATTGAGGAGAGCCACAGTTATTTATGGCGAAGACTATATTGGGAAGACAACCATAGCTAATGCAGTCTTTGACCGCGTCCAACTATGCCTGAGAGACCACGAATTCTTCAGAGTTAAAACAAAGCACAAGTGTTTCAAACATGATATTAAGATCCTGCAGCAACAGCTTCTACACGAGTTGTTCGGCAAAGATATTGTACTAAGAAGAAGTGTGGAGGATAGGGGACAAATTTCAAATGCCTTCGGAGAAGCAACTAGGCTTGTCTTTATTTTCATTGACAACGTTCAAAGTTACAATGATACAAATAACCTTCTACCTATAGGTGGGCAGAGATAGAAGATAATAAACAGAAAACTATAGAAGAATAACGATGCTACTGCAGCAAACAATTTTTTGTTTCATTGCTTGCATAAAATGATTTACAAAAACCTCTTTTATAGAGAGGTTTGGATTCAACAAGAAAGTTCTAGAATAATTCTAGAATAGCCTTGAACAGCCAACTATCATACATTTAATTTCTAGAGGCTTCTAAACATAGCTGACAAAATTAAAATCCTACAGCTGGTAGAAATTATCAGAATATTCTAACACTCCCCCCTAATTTCTACCACTAATTACATCAATATTTACGATACCCAAATTTTCTCTCAAATACTCAAATTGTTCTTGTGCTAATGCTTTTGTAAATATGTCTGCAAGTTGTTCTTCAGATCTGCAATATTGTAGACTGATTTCTCCATTGTTTACCAGCTCTCGAATAAAGTGATATCTATTATCAATGTGTTTGGTCCTCTTCTGAAAAACATGATTCTTTGATAGTGCAATGGTGGACTTGTTGTCACAATAGATTGTAGTAGACTCCTCTTACTCATGCAATAGATCCTTCAAGACTCTTTGCATCCATACAGCTTGACATACTGTTGATGTACCTGCAACATACTCTGCTTCTGCTGAAGAAATTGTTACTATAGGTTGTTTCTTTGATGTCCATGCTACAACACCTATTCCAAGATGAAATGCATATCCAGATGTACTCTTTCTATCATCAATATTCCCTGCAAAGTCACTATCTTAGTATTCTCTTTCTAGCTTGCCAATGTGAATTCTTAGGTGAATCCATTAATCTAGAAATCAAACTAACTCCATACATTATATCCGGTCTAGTTGTTGTAAGATACATCAAACTACCTACCAATTTTCTGAATATAGTTGAGTCAAAATCCATCTCATTATCTTCTCTACTTAATTTTGTGTCTATTACTACAAGAGTAGAAATCGGACTGCAATTTAACATTCTAAACCTTCTCAATACATCTTTTGCCTATTTACTTTGACAAATAAAAATCCTATTATCATTTTGTATGACTTCAATACCAAGAAAATATTTCATCAATCCCAAATCTGTCATCTCAAATTCTTTTGTCATTGCAGATTTAAACATGTCTATAGAAAGATTTCTTATAAAGATCAAATCATCAATATACAAGCAAATAATTAAAATCTGACCTTGCTCATTGACTTTGGTGTATAGAGTAGGCTCACTAGTACTTCTACTGAATCCATTCTTTATCATGTATGAATCTATCCTATTGTACCATGCTCTTGGTGTTTGTTTTCATCCATAAAGTGTCTTATTCAACCTGTAAACCTTGTGTTCATTTCCTTTTACTTCAAATCCTGGTGGCTATTGTACATAAACTTCTTCTTCTAGATAACCATTCAAGAAATCTGATTTAACATCTATTTGGTAAACCTTCCAATTGTTTTAAGCTGCAATAGCTAGTACCATTCTAATAGTATCAAGTCTTGCTATAGGAGCAAATGTTTCACTGTAATGAATTCCATATTCTTGTGCATATCCCTTAGCTACTAACCTTGCCTTATACTTGTCAACTTCTCCATTTGCCTTATACTTAGTTTTATAAACTCATTTCACACCTATGCACTCTTTGTCCTTAGGTAAATCAACTAGATCCCATGTATCATTTTTCTCAATAGATTCTATTTAATCATTCATTGCATTAATCCAATGTTCTTCCTTAATTACCTCTTCAAAATATATAGGATCTTGAGCAAATAAAGCAAAGTTTGATTGCAAATCTATCCTACATCCTTGATCATAAATTTCTTGCAAACTTCTTGTTTTCTTGCTTTTAAGCCTTGGTCTTAATGATGCAAGTGTAGGATTTGAGTCATTACTTACTTGTGGACTTGATGAATCTCCTTGCTCAACTTGCTTTTGTGAGTTTTCTCCTTGTGGACTTCTTGATGGTGTTCCTCCTTGCTCATTTGATTGTTCTCCTTGTTCTCCTTGACCTTGTTCTTCTTATTCTTCATATGGTATTGCTATTGTACTTGTAATTGTCTTGTCCATATTGCCATCCCAAGATTCTCCTGTTAGCATAATAGTGATATTACATTGTTTATCTACTCAGACAGTAGGACAGCGGTTACCAGTTCTTACGCTACAGTTATGTAGTCAGCGGTTACCAGTTATTACACTACAGTTATGTAGTTTTAGAACTGCTTTTATCCTTGTATAAATGTTCTGTTGTCCATCGAATGAATCAATAAAACGTTTTCTTCATTCTCTGCAAATCATTAAATGGTATCAAAGCATTGGCTGGTGTCCTGGTGAGTAGCGATGGGCAGCAATGCTGACTGTGGCAATGTGAAGCGTTGAAGAACTCATAGTGAGTCGTCGTTAAAGGAAAACACATGCTACTGTTGGAAGAAAGCCATTGAAGGCTGAGAAGAGCTTTCTCTGATCGCTGGGCGTTTCCTATGGAAGGTTGAGAAGAGCTTTCTCTAATTGCTGGGCGTTTCCTATGACAAATGGAGTATCCGGTGTCTGCAGCATATCTGAAAGGAGACTAGAGAAAACAGAAGTCATTGTCATCTACATAGTGGTGACAAGATAGCGAAGGAGAGGTAGCGGCAAGCCCATGAGAGCTATCTTGCCGATGAGCATTTCACGACTGGAATCAAACCTCTATAGTTAAGCAGATCGCCAACTCTAGTATCTGTGTGAAAGGTATGATGAATGATCTTCAGCTTATGTTGGAAGGAAGAATCGTTTGGAGGTCTCCATAAGTCATTTGAATGAGGAAGACATAGTCTGCAAAATCTGGCAATCATTGGTATGTATTGAAGTGTGTATTTAAGTCTGAGTAAGAAATCAATTTTTTTTTTGGAGTATCATCTACATGGAGATTCCATTAGACAAATATTCTGGTTTTAATTTTCATACTTGGAGAATGAAAATTCAAATGCAACTAATGAATAAAAATTTATGGGCAATAGTAAGTGGAAAGGAAAAAGCACCTACAGATGCAAATAAGTTATTAGATTGGAGTAGTAGAGATGATAAAGCCAAGGCTATAATTGGTCTTGCTCTTTCTGACACTGAATTACACCATGTTGATTTGGATAAATCATCAGCCGAAATTTGGGATAATCTGAATAAATTGTTTGGAGCAAAAGCCGTTAATGCAAAGTTTTCTCTAAAACTTCAATTATTTCGGTTTAAGATGGAAGATGGAATCACAATGTTAAACCATATAAGTAACTTGCAGTCTCTCATTAGACAGCTAGCAGAGGTTAAGGTTACAGTAGATGATGATGATGCTAGGGCCATCCTATTAAATAGTTTGCCTTCAAAATACAAAAATGTTGTTTTTACACTCAGTCAAATACCTTCACAAACTCTAGAAGGTATGATTTATGTTCTTTTATCAGAAGAGAAGAGAACAACAGAAGATTCAGAAGATGATCCTCAAGAGAAAGCATTATTTTCAAGAAGCAATTACAAGAGATCACAAAGAATCAAATGTTTTTATTGTAAGAAAAATGGTCACATAGCTTGGGATTGTAGAACTCGAGCGAGTGATGTTCTTAAAGGAAAGCTCAAAAATGAAGGAAATCTTGCTTGCATTGAAGATGATAAGGACCCACCAGATATTAAGGATGAGGATCCACCAGATGGTACTATTAATTTCTGTGGATATGCCCTTTGAGCAGGGTCATATTGGAGGTAGGCGGCATCAGAGGATGGAGGATTTACCATCATCTCAAGTTAGCTTCTCACTTTGAGATGATGATTTGCATGAGAAGCGTTTTTGGTTTTGGTTGTTTCATTTTTCTTTGTTGTTGCTGACAGAGCTGACAGATTTGAAGAATGTATGTTTTGTGAAGATTTTGTTTTGGAGACAGGTTTGGGGTTTGGCGTTGAGCTCAATATAGATTATTGTCCAGCGAGCTTCAAAGAGTATATGATCTTGAATTATACCCTTTCGCAGTCACTAAACAACATGGCAGAGATCTGTCGTATCTCTTAGGGGCCATTGTCGAATAATTTAAGAATCTGTGATTTGAGAGCTTGGGACTAAAGAGCTCAAGAACACAGCTCGAAGCGACGCCTTTCCAAGGGTAGACGAGACAGCATGATGGAGCCTCGCTTGGTTTAGGATTTGTTCTTTGGGAGAAGATGATCTACAAAATATGTATTCATATTGTGTAATCAGCTTTGTTGAGTTTTTTAGCATTCAGGGGGTACCTTGGTACTATTGCAGGAACAATGTAATAAAGGGGGGAATGTTAGCATAATAGTGATATTACATTGTTTATCTACTCAGACAGTAGGACAGTGGTTACCAGTTCTTACGGTTACCAGTTCTTACGCTACAGTTATGTAGTCAGCGGTTACCAGTTATTACACTACAATTATGTAGTTTTAGAACCGCTTTTATCCTTGTATAAATGTTCTGTTGTCCATCGAATGAATCAATAAAACATTTTCTTCATTCTCTGCAAATCATTATCTCCCTCTTTGAATACATCTCTACTTACAATGACTTTCTTGGTTATAAGATTAAATAACTTATAAGCCTTAGATTGTTCATCATAACCAATAAAGATGCATTTTTCACACTTATCATCCAACTTACTTCTTGTTTCCTTAGGGACATATGCAAATGCAATACAACCAAATATTCTGAAATGAGAAACACTATGATGCTTACCACTCCATGCTTGTTGTGGAATCTTGTCCCTTACACTCTTTGTTGGAGATCTATTCAAGATATAAATTGCACAAGTTATAGCTTCAGCCCAATACTCATTAGGTAGACTCTTGCCTTTCAACATGCTCCTTGCCATTTCCATTATTGTTTGATTCTTTCTTTCAGTAACACCATTCTGCTGTGGTGTGTAACTTGTAGTAGACTATTTCTTTATTCCATGATACCTGCAATAATCCAAAAACTCATTTGACTTGTATTCTCCTCCTCTATCTGATCTCAATACCTTGATGGATAAGCCACTCTGTTTCTCAACTAATGCTTTGAACTCCTTAAACTTTCCAAGTGCCTCAGATTTATATTTTAGAAAATAAACCCATGTTTTTCTACTATAATCATCAATGAATGTTAAAAAATAAATGCTCCCCCCTAATGATGGTGTTTGCATTGGACCACATAAATCTGTATGAACAATTTCTAAAGGTAAACTTCTTACCTTTTCTATGTTGCTTAGCCAAAATACAACTTTCACATGAACTCAATGGTGTTTCAATAGGGGGTAAACCTCTTACCATTTCCTTTCTTTTCAATAAAGATGATCCTTTAAAATTTAGATGACTATACCTCAAATGCCATACCCATGCTTGATCTTGACTTGATGTCTTGAAACTTGCTTCAATCTCCTCCATCTTTTCATTTTTCATGCGAAGTGAGAACATCCTATTATTTATCATTTCAACTCTTGCAATCACCAAATTACTAGGAGGAATATCAAGTATAGTGCACACATTATTTTTAAAAACAACTTTATAACCTTTTTGAGTAAGCTATCCCACACTTATGAGATTATGTTTCAAACCAGGTACAAAATAAACATCAGGAATGGTCTTCTTACCAAGCTTTGTTATCACATTAATTGCACCTTTGCCCATGACTTCAACTATGTTATCATTACCCAATTTAATTTTTGATTTCACTGAAATATCTAGACTTTCAAATAAATCTTTATTTTTTGTCATGTGATTACTGCAACCACTATCTAGAAACCAAATGTTGCTTGAACTTTCTTGAGCTACATGGCATGTAATAAACAATGTTTCAGAACTACTTTCAAAAAAATTTGGATTTTGTTTTCCCATATCTGCTTGTTTCTTTCAACATTCATTTGCCAAGTGACCATACTTCTTGCAATAATAACATTGAACATTTGATTTGTCATACCTTTGTGATGTCTGATTGCTATTACGTTCCCTTGAATTGAAACTTTGATTTTTCCTGCCTCCTGGATCTGGACTCCTTCTTTCTTCTCTTTGGTAATTACTTCTTCCTCTTCCTCTTCCTCTGAATCCTGAATTTCCTTTTCCTCTGCCTCTGCCAAATGACATTTGTGCTTTAATGAGGTATTATTATTCTTGTTCAACCTGTACTCATAATTTTTTAAGGCACCAAACAACTCATCTATTGAATATTTTGACAAATCCTTAGTTTCCTCAATCGTCACCACAATAGTATCAAATTTAGTAGGCAAATTTCTTAAGATCTTCTCTACAACCTTTTGATCTATTAGCTCATCACCATTTATCCTTATTTGATTAACTATATCCATGACATGATTTGAAAATTGATCTACTAAATCAGAATCTTTCATTTGCAGGTTTTCAAATTCTTTCCTAAGCATTTGTAATTTGGCAAGTTTTACCTTACTTGTACCTTGATAAGTTGTTTCTAGAATGTCCCATGCTTGCTTGGCTGTAGTGGTTGGCTTAATCCTTTCAAGAACTAGATCATCCAATCCTTGTGCAATGATCTGCAAAGCCCTTTTAGTTTTTTGCATATTTTCTTCAAGCTTTTTCTTATCACCTGGACTCAATATAGACTCATCTGGGGTTCAGTATAACCTTTTTCAACTATTTCTAATAACTCTTGTGAAGAAAGTACCAATTTCATTCTGTATGACCAATTATCATAACTTTTGCTAGAAAATATTGGAATTACAGATTGTAGAATACCTGATGCCATGTCTTTGACACAATCCAATTTGATAGCGGCTTGATTTTTGCAATCTTCTTCAAACACTGCGATTCAATTCCCTCTGATCAGTGATTTTAGATTGCTGTTGTGATCAAATCTGCAAACTCTCTATTGACTTCTAACAGCTTCAGCGTCTCTCCTTTTGGCGACTTTAACAGAGTTTTTTTTTTGCGATCTCATATGCTATCTCCTTCGAACCACAATTTTAACAAACCCTCAGCGGTAGATATTTCCTTCAAAGATCTTTCTTTCTTTCTGTTAATCTTTAGCAATCAGCTCAATCTTAGACTTCCTGGTGGCTTTCTTCAAAAAAACCCTAGATCTGCGATTTCCTCCTCTGGCTGATCCGCGATCTAATTTTTCTCTCTGTGAGCAAACTTCAAAAATTACTTCCGTTGATGTGGATAGACTGTAGCAACTATTTCCTTTATATGTGCGCTCCTTTGGCGGTGACCTTGAATTGTATTCAGCTTCTCCAAATCGGCTTATTTCCTCTGGTGACTGATTTGGACGGATGCAAAATTTAATCTCCTGCAATACACAAACCCTATCGACGGATCTTCATATTAACCTTGCTCTGATCTTGCAATTTACATTTGGATCCCATGATTTTGTTTCAACCTGCTTAGATGACCTTGCTCTGATACCACCTATAGGTGGGCAGAGACAGAAGATAATAAACAGAAAACTGTAGAAGAATAACGATGCTGCTGCACCAAACAGTTTTTTTTTTATTGCTTGCATAAAACGATTTACAAATACCTCTTTTATAGAGAGGTTTGGATTCAACAAGAAAGTTCTGGAATAATTCTAGAACAGCCCTGAACGGCCGACTATCATACATTTAATTTCTAGAGGCTTCTAAACATAGCCGACAAAACTAAAATCCTACAGCTGGTAGAAATTACCAGAATATTCTAACACTACGGGGGGAGGTGGATTGGCTTCCATTTCATAGCAGAATCCTTATAACCAGTAGGCAGTGGATGCCGCCTCTGTCCAGCATATCTGCACATATTGAACAGTTTCACTTTTCAGTCAGGCATCTTAAAGGCGTAGAAGCAAAGAATCTCCTGTGCAAAGAAGTTTTAGGCAGTGCTAAAGCAACCTTTAGCCCAGAGGTAAACATCAACGGTTTGACGAGAATGTGTGGTGGCATCCCACTGGCTCTTAGAATGGCTGCCTCTTATTTGCGCCAAAATGGTAACCACGTCTCAGCCTGTAACCATTTACTTGATTCTATAAGATATACACAAGGACACCCTATCTGTCGTAGCATGGTTGATTTTATATATAACAGATTGGAAGAGGCATATAAAGAGGCGTTCTTAGACATCGCTATCTTCTTCAACAATTGGGAACGGCGAAAGGTTGTTTATACTTTCCCGGACGTACAAGTGAAGGTGCTAGAAGAGGCAGAACTCGTAACGATCTCCCCTGAAGGCAAATTGTTCATCCATTATGTGGTTAGAGAACAGGCAACAACGTTGTCAGATGGCGCTAGAATTACGGAGTTGGAAACCCTGGACTCTATGATCAGCCGTAATGATAAATCGGTAATAGCTTTTTGTTTTAAGCTATATATTCTTTATTTTTGTCAGGATAGAATTGTTTAGTCCTATTTGTACGGTTAAAGGCCCTCCTCGTAAATACATTTATGGCCTCACACACGAGCTCCGAAAAATGTATATATTATACCGAGAGGGTTGTGTTAGCGATATAAATCTCTGACATTATATTTTCATCCCACTTTCTGGTATTTTGTTTTGCATATTTAGGGCTTGCCTAATAAAACCATTCTTAATTAAGAAGCTATAACAAAAAATTATTATGTAATAAATTATTTTTTCGATGAAGAAGTTGAATAAAACATTGATTTAACAATTACATAGACTTACTATTTTGAAAATGGGGAAAAGACGAGTAGTCTCCTCGCTATGCTCAATTCATATTTTTCAATTCCAGGAAAATTGGAAACACGAAGGCTTTCCATCGACACATTGGTAAATTTCGTCAACAATAATTCTATTGGTTATGTCCGAATTAATTTTATACAGGCTTTGTAAGTCAATTTTTGTTAACTTGATATGTGTTATTCATTGCTCGTTTAATTTCTGACTATAATGTCTCGTTTACTCACAGACTCTCTCTAAAATCAAAGGGATTTGGCTTTCAGAAGGACAATCTAAATTTGAACTTGAAGCAGGGCATTTGGACTCAATGCACAATTCTTTAAGAGTTTTATACCTCGGAGAGTCGATCAAAGTGAGTGGAGAATGCAAGTCCATGTTTGAAGAAGTAAGATTCTTCCACATCTATAACAAGCAAATGGATCTCCACAATTTCAAACAAGCGGCCTTTTTCCATGGCAGCTTAAAGAAAGAAATTGATTTTCTTGACGTAAGTCTATAACTTTACTTTTTTAAAATTATTTTCAGAAAAAAGACAATCTATTTATTTTCACTGCTTAAAATTGCTCTATAATGACTGATGTCTCTATAAACCCGTAACTGATTAAAAAACCAACGGTATGCGCAGTTGACACAGTCTTTTCATCTTCAAGAGTCGAGTGGGATTTCAGATTTGACAAAGCTCCCTGAAGGGCTTCAGTTAGCTATGTCTTTGCACGTTGTGGAGCTCAGTGATTCTCCTGATCTTGATAGATTGCCTCCAGGATTTAACTTCTTCTCTTCCTTGGAAGAGCTAGATTTAAGCAAATGTGTCAACTTGAGGGAGCTTCCTGTCTGGTAAGGCCAATTTAAGTCTTTATGTCGGCTGAGGTTGGCACGCTGCTCAGCACTGGAAACACTACCGGAATCATTGGGCGATCTATCTTCTTTGGAAGAGATGGATTGTACAGATTGTTTTAAATTAGTGGGCCTTCCAGCCAGCTTCGGTCAACTTCAGTCTCTCTGTTATCTGCAGTTAAGAGGATGCTCTCAGTTTGTTTCATTGCCTGAAAGCTTCAGGGGCTTGTCTTGTTTGGAGGAGTTGGATTTAAGCAATTGTAAAAAGCTGGAAAGCCTTCCAGTTAGCTTCCACAAACTTAATTCTCTATCTCCCCTGCACTTACAAGGTTGTTCAGAGCTGAAAGCATTGCCACAAAACTTTGGCAACTTGTTCGCTTTGGAAGAGCTAGATTTATCATCTGACGATAAATTAGAAAGCCTTGAAAGTGGTCTCGCACAACTAGTGGCTCTATGCCGTCTGCAGTTACAAGGATGTGCAAATCTGATTTCGTTAGCAGCAAACATTGGCAACCTATCTTCCTTGGAAGAGCTTGATTTAAGTGGTTGTGGTAGTTTGAGAAGCCTCCTAGACACCTTTGACCAGCTGAAGTCCTTACGTGTTCTAAAGCTATGTTGCTCAAACCTCACAGAACTACCCGTAAGCATGAGGGACATGTCTTCACTACAACAGCTGACTCTTACAAATTGTCATAAACTAGCCAGGCTTCCCAATACATCAAGCCAACTTAAGTCTTTATACCGAATGCACTTGGAAAGTTGTTCAGAGATCACTGAAATCTCCCTCCTGCCTTCATTGGAAGAGCTGGGAATGACAGACTGTAGTAAATTGATAAAGCTTCCAGACAACATTGAGCAGCACCAGTATTCCTTGCGTGTGCTAAAATTACATGGCTGCTCAACGCTGTCTGAATTACCCCCAATGTTTGGTAAACTGCCTTCTCTGGAAGATTTGGTTTTGAGCGATTGTAAAAGTTTAAAAGTCCTTCCACACAGTTTCACCCAACTTAAATCTCTACGTCATCTGTGTTTGAGGGGTGCTTGGAAACTGTAGATTCACATGACTGTTCCAGCTTACAGAGCCTTCCGCAAGGCTTTGGACAACATGCACACTTGACATTGTTGTTTATGGACAGGTGTTTGAAACTGTCCACTCTACCTGATGGTTTTGGAGGACTGGATTCGCTGAGATATCTGAATATAGCAGGTTGCACAGGACTTCAGGAACTTTCTGCTGATTTTGTAAACTTGAGTTCCCTGGAAGCAATGAATGCATCAGGGTGCAGTGCATTGCAGGGAGCGGCAATGGACGAGCTTGTTGAGATGAAGCGATTGAGTTTCGTGGATATCAGGGAAAGCCCAATGTTGATACAGCGGCGGAATGATTTAAAACCAACCCTTTGCTTATAATGTGGTCGACAACTGTTGAAACAGAAGCATTGTACGCAGATACAATCTTGAATACTTGCCGCCGGAGATCCATCACGCTACATGAGAAATTATTTGTATGGCTGACAATGATCGATCCGGATCTAGGTCAGCACACTTCGAAGGTAGAAAGCAAAGTGACTTAACTTACGTGGGGATATTTGACAACCTTAATTAAGGTGGACGTATTGCAGTCAAATGGTGTACTCTACGAAATCCTACATTGTGTTGATAAAGATAAAAAGACAGCTATGGTGGTTAAATTAGATATGTCCAAGGCCTATGACAGAGTAGAATGGAGCTTTCTTCTAGATATTTTACTGCAAATAGGGTTCACCAAAGAAGTGGTAAAATGGACTGATTCTTGTATCTCAGGCTTTCAAGTGTCAGTTCTTATAAATGGCAGGGAGTCGGGACCCTTCGAACCCTCGCAAGGGCTAAGGCAAGGGGATCCACTATCCCCGTATCTCTTCATTCTTATGACAAAGGCACTCACATGGGCAATAAAGAAAGCTAAGAGAAGATCAGAATGGAAAGGCATCAAGCTCAAAGGGATCCAAGAATCCTTCACTCATGCACTTTTTGCAGATGACACAATTCTTTTTGGTCATGTCTCGATCCGAGAAGCCAGAACCATGATGAACACAATTTAATTGTATTACCGTGCATCGGGACAACTGGTCAATTTTAATAAGTCTATGGTATTCTTTCAAAATGTGTCGCTCCCTCTTCAGAATGAGATCCGTGGTATCCTTAACCTAGATATTCAGGCTTTACAAGGAAGTTATCTTGGTCTCCCTTTGTTTAATGGTAGATATAGAAATGATCTATGGAGTAAAGTTCTAAGAAACATGAATGCAAAGCTGTCCAACTTGAAAGGTCATAGCTTGTCTTTGGCAGGCCGAATTGTGATGATAAAAGTTGTTCTTTCCGCTATGCCAGTATACATGATGTCAGTTTTCGATATTCCAAAAGGCATTATTGCCAAAATAGACGGGGCATGCAGGAAATTTATGTGGTAAGTCTCTCTTCAAGAGAAGAAAATTCATCTGTTGGCCTAGGCCAAAGTGTGTAAGCCTAAAGAGGTAGGAGGGACTAGAATCTTCGACATTGAAATTCAAAACCAAGCATTGGGGGCCAAATTGGCGTGGAACATGTACGCGAAGCCTAATTCTATATGGGTAAGACTTACGAAGGCAAAATATCTTGACTCATTTGATAATGAGAGAATTTTTATAGTGCAGAACCCTCCCAAAGGCTCAACAATTTGGAACTTCTTAACAAGAAGTAGAGACATTCTCCAGCCCAATCTGACATGGATAATCCACAATGGTGAAAAGGTGGATTTCTGGTATGATTCTTGGGGAGGGGGTCCATCTTTGATAGTAAGGAAAGAGCTCACAGAAGCAAGAATCTTTCTTCAATCAAGCTAGGGGACTAAAGTTAAAGATTACTAGCTAGTGACAAGGTTAGGGGCTTCAGTTTCAGTAGCCTAGAAGAGCTTTCGAGACTGCAATTTTTCAAGGAACCAAAAAGTGCTACTTAGTCATCTACTAAGAAAGAAGTTGGTTATTGTTTCTAACATGGAAGATGAAGTAGCCTGGATGGCTTCAAAATTGGGTCTCTATTCAGTCAGAGAAGGATATAGATTCTGCATGCAAAAAGCTACATCAGAGTGGCCCTCAAATCTATGTTGGGGAAATGCATTACTCCCAAAAGTAGGAGCATTTGCTTGGTGTGCGCTCCATAACAAAATTCTAATAGGAGACTGAATTAAAAGGTTGGGCATTGGCTCCAATTTCCCCTATGTGCTATGTGGAAGTGAGGACGAGTCTATGGATCATCTTCTTCTCCTATGCCCCTTTAGTAGAGAATGTTGGCTTTTGTTCTTTAGAAAGATAAATTGGTCCAGTCCTATATCTAAATCTTTGTTTCTAATGTTTAGGAATTAGCCTCATCCATTTGCTAATTCACATTTAGCCTGTTTATGGGATATAGGCCCCTCAATGATCATCTGGCATTTATGGTGGGAAAGAAATCTTCGTATTTTTAGGAAGGAAGCAAGCTCGGTGAATTAGGTCTGGGACAAACTAGAAGTGGCGATATCTGATTTGTTAGTGACATATCTCAGATGTACAAACACTTGCAAATTAGTATGGTCTAAGTGGGATGCGGCAACTATCTCATTCTGGCCGTCAGTCAGTAAGTTAGTTCTAGGCAGTTTCGCAGGGGCCTCCAAGATCTCCTCAAAAAGAGATCAAGTAAATTGGATTCCACCCTCCCCTCCTTTTTTCAAGCTAAATTTTGATGGTGCATGCCAAGGAAATCTAGGTCCATCTAGCATAGGGTGTGTCATTAGAAATGAACATGGTTCATTGATTACAGCCAAATCGTCTAAATTACCCATAGGAACCAATAATGAGGCAGAAGCATGGGTGTTAGTACATGGGTTACAACTGGTGGTTGAAAAAGGAATTAAAAATGTGTGGATTGAGGGTGATTCTCTAATAGTGATCAATGCCATCAAAGGAAGAGGATTAGATAACTGGAAACTCAACTATATTCTCCAGCAGGCTGGCATCCTTCTCAATAGGGTACATAATTATCTCATTTCCCACATGTTAAGGGAAGGCAATAAGGTGGCGGACCTGCTAGCAAATATAGCTATTGAGATTGAGAGCGCATATGTGCTTTTCCCACCTGGAGACCAAATCCACTCAAACACTTTGTCAAACATTATGTCACATGAGATGGAAGATGTGATGGGTAGTAGATCGATTTGATCTTTAGCTAGCCTGGCAATGTCAGTCTGGCATTTTTAAAAGTTATCCCTTATAATTTTACTTCTTAGATGGCACACACCTTGTCAAATCTCCTAGCGCAAGAGATGAAATTTGTGACAAGAATGAGGCTAGTTTGAATTTGGCTTGTACTAGCATCGCCACCTGACATGAGGTGTGCCAACTTAAATGTGGATTAATTCTTTTTGTTCAACTTCTGACAAGTCTGTGGAAGTGGATCACTAGCTCTCATGAGGGTAAGTGAATCGAGACTGTTTAAGCCATTTCAGCTTTTATTGTGGGCAGGTGGGGATTGTAAATCTGCCCTCATTTCATGCCTTATTAAAGGGAAGTGACTAGTCTTAACTTCTCTGGTTATTTGTAATTTCTTTGGCGGTACATCGACTTCATCTTCTCTGACGGGGTGTTCTAGCAAAGGACACGTTACAAGATCTAAATGGTGGTTTTCCTTTAGCAGCGTACTTCATATCTTGTCACTTGTGCTCTCTGATTATATGATGTCATCGATGTCCTTTTCCATCTTATTTCCATCATAATGACTTCGTGCTTTTATTTCTACTACTTATGGTGTTTTTGGGTTGGATAAAGGAAATTTGTGCTATTGCCTCAGTTGCTTGCTTGCCTTGTTCTGCATCTTCTTTTGTCGTCTTAGCATTCCTGTGGCCCTCCTGTCTCTACTTTTTCCACCTCTCAAGGACAGTACATATGGCTGACATATGCCTTAATCAGAGACTATTTTTTCCAGCTCTCGACTGAGAACTAGAAATTAGAGGGAGTGTTAAGTTAGAAGACTTGATGACTCTGCTCGATTGGGATTGCACCCTCATCTAGATTGCAGTTAGAAACATAGTCGGCCACGCTTGGATAAGAGGATATGAGGGGTGTGTGCTCAACTATTCAGACGTGGTCTCATAGCTCTTATCCAACATTATGGACCTGGTTATGGATGGTGAGTTCGTGCATGCTCTAGCAGCTAGTTTGTTTTTTTAAAATATTTATACTATTGAAAGGTGGGAATCGGCAGTCTCTACCTACAGAATGGACCAGGGAGATGCTCTAATTGGTGGACTTTTTAATCTTGCAGCTATGCGTACCTCTCCCCCACAGAAAGCAATCTATAGGGCCTTGCAAGCCAGTATCAAATCTTTGAGCAGTGGAAAATTGATGATGCGCTGCGGTCTCACTATTTTTTGGTTATCAAGAAAAAAGCTGATAGGATCAAGGATGTGTTCACGGCCATCCGGTTCCTAAGGATTCATGCCCCCGATCTAGCTCCAGGAACGCCTCGTTATGCATTAGAGGATCCTGACAAAGGAGCTCAGTCTTCTGCGGGAATGGATCTAGAAGAGCAGAATCTCCCAACAGCTCCAACAGCGGCATGAAGAGGTGGTGATGGGTTGCGTGTTTGGCGTCCTAGTATAGGAGGTTGGCTTGTTAGTGTCTGTTTCGAAGGTGGTAAGGGGTGCTCTGGTCTTTTTGGTTTGGGGTGGTCTTTTTTGTCCATCCGTGTTGTGGCGGTTTAAGCAGTGTTCGCCCGGGTGATGCCTATATTTTTAGTCTTTCTATTTTCTTAGTTTATATTTTATGTCTCAGGACTGCTATGGTTTTTTTTGTTGTTTTTTTCTTAATTTGGACTTGGCTTCGGCCATAATTTTTGTAATATTTTCAATCTATCTTTATCTATGGATGTTCATACACCTTTTTTTGGTTAAAAAAAAAATTTGCCGATTACAATTACGTGGTCCAAGATCCAAAGACCTGCCAAACATTTGCTAATGCTATATTTGGGTGGTGGAAGTTGCGAGAGCCTTGATTATTCGACACTTTTGCAATGTTGCACACTTTCCTTGTAATGATTCACATAGACATGCTTAAAGAGGGCAAACTTGAAATGGAGGCCATAGTACCTACATTTCAAAATGGCGGGAACCAAGATGATATTCAGCATTGTATAGATATCAAAGGCAGATTCACAAGAATATTGTCCCCTTTCGTGCCACTTCCCTGATTATTAACTTTCTTCAAGCAAGGTATAGTTTTTCCCTTTGCTAAAATTATCATAATCAATCAGCTTTCACCCCTAATGCCCTTGCTTATTTAAGCTTAACATTTTTATTCTATTTAGGAAATATAATAATATTTAGTAGGCATGAGTTTTCCACAGTCCATGAATAAATTAGAGTGCTTCTGGATTAAACTGTGTATGTTTTTGCTTCAACGTTTCGGATCATGCTTAATGATCCATCATCAGGAAGAGGACAATATTTTTTTTTAGAGGTAATTATTTCTAATGAACATAGATATAGGCATCTTTATTATTACTAGTTGATACAATATATTGAATAAACTTACATTTATATAAAAAAAATCCTTCGTTAAGAGAGTTACAACTTAATCCTTCTCTTTAAATTTTAAAAATTAAATTTTTTAAAAACTTGTTTTATAATTTTCGTTATGTAATTTTTGTTTTGCATCTTTATTAAGAGTTAATATTTTTACTTAACTAAAAATAAATTAACATAGATTTAAAGGTGTAAAGTGTAAATTTTTTATTTTTATTTTTAATTTATATATCATTTTATCTGAATCTCTATAGTACGTGATTTTGATTTATTTGGCAGGTGTATCAAAACATGGAGGTTCAAAGAGAGAAAGCATATGAAATATCCATGTTTTCTCTGTGGCAGCACATAATTAATTCCTCTAGGTTGAAGAAAACATGCAGATTTAAAGGAAGCAAACATATATAATATTTGTGTTTTATTTTCTTTGTAATGGGTTTCCTAATAATTTCTAAATAATTTGGATTGTATATACAAACTCTTACATTTCTTGTTACTTTAGATTGATGTGTTACTTTCTTTCATAATTGATGACCAGTATGGAAAGAACAAACTATCTATATGTTGAAGCAATTTATTACTATCCATTTGCTCTTGAAGAAAATGTTTAATAAGATTGAGTCATTGAAGGGAGTGATTAAATGTAATCATTATTATGATTTATATCTATTAATTATTATATTTAATTATATTTTCAAAATTATATAATGTATTTTTTAAATTGATGTAATGTTTCGAGTTGAATTGATGAACAAATACAATTTAGAAATTTATATTATATGTTAAATTTATATTAAACGTTATTTTGCAAATTTGAATTTGGGTTTTGAAAATTTAAAAATTTAACTAATTGAACTCATTATTTTAACAATATACCAATAGTTTACATTAGACATCATAATAATCATTCATTATTATAGCTTTCTACGTTAATTTTAATTGACATTGCTAACATATTACAGATTTTAAAAAAATAACTTAATCTTTCGATATCAAACAATAGGAGATCCTGATTATTTTTACTCAATAATAATTTAATATTTATTGTAAATAATTGCCCTACCATTATGGTTATAAGAGTTCACTTTTATAAACTATTCGATAGTTAGCTTTGATGCCCATGGATAGTGTACTCCCATCATAGACTTACAGCATTTTGTTATTACTCTAACTTCTTTGTATGTAGATTTATGTATCTTCAATTAGGTTCATATGGACAATAATTCTTGGTCACTCAACCCAATTCATGCAAGGTGATAGTACAAGTAGTTATTGTTATCCAAATGAAATTGAATGTCTAAGAAAAGGTATTAGAAACAAAATCTCATCTACTAGGACAAAGAACATGCAAAATGAAAAATCACTGTGGCTCTCAACTACTAAGTAAGCATACTCTCACTACTAGTTGCATTAAAAAACTTTTAAATACGATGAAGAGTGAAGAAAAGGAATTCTAATAAATATCCAAATTATTTAAGGCATAAACACCCCAATCATTTATTCTCTCATTTTCTTAGCCTTGTGCCATTCCTAATATCTCTTTCATATCATTTCACTTTAGTTTCCTCAATTGCAATTCACAAACTAGATAAGTAATCTTCTTTCTTCCTCTAAAGGCAATAGATACATTTTTTTCGGTATAAATTTTAAAGAATTGGTTTTGTATTTTGATGATCATAATTGATCCAACATTGTAGAGTTGTGAGATTTGATAATAGATGGATCCCTTATTGAGCACCAATCATCAATTGTTGGGTATCCCTTATAAAATTGAGAGGATCCTCAACAACCTCTCACACACCTTACTTGTGCCCTCAAGGCCATGACCTTTACTACCATTAATATCAAAATCTACATGAACTCTCATGTTCTTATAAATTTATAATTGACATGGGATGATCCTAGAATAGTGTGTTCCACTTTTTGGTCTAATTGGGTCACTAAAATTAGCATTTTTTTCAATCAAATTTTCACTTTCTTCACTTATAGCAAGCAAAACATTAATAATTTTGAGATTTTATGTGTGGATTCTAAATATATATTTTTAAAAATTTTAAAAAGAATTTCTCTTGTTTTTTAAACATTTTTTAACAAGTTGATATACTTTATAGTAATTTTAAGAAATAATATTATACCATAATGCATCATTTTTTATCAGTAAATTTGGCTATAAGGAGTTGTACCCATTAATATTAATAGTCAAAATAATTATAGCTTCTAGGTTTCTCTAATGGAGGGTTGAAGCTAAAAAACCTTGCAAGGATACATTCTTATCAAAATGCTAACTACAACTTTACTATACATTTATATTTCTATTTCTATTAAAGCATAATCTTTTCTTTATCCTTGGACTTGTGAAACAATAGCAACATCTCCTGCTTCACTTGATTCTAAGCGTCTAGACTTGACTACAAATGACCAACCCATCTCCATCAAAGAAGAATCACCTATAGCAACCTTTAGGTACTCAATACCCCATTTTGCCTAATGCTTACATGCATTGTCATCTTGTCCAAAAGTCATTATGATGATCGGCACCCATGGACCTAAATATGGTAGGTATATTATCGGCTAGGTCCTAGTACCAAGATGAAAACCTAACCCCAATAATGCATCATCCAAAATTTTCATCATTCTACAATGTCATTGAGGCTTGATAAGGGACCCAACTACCATATGAATGAATTTATTTTGTTCACCCACATACAGAATACCATAAGCAATGTATGCAAATGATATCTTGAATACTTGTTGCCTAAGATTCATGCTGCCATTTTGAAAAGCACTTGTATGGCTGAGATGATTGATCCAAATCTAGGTTGGCACACTTCAAAGGTAGAAAGATAATTAATTGAAATTACAAGGAAACATTACTTGGTATTAATTAAGGTGGATGTGTGGTAGTCAAATGGTATACTCTTTGTACTTGATGAGGTAGGGTTATTCTTAAATCATTTGTTTTTGTCAGAAATTAGGATCTTAGGATACTAATCATTATTAAATAAAATAAAATAAATATGAACTTGAGAATATACAAGCATGAGTTTAAACATGTATTACACAAGATATACATGGGGAAAACCTTTTAGGAAAAAAAACCCATAAAGCATCATTTTATTAAACACTTACAAACAATAGTCTTGTTTGATGGAAAAGAGGGACCTAGGCCAAGAGGTTAAACCA
This sequence comes from Cunninghamia lanceolata, assembly GCA_027924645.1. Classification (NCBI taxonomy): domain Eukaryota; kingdom Viridiplantae; phylum Streptophyta; class Pinopsida; order Cupressales; family Cupressaceae; genus Cunninghamia; species Cunninghamia lanceolata. The sequence goes on along the minus strand of BSBN01000116.1, from coordinate 4,901,747 downwards.
AGTCAGACCCTCTTCCATTAACATTGTGTCACAAACCAATCTTGGCTTCTACCGTTGAGGGAGAGACAAACTTCAGGGGTTTTGCCTCTTTGTTGTATAGATTAGTGACAAACCAAATTCAACCAATCTAGCAAGGGTAAATGATTAAACCCTAAATGAGCAAGATTGACCTATAGATGACTGTCAGAAACCAAAAAAAAAAATTAGAATAGAGAGCATACATGAGAAAAAAGAGCAGAACAAGAATCTAGAATGAGAATGCCAGAGGTACCATGGCGCTAGGTGCCCTAGACCCTTTCTAGGGTTTTGTAGAAATTAAGGATTTTTGCCAGACCTGCACCTGCAAACCCTTCCTTTTCCCAGACTGATATCTCCTAAAACCTGTTTCTTCAACCTATACATGCAAAAGAAAGAAAAAACATTTTGGATATATAGGATCTTGCCTTAGTCAAGCCCCCATATCACTAATCCTAACTCACATATAGCCAAGATTAGAACAAGATGTTGTGTGTGCTCATAAACCCTATGTGTGAGCAGTAGCATGCAAGATCTAATCAAATGTATCAAACCCTAGCCCTAGATGACTCAAAAAAATAGGAATAGGAATGATCAAAGATATGCTTCACTCAAGGATGAGGATTCAACAAAGGTTTGATGAATAAGAAGGTGATGCAACCATACCTTTGGAGGGTACTCAATCCAATCTCAAGTTAGTTATTCCAACCCTTCTCACAATCATGAAAAGTGTTTCAACCTAGGAATAGTGAGATAGACTCAAGATCTCACTTCCTAGCCTTCATACAAATCCTTCCAAGATCAAAGTTCCTCACTTGATCAATAGAAACTTCAAATAATTTAATAGCATAGGGAGCATAACATTTGCATAGAGAGCTTGTATCTAGATCACGTCTAGTTTCAAATGAAATAGGTTGCTTGCTTTTATACAAGGCTTAAGAGTAGAGTGATTTGAATTAAATAGCTTACATCACGTGCCAAAAAATAAATTTGAGTTTAGGGTCGGTCTAACCATCATTAAAGGTGACTTGTGGACCTAAATTACCTCCTTAAAAACATAGGAGGGACGACGTCGCTAGGCACCCTAGGCCCTTTAGGTAAATTTAGGCATAATCCTACATTTAATATGGTGTTAACCCTAACCCCTAACCCCTAAACTTGACAAACCCTAAACCTCTATTTCCCTATCTCTCCCTTATCTCCCTATTCTCTAACATCTCTCTACCTCTCAATCTCTCTCCCTATCCCTCAAGACATCTCACTCACTCTCTTTCTCCCTATCTCTCCCCTTCATCTCTTCTATCTCTCCCTATCTGTCTCCTCTAGATCACTCTACCTATCTATCTCTCCCTATCTCCCTATCTCTTACCTCATCTGTCTCCTTATTTCTCTCCTCTATCTCTCCCTCATGCTTATCGATGAATGAAATGAAAACAAGAAAACTAGGACTCTCTCTCTCTCTCTCTCTCTCTCTCTCTCTCTCTCTCTCTCTCTCTCTCTCTCTCTCTCTCTCTCACTTATCGACAAAGAACATGGAAATAAGAAAACTAAGGCATGCAAAGAGAGATGAGGATATAAATTGGGAGGATGAAATGGAAACAAGATAAAAAAAAGTTCATTGGATGGGAAGAATGATGAGGAGAGGTAGAAAATAGTAAAATAGGGAAAATTTGTATCTAAAGGGAATTTGGAAATGAAAAGGAAAACTAGGAAAGCTAGGAAAAGGAAAACTAGGAGGTAGATAGGTAAGAGAGAGAGAGAGGGTAGGAGGTAGAGAGGGGAGGGATGTAGAAAGTGAGAGAGAGGGTAGGAGGTAGAGAAGGGAGGGAAGAAGAGAGTGAGAGAGAGGGTGGGAGGTAGAGAGGGGAGGGAATTATAGAGTGAGAGAGAGGGTAGGAGGTAGAGAGAGGGGGTAAGTAGAGAGAGAGAGAGAGGGTAGGAGGTAGAGAGGGGAGGGATGTAGAGAGTGAGAGAGAGGGTAGGAGGTAGAGAGGGGATGGAAGTAGAGTGAGAGAGAGGGTAAGAGGTAGAGAGGGGAGGGAAGTAGAGAGTGAGAGAGAGGGTAGGAGGTAGAGAGGGGAGGGAAGTAAAGAGTGAGAGAGGGTAGGATGTGTTGACCTATTTTCCTCTGCCCAGAGTCAAATAGCCCAACTTCAAAATCTTGTTGAAATCCCTTGACACTTAACTATGCAAGCCTAAAAACCTTCAAATTCTAGTGTTCTGCCTTGTAAAAAACCTTGAAAATTTATCTAGGGAATCCTTGTAGAAAACCCAAAAAAATAAAGAAAATTTGAAGCTTTTGCCTCATTTTTTTGTCCCCCTTTTGGCATTTATCACAAAAATTTCATGTTCATGAACTAACAAAAAATGACTAAGGCATGAAAGGCTCTTTCTCCCTTTATCGGCAAAATTCAAGTTTTATGAACTCAAAGAAAGTTCACTTTTTCTCAAGTTTTGCCGATTCAGGAATTTGTCAATAAAGCTACATAAGGGTAGGTGTCTTCAAAACTATCTAAGGCAAAAACAAAGGAAAGAATGCCTTTATCAATGATTTTGCCTAGTCGCAAACTTCTTGAAAGTTCAAAAATTCTTTGGTTCGCTAACTGGGCAATTTCCCAATAAAGGGAAGGCAAAGAGAAGGTTGGTGAGAATTGGCTAAGTTAAAAGAAAGAAGGAAAGGCTTGTTAGAAAATTCCAAGAAGAGCGAACATTCCTTAAGTTCAAAATTTTGACGATTCACTGACAAGGCAAATCGCTAATAAAGGGTGAAGATAAAGAAGTGACTAAGGCAAAGAAGAAGGTAGGTGAGAGAAGGAGCTTGAGAAAAGGTAGATTTGCCAATAAAGGGAAGTTTTAGAGAAGGCATGACGAGTTCAAGGTTCTCTTGGTTCGCCGATAGCATACTTTTGTTGATAAGGCAAGGATGAAGTAAGGCCAATGGCAAAGTTCACAAAGGTGAACTTTTACCGATAAAGGGCAAAAGAAGACAAGCAAAGATAGTTGAAGAAAATAATATTTTTTCTAATAAGGGCAAAAGATGACATAATGAGAATGGTTTAGGATGAAGAGGGAGTAACATCTTTACTCATTGATTTGAAACAATACAGTGCAATAGATTTATACAAGGATGATGCAGTTCACATAACTGTATATAAGTTATAACTACAACATTGTTGTAATTAACAATGTAATACCATTGTTGCTATAACTATTCACCAACATTCCCCCTCTTATTACATTGTTCCTGCAATAGTACCAAGGGACCTTCCCTGAATGGTAACATACTAAAAAAAGATGATTACATAATATGAATACATATTTTATAGAAGATCTTCTCCCAAAGAACAAATCCTAAACTAAGTGGGGCTCCATCATGATGTCTCATCTACCTTTGGAAAGGCATAGCTTCGAGCTGTGTTCTTGAGCTCTTTAGTCCCGAACTCTCAAATCATAGAGTCTTGAATTATTCAACAATGAACCTAAGAGATACAATAGATCTTTGCCATTGTCTAGTGACCACGAAAGGGTATATAATTCTCGATCATATACTCTTTGAAGCTCACTAGAAAACAATCCATATTGAGCTCAACACCAAATCCAAAACTTGTTTCCAAAACAAAATCTTTATAAAACATACTTTCTTCAAATCCGTCAGAATCAACAAAGAAAAGCAAAACAACCAAAACCAAAAATGCTCCTCATGCAAACCATCATCTCAAAGTCAGAAGCTAACTTGAGATGATGGAAAATTGATGAAAGTAAAAGCATCATTTCTTCTTACTTCAAATTGATGTGTTACTTTCTTTCATAACTGATGACCAATATGAAAAGAACAAACTATCTATATGTTGAAGAGATTTATTACTATCCATTTGGTCTTGATGAAAATGTTTAATAAGATTGGGTCATTGAAGGAAGTGATTAGAGATAATCATTATTGTGATTTAGATGTATTAATTATTATATTTAATTATATTTTCAAAAAATCATATAATTTATTTTTCAAATTGATATAATGTTTCAAGTTGAATTGATTAATACTTAAAATTTATAAATTTATATTATATGTTAAATTTATATTAAATGTTATTTTGCAAATTTGAATTTGGATTTTAATAATTTAACTAATTAAACTCATTTTTTTAACAATACAAGAATAGTTTACATTAGACATTGTAATAATCTTTCATTATTACAAATTTCGTCACTACTTTTAATTAGCATTGCTAACATATTACAGATTTTACATAACTAGTTTAATCTTTTTATATCAAATAGTAGAAGATATTGATTGTTGTTATTCAATAATTATTTTTGTTTTTACTATAAACAATAGCCTAGGATAATGCTGTGGTCTGGCATTACTGCAAGGAAGGTGGAATCAACCCTTTTCTGGAATGCCTTAATGGATTTGATGAGAAATTGTCTGTGCAATTTGCCCGGTCCTGGCAAAATTGTAGAGTTACTGTTGGGAGAATTAGGTTCGAGATCTCTAAGCAAGTAATTGCCATGGGGATTCGTCTGTCTACTAAGGGGACTAAGTTGCAAAGGAAGGCGAAAGTGGCGGACCATTCAAACCAGAAGTTGTTTTTAGGGAAAGGAGAAGAACTTGTTCCCTACCAGGGAGGGTTTGAACGAGCCAAGCTGCCAGAGCCGTGGGATGAAATGTGTTTCCTCCTCATGAAATACTTCACTTTGGAGGGTCAGTTTACCAAGTTTTATAATTACCACCTCCCTTTGCTTAATCATTTTAGGTGCAATGCTCTTATCAGTTTCCCTTTCTATTTATTGTCATCCCTTGAACACTTAGTCTTTAGGGCTAAAGCTAAGATGGATAAGAAACCTTCCAAAAAACCTATCCCTTTGCACCAAGGTCTTATCCTCTATTTATACAATTTCATCTTGCTTTGGAGCTGCCTAAGCCTATCTAGACTCATAGTGCTGAGGTTTCTGCCAACCTTGATGATATTGCCATTTCTGAAGAACCTTGCCCTTCCCCTGCTTCTCATAAAATGAAAGGAGTTTCTTTTTCTCTATCCACTAAAGAGACCACCATGGTAAAAGTTACTCATACTCCAGCTTCTAAAGGGAGTGTGAAAAGCAAGAAGAGGAAAATCAGGGAGTTGGAGGAGGATATTGTGGGGGACACTGTGGGGACCCCTAAAAATCTAAGCAGTGACCTTGTGGGACCTGGCAATAAAAATAAAGATAATCTGTCTGCAAAAGAAAAGAAGGAGGGTTTCTCTTCTAGGGTTAGGAGGTCAGGTAGGATAGCTAGTAAGCCTGCGTCGCAAGCTAAACTGATTGAATATTCTGAAAGTGCTTCTGATGCCTCCACACAGGGGGATGATCAACTGAATTCTTAAGACCTTGAGGTTCAAGAGATCTTTAAAGATGAAGCAAGTAAGACTGAAAGGAAACAGGTTGATGATTTGGGAGGTGCTGACGGTGACCCTGAGGACAATGCTGAAGAAGGGGAGAGGATGTTTGTGGAGGAGGCTGGTGACAAGACTGAGGAAGGGGATGACCACATGCATGATATTGCTATCCTGAGGGGTCGTGTGGAGGAGTTGGAGCAGAAAGTTTCTTCTATGGGAGAGCTCATAAGCAGCGTGCTTCGTCATATGGCATTGCTTAACCTCTCTCTATTGCAAAATCTTGGGACTCATGCTGATGATGAAAAGGAGGAGAAATTCAAAAAATGGATGAATTTGTTGAATTTCTAGCTAAAGGATGGGAGAATGTTTCTCCTTAGTTCTATTTCTTTTTATGTTGTCTATCATCTGCTACTTTCTATCTGCTATCTATAGGTTGTTTATGTTGTTTATGCGGGTTATGCTGTAGTGGTTTTGAAGTTCTTTTTGTGCTTGAGCCTCTGGGGTCTCTTTTTGTCTTAATGTAAGGGTTCGGCCCCTGGTTTTTGCTGACTTATATAATCAAAAACAATAGCCTAGAATTATGGCTAATAGAGTTCACTTTTCTAAGCCATTTGATAGTTACCTTTGATGCCCATGGATAGCGTACTCCCATCATATACTTAACACCATTTTTTTGATAATATAACTTCTTTGTATGTAAATTTATGTATTTTCAATTAGTTCATATGGACACTAATTCTTGGCCACATAAACCAATTCATGCTTCTTGCTAAAGATAGTATAATTTATCTATACTATCCTTAGCAAGCGGCATGCCAAGTTTAGCACATTAACTCTCCATTATTGCTTCGTTTAATCCTACCGTAAGAATAAGGATGGGGGATTGAGAAAAATATCTTGCCACAGAAAAGGGGAGCTATCACAATGATAATCCTCCTTCTTGTCTATCACCATGTTGGCCAACTTGTTAGCCACCCCATTGGCTTAATTCACTAAAAGAGTTACAGCTTAATTCTTCTCTTTAAATTTTTAAAATTAAATTTTCTTAAAACTTGTTTTATAATTCTAGTCATGCTTATTTAAATTCTCCCCTTATTTTTGAATCAAACGTTGAATGTTTTTGCTCTAGTAAAACACCAAATGTATAAAGATGGACATTTCATAAATGTTGAGGAATGGGTGTAATTTTTATTGTTTTTCTTTTTTAACAGTTAATATTGATATCTAACTAAAAAGTAAATTAACATAGTTTAAAGGTGCAGTAAAGTGTAAATTTTTTATTTTTATTTTTATTTTTAATTTATATGTCATTTTATGCGAGTGTTTTAAGTATACTATTATAGTACATTATTTTGATTTATTTGGTAGGTGTATCAAAACATGTAGGTTGGAAGAGATAAAGCATGTGAAATATTTGTGGTTTCTTCGTGGCAACATATAATTAAATCCTCAGGGTTGAAGAAAGCATGCAGATTTAAAGGAAGCTAACATAGATAATATTTGTGTTTTATTTTCTTGGTAATAGTGTCCTAGTAATTTCTAATAATTTGGATTGTATATACAAACTCTCACATTTCTTCTTACTTCAGATTGATGTGTTACTTTCTTTCATAATTGATCACTAGGATGGAAAGAACAAGCTATCTATTTGTTGAAGAGATTTATTACTATCCATTTGTTCTTGAAGAAAATGTTTAATAAGATTGGGTCTTTGAAGGGAGTGATTAGAGGTAATCATTATTGTGATTTAGATGTATTAATTATTATAGTTAATCATATAATTTATTTTTTAAATTGATGTAATGTTTCAAGTTGAATTGATTAAGAGTTACAATTTAGAAATTTATATTATATGTTAAATTTTTATTAAATATTATTTTGCAAATTTGAATTTAGATTTTGAAAATTTAATAATTTAACTAATTGAACTCATACTTTTAACAATATACCAATAGTTGCAATTACATCATGGTGCAAACCTAGGGCAAAAGACAGTGGAAGAACATAATTGATTGCTGGAATGATAGACAATAAAGTGATTAGGGGTGCTTGTCTTTGCAGTTGGAATTGAGCAAATACAGAATTCCCTTATTCCCTAGAGAGGATGAAATGCTCTGGACCCAGGATAAGAAGGGGGCCTTCTCGTTTAAATTGGCTTACAATATGTTGACCAACAGTGGTGAGGACAATAGTTTGTGGAAGAAAGTCTGGAACAAAAACCTGACTCCTAAGATTAACTTTTTCTGGTGGTCTGCCACCCACCTCAAAATCCTTACTACTGATAACCTCAACAAGAGAGGTTTCCAACTGGTTAACAGATGTGTTTTATGCCAGAAAGAGGAAGAATCTATACATCACATTCTTTTCCACTGTGATTTCACCAAAGAAGTCTGGGGAAGAACCTTCGATAAACTCAGCTTAGTCTAGGTTCTCAATGAAAAACTAGAGGATTTCATTCAAGGCTGGCTCTCTCCCTTCACTCACCTAAGAATTAGAGAGATTCGGAGGTAAATCCCCCTTGAATCTTGGGTGGAGTATTTGGAAAGAAAGGAATAATAGAATTTTCATGGATAAGGCTAAGAGTGCCAATGATGTCTTCTTCTCCTTTAGCAGGATGGTCTCAAAAAATACTTCCATCATCACATTGAAAGCTACTAAGAAATCTCCCACTCAGATTGAAATTCAAATCGCCAAGAGCTTAGGTCTGACTGCTGATATGACCACCTTTGACAATTCTAAGAAGATTGCCAAGAAAAAATGCCATTTGTAGACCTCCCCCAAAGGACTGGGTCAAACTCAATTTTGATGGTGTAGAGAAAAAGACCACTAGCTTGGCCAGTGGAGGTGGTGTTATCAGGAGTGATCAAGAGAAACTTATTGCTACTTATGCTAGGGGCATTGGTAACTAGTCCAACAATGTGGCTGAGGGGTTGGCCCTTTTATGGGGGCTCAAACTTGCCCTCTCATTGGGAATGGAAAAGATTCAAGTAGAGGGAGATTCTAAAATTATTATTGATGCTTCTCTTGGCAGGACTAACAACGGATGGAAACTTAAGGATATCACTAAGGATATTAAAAGCATACTAATAGGGTTCACTGAAAAGGAGATATGGTATACCTATCGGGAAGGTAATAAAGTGGTTGATGGCATGGCCAACCTGGGTCAGAACCTGAGCAATTCAAGATGCTAGAAAAAGCTAGAAAACCTACTTACACATATCCAAAGCCTCCTTTGTAAGGACCAAAGTTTAATATCAAGCTCTCAATGAGTTTAGTATATATGGATTCCTTGCCTAAAGTGTGCCTTAGGTGCCATATGGGGATTACTACTAGTAATATTAATTGTAACATTATTAAAGGTTCCAGAAGATCCAGTGGCGGAATGACTTATTGCCAGATCAGCTTGAAGAGTATTACCAACCACTACCGTATGATGTGTAACCAAAGCACCATGATGACTTGGACACTCTGTGGGATTAATGACATGGCCACTCATATGACCTATTGGATCTTTCTCTCTGAATCAGCAAAGGGTTTGCCAATTCCAATGCACAGGTAGATTCGGCCAACAAATACAGGAGGTTGCATGAGCTGCCTCCCCTTCACTTCTGGTTCTGCCACACCAAGGGGGGTATCCCTATAGCTAAAGATTTAACTTTGACTCACCCAATAGAAAGATTTAGCTTTACAACAACAGGCAGAATACTCTCATGTTTAGACCAAGATTTGCATGATAAATCACAAGTTTGGCAATATTTTTGGACATATCTAACTGGTTAGGAATGAGAGTATGCAAGGGTCCTATTTCTACTCCTACAAACTAATAGGTTGGAATTATGAAATGATTTGTGTTTATGTTTTGGATGCAAGACAGGGGGTTTTGGATCATAACTACTACACAAGAGCAGACCGGTGCCTATCTCAAGGCAAGGACTCAACTAGACATATACAAGTGAATGATTTGCACTGGCATTCAAGTTTCAAGGGGTCAAATTGGTATATTCCTTACAAACACCACCAAGAATGAGTATTTAGCTATCTCTACTTACAAACATCCCTGCTGCCCTACAATCTTCTTCATACTTAACCTAAAATAGTTTAATCCACTCCTTGAATGGAGGTCAAAAGTTAAGCATGCAATATAGAAATCTATATCCTAGAATCTTAGTAACCCTTAGCAACCAAATTCAAAAGAAAGGATGCATATAGCCATGGGGACAAATAGCTAAACACATGCAACAAAGCATTTTTCATATAAAAATAACATGAAACTAAACATATGTGCAACGTGTATTCAAATGCAACTCATAAACTCACAAAAGAGATAGAATAGCCAAAAAGCTCTGTTCTTCGTTATTTCCTCCAAAATTTTTGCCCAAGTCTTCAACAACAAAAAAATGAGTGACACAGTCCTGATATACCCAGAACATGTACTCAGCCATTAATTAGAATGTCATATCAAAATACGAGATACAATGCACCATCTAAATAGCGCTGAAAACATTCAATGCTCCAGGTAGAAGAAGAGGACAAGGTAGGTGGGTTGGGGATGTGAGCCGCCGACTGAAGATTTTCACCCTTAATTGGGTAGTTGACTTGTCAATCAAGACCATGCCTCTGTAAATTTTTCCATTAATGGCCAACCTACCCGCAACTTCTAGAAATACAACAGTTGTGTGCTTTGCAATTCTATTCCATTTGAAATGCAACCGCGGACACACAGGATATCCTTCCTGTGAAAATTTGAAACAGGGCTGTCGATTTATTTCCTCCCGCCGAGATCTGCAACTTCAAATCACTTTGAAAAGTCATTGACCAATGAGATCATGCCACATAGGTGCCCTTTTTCCATCACTGACTTTTCCCTCTTCCATTTTACCTTTTTTGCCCTTTTTGGCTTTTCACCATCAAATCTTTGTATATGCAGTTGTATATACATACAACTGCCTTTGGACATGTGTCACCCCCTGATTGGATCACCATTGATAAGAATTTGCATCTTCATCACTGATCCATTGTATCTCCTTTTGCATCTGTGGTTGTACACGAGATTTTATATACATATAATCACCTGGATTCAAAGGCGGACCCCAAATCCTTATGAAACAAATTGAAATCGCAATCAGGTCCAACTTGCATCTTCCTTCCTTTATATATCACCTTTTATATTGATTGTATATGCAAACATACAATGACGAATATACATACAAAGTGGAACTCAAAAGATTATCGGCCACATTTGATTCCTCAAAACAGGTCTAGCTTGTATCTTTTCCTTTTGTATATCGGCCTTGTATATCGCATATACGATCCGAATATACAAGCAGAACTGTATACAATCACTTGTACATTGCAAAAATGCATCTGACCTTTGTATGCTACCATTGTATATTCCCTTGTATCTGCCCTTTGTATGTCTAAACATACAATGTGAATATACAAGCGAAAGATGTATACAAACATGTCTGCCTTTATTAATTAAACTGCATACCTTTTCAGGTCCAGGCCTTGTATATTAGGAATGTATATTGCATTTGCATGTGCGATTGTATGTGCAAAGATATAATCACCTATACATGCAATTGGTGGGCCCCAGGCTTTGTATCTATTGCTTATGTATAGACTTTGCATATCTCTTCTTTGCACCTGCGACTTGTATATGGGATACAATCACCTTTGTATGTGCGGACCCCACCACTACTTAACCCGATTTGAATCTTTTTGAAGTCTGCCAATGTATCTTACTTGTTGTATATCGAATATATAACAACATATACATGCAAACTTTTACATACAAGCATGGAATCTTCGATGGAATGTGTGATATACAACCACACTTTTACCTCCAAAAATGCATATGAATGCCAAATACAAGCCCGATATGCATACAATGATGCATACAACTATTGTTTTCACCATTTCTGAAGCTAATTGAACATTATTTTCAGGTCTGCCAATGTACAACTACACTTGTACATACAAAGACACATACAAGCAGCCATATACAAAGATACATGCATAAAAATGTGAAGGCCGACGGACTTAGAATTTTTTTGATTTAAATGAAAGGGCCTGCAGATGAATGTTTGAAACCTTAAATCCAAGTGGGCACCACCATTGGCTCCGTCTGGGGATGCATGCCTCTTACAGGCATGGCAAGAACTATAGATCTCTGGGATGCAGGCCGAGTGTCATATCCATTGGGCATAGAGTCAAAGCTACACCAACCTGCATCACAAATCACATTTTTTTTTTAAATTCCAAAAAGGAAAAACCAATATTTTCCTTTGTCAAATACTCATTTTTCTTTTGATTTCTTTAAATGAAGCTTGAAAATATTTAACCATCTGCAGCACCCTACTTTGCAATTGGTTGTGCCACTGCCTATTTCTCTTTCTTTAACAAATCTACAACAAGCTTCATCAGCATACATTATCATCAGTTGTAGAATGTCATCATCATATGAGTCACCAATGCTGCTTGGAAAAATAATAAACTCATATGAAACAAATGAATCCACATCAGAATTTTTCCCTTCTTCAAAAAATAAGAGCTCCTCTATATTAAACACGCAATATTGAGGCACAAGCAACATCTCATAATCATATTCATTTTTATAAACATTCAAGTATCCATCATCATTATGCTCAGCAATTTTATCATTAAGGTCCACCTGGAATGTCTCAAGAGAAGGCATAAATAGCTTAGAGTGCAGCCCTTCACTGAAAGCTTTGTAGTCATCCCTGCAACTAACACTATCCCCAACTGTATGAGCACACACATCTGCAACTTGTCCATTCACATCTAAATAGTGACCCTATTTTTCCTCTTCACCAATGCACTGATAATCAATAGCAAAAGTTTCAACCTCTACACTGTAAAGGTAATCAGAATTTTCAAGGAAACACTCATATTCAGCATCCATATATATTTTATCATCTGAAAGGCTCACATATGCATCTGAATGTTGATAATCACTAACATATTCATTGTCGTCCCTTGAATCTACATCTTCTGTAATCAAAGTGGAGCTCTACATATCCACCATGTACAAATAATCATGAATAACTGGGATATGCCTATTGCTGCAGGACACAACTTCATGTATATCTTTCATTTCATCTGAAATGCATTTTGTATTTGCAGGCTTTTCTTCTAGAGGCTGAAAACAATCTTTGTCTTCACCGTTACAAGATGTCCCCACATTTTCTACAACATCTTCTTCATTTTTATGCATCACATCATGACTACACCAATTGTTCTAAAATACATTCCCTTTTGCAAAATCATCTCTCAATGGACACACTGGGAAAGCTGAAATATATTCACTTTGAAAACTATTTTGAAGTCTTGCAGTCATGAAACCTATTGGCATTCCATATTTCTAATTATTTTCAATATCCATAGAAAATTTGTAGGCCTGGTGAAGTGTAACTAGTTCCTTATCTCTCAATAAATAACGCATTTCTTCATCAAATGCAGCCAAATAAGTTGCCAAGCACAATGCATCATTGGGTCTTATATATTTAGAAATCTACTTGAGCAACTTAATAAATCTAAGATTAAAGGATGGAACCAGTTCTTCCTCTTCCTTTTGAATATTCATGAAATGTATGATCAATGAGGCCAAATCAAAATTTTCACCAAACTGCTCTAGGAATGCAATTTCTAAATCTACCCATGAAGAAACTGAACACACAGGTAGGTCTGAAAACTAGACCCTAGCATCATCCTCCAATGACTGAACAAAGAGTCTCATTACTACATCTTCAGCCTCTACCTCATAATCTTCTATCAAATTACAAAAAATTTGCAGATGTTTATTTGTAGACTCAGAATTTAATCCACTATATTTCGGCAAACAATTTCTAATCTTATTGGGGATAACATTTGTGTAACCACTCATTCCTATGAAATTCAGAGCTTTATATCTTTCAATAAAAAATGGTCTTCTTTGAGAGCACAACCAGGACTATTGCTCTATTTGAATCATTTCGAGTGAAAAGATGGAATACCTGGAAATATGTTGCAGCTTTGATAGGTTCAATCAACAGAGTCACCACCTCTCACAGAGAGGATAGAATATCAATAAGGCACTTTTGTTTTCTAGATTCATCATGCCTACAGAGCACCACATGGTCGTTCTTTGATATTCCTACAACTTCACCTGGGTTTTCTAAATCTTCAAATTGCTTGACTCCCCAATAGAGTTGCCACTTTGTTGGGTCTTTCAGATGGGCAAAAAGATAAAACTTTCAAATCAACTCCCCAACAGAGTCACCACTTTGTTGGATCTTTCTCTCCGAATCGGCAAAGGGTTTGCCAGTTCCAATGCACAGGTAGATTCAGCCAACAAATACAGGAGGTTGTGTGAGCTACCTCCCCTTCACTTCTGGTTCTGTCGCACCAAGGGGGTATCCCTATAGCTAAAGATTTAACTTTGACTCACCCAACAGGAAGATTTAGTTTTACAACAATAGGTAGAATACTCTCATGTTTGGACCAAGATTTGCATGATAAATCACAAGTTTGGCAATGTTCTTGGACATATCTAACTGGTTAGGAATGAGAGTATGTAGGGGTCTTATTTCTACTCCTACAAACTAATAGGTTGGAATTATGAAATGATTTGTGTTTATGTTTTGGATGCAAGACAGGGGGTTTTGGATCATAACTACTACACAAGAGCAGACCGGTGCCTATCTCAAAGCAAGGAGTCAACTAGATGTATACAAGTGAATGATTTGCACTAGCATTCAAGTTTCAAGGGGTCAAATTGGTATTTGCCTTACAAACACCACCCAAGAATGAGTATTTAGCTATCTCTACTTACAAACATCCCTGATGCCATACAATCTTCTTCATACTTAACCTAAAACAGTTTAATCCACTCCTTGAATAGAGGTCAAAAGATAAGCATGCAATATAGAAATCTATATCCTAGAATCTTAGTAACCCTTAGCAACCAGATTCAAAAGAAGGGATGCATACAACCATGGAGACAAATAGCTAAACACATGAAACTAAACATATGTGCAACGTGCATTCAAATGCAACTCATAAACTCACAAAAGAGATAGAACAGCTAAAAATCTTTGTTCTTCGTTATTTCCTCCAAAAATTTTGCCCAAGTCTTCAACAACAAAAAAATGAGTGACACAGTCCTGATATACCCAGAACGTGTACTCAGCCATTAATTACAATGTCATTTCAAAATGCTGCTAGATACAATGCACCATGTAAATTGTGCTGAAAACATTCAATGCTCGAGGCAGAAGAAGAGGAAAAGGCAGGTGGGTTCGAGATGTGACCCGCCGACTAAAGATTTTCGCCCTTAATCAGGTAGTTGACCTGTCAATCAAGACCATGCCTCTGCAAATTTTGCCATTAATGGCCAACCTACCCGCAACTTTTGGAAATACAACGGCTGTGTGCTTTGCAATTCTATTCCATTTGAAATGCAACTGCAGACACACAGGAAATCCTTCCTATTAAAATTTAAAATAGGGCCATCGATTTATTTCCTCTTGCTGAGATCTGCAACTTTAAATCACTTTGAAAAGTTGTTGACCAATGAGATCATGCCACATAGGAACCCTTTTTCCATCGCTAACTTTTCCCTCTTCCATTTTACCTTTTTTTCCCTTTTTTGCCTTTTCACCATCAAATCTTTGTATATGCAGTTGTATAAACATACAACTACCTTTGGACACATGTCACCCCCTGCTTGGATCACCATCGCTAAGCATTTGCATCTTCATTACTGATCCATTATATCTCCTTTTGCGTCTGTGGTTGCACATGAGATTGTATATACATACAATCACCTGCATACAAAGGCGGACTCCAAATCCTTATGAAACAAATTCAAATCGCAATCAGGTCTAGCTTGCATCTTACTTCCTTTGTATATCTCCTTGTATATTGATTGTATATGCAAACATACAATGGCAAATATACATACAAAGTGGAACTCAAAAGATTATCAACCACATTTGATTCCTCAGAACAGGTCTGGCTTGTATCTTTTCCTTTTGTATATCGGCCTTGTATATCGCATATACAATGCGAATATACAAGAAGAACTGGTTACAATCACTTGTAAATTGCAAACATGCATCTGACCTTTGTATGTTACCATTGTATATTCCCTTGTATCTGCCCTTTGTCTAAATATATAATGCGAATATACAAGCAAAAGAATTATACAAACATGTCTGCCTTTATCAACTAAACTGCATACCTTTTCATGTCCAGGCCTTGTATATTAGGAATGTATATTGCATTTGCATGTGCGATTGTATGTACAAAGATACAATCGCCTATACATGCAATTGGTGGGCCCCAGGATTTGTATCTGTTGCTTATGTATAGACTTTGCATATCTCTTCTTTGCACCTGCGACTTGTATATGGGATACAATCTCATTTGTATGTACGGACCCCACCATTGCTTAACCTAATTTGAATCTTTTTGAAGTCTACCAATGTATCTTACCTGTTGTATATTGAATATACAACAACATATACATGCAAACTTTTACATACAAGCACGAAATCTTCGATGGAATATGCGATATACAACCACACTTTTACCCTCAAAAATGCATCCGAATGCCAAATACAAGCCCGATATGCATACAACTATTTTTTTCACTATTTCTGAAGTTGATTGAACATTATTTTTGGGTCCGCCAATGTACAACTACACTTGTACATATAAAGACACATACAAGCGGCCATATACAAAGATACATTCATAAAAATGTGAAGTCTGACGGACTTAGAATTTTTTGGATTTAAATGAAAGGGCCTACATATGAATGTTTGAAACCTTAAATCTAGGTGTGCACCACTGTGACCTATTGTAGGATTAAGACTCCTAGACTCCATAGAACTAATATTCATGATTCTCATAATCATAATATGGGTTGGCATTTTAATTTGCATAAGGTGAATTTAAGGAGTTGTATCACTTTGAACTTGCGAGGTGACAAGTTGATCATTTGTCTTCATGCTTCGTGTTGCTCATTTATTCATATATCTAGAGGTAAATATCATTGGTTGCAAAGAGCTCTCCTTTTGTCTAATACTTCTGTGAAATATTGTTGCTCTTTGAACATGGGGGAGAGGACCCGTACTGAACCAAAGTCTTATGAGGAATTCAAAAGGAATGATACCATTTGGCATATTTGCCAAGAGGGCAGGGTGACTTCATATTTGGAGTGCCTTCAGGGGCACGACGAGAATTTATCTCTGCAATTTGTGCATTCTTGGGAGGATAGACATGTTCGTATTGGCAGAGTGGGCTTTGAAGTTTCTGAAGAGGTCATAGGGTTGGCTACGGGTATGCCCATTGACGGTGTGAAGCATAAGAAGACTAGTAAAGTCTCAGACCTGAAGGGAATGGCCCTATTCTTGAAAAAAGGTGAAGTGTTTCTTAGCCTACAAGGTGGGTTTGATAGAGAATAAATCCCTAAACCTTGGGATGATGTCTGCCATATGATTATCAAGTACTCTCTTAAAGGTACGCTTTGACGTTTCTTCCATTACCATTTCATTTTATTGAATCATTTTAGATGTAGCAAATTCATAAGCTTTATGTTTTACCTGCTTTCTTCCCTAGAAACCTCTATGGAGGTGGCAATTGAGAAGCAAAAGCTTGACCCTGAGAAACCCCCCATTCTGCTCCACCAGGGGCTTATTTATAGATTTTACAAGTTTCACTTAGCCCTCTATCCCCCAAGATTATTACCACTATCCGCATTGATAGTACCTCTATGAAACCTAAGCCTAAACTAAAACCTACCCATAGCAACCCTATGATTATCACTGAAGTCAGCCCGGCAAAATACATTCACTCCCACAAAAATTCTAAGGCCTCTTCATCCAAAAAGAAACCCCTTGTGTTGAACAACCCTAATAATCAAAATGTTGATCAGTTTAACCCTAAGATGGACAGCCCTAAACCCACTAAAAGAAAGCTTGCTATGGGAGCTCCTAAGGGGGACTCTACCCATAAGAAGTTAAAGGAGGGGAAGGATAGTGGTAGCCGCTCTGTGAATTATGAGGATAAGCCCATAATGAAAGTACATAACCTTGAGATTAAGGCTGAGGGTTCAGTGGAGGGTGGGGATGATAGTGGAGATCAGAGGGATGAGGTGTGTGTATTACCTATGAGCATGGCTAGGGTTCCATCAACTAGAAGGTCAACTAGACTAGCCGCTAAACCTACCCCTGTGCGTAAGGAGCAAAAGAATTCTGCTGAGTCGGAAGGATGTGAGGAGAACCTTGATGGTGAGGTGAAGACTAGTAACCAGGAGGAGACTGTTGTCCTTGAGACTATGGATGAAGGCCCGAGCAATTTCTCTAAACTAAACGTCCAGGGGTCAGAGATGGATAGCTCGAAGAAAATGAAATAGGACACTAGAAAAAGCAACAAGGGGAAGAAGATTGCCATAAAAGGCAAAGTGACTGAGGGCATTAACAATAGAATGATTAAGCTGGAGAATAAATTCATGATCCTAGCTAGGTTTACCTCTAAAGTCATGCACATGTATGCGACGACTCTGGCTATTCCATAGGACATCGAACTCACCAAGCACGATATGAAGGATAAGGAGCTGACGAAGTATGCTCAGATATGTACCAGTTTCTTACTGAGGATTGGGAGCAACTCTTCAATTAGCTCGGGGGGCGTTTCTATGTTTTTCATTTAGTTTGTTGTCTATCTACTGGTGGTCTTCTGTTTCTACTTTTTGTTGTTGGTTCCTTTTTGGTGTGTTGGTCTCTCTTTGATGACTCTCTAGTGTGCCCTTGGGGCTACTTTGTAATGGGATTGGTACCCTAGTTTTACTGCTTATATTATAAAAAATAATATACCAATAGTTTACATTAGACATCATAATAATCATTCATTATTATAGATTACTACACTAATTTTAATTGGCATTGCTAACATATTACATATTTTGCAAAACTAGCTTAATATTTTGACATCAAAAAATAGGAGATCTTCATTATTGTCACTCAATAATAATTTTATTTTTACTATAAAATTTTTTTCCCTAGCATTATGGTTATCAAAGTTCACTTTTCTAAACTATTTGATAGTTACCTTTAATGCCCATGGATAGTGTACTCCCATCGTAGACTTACACCATTTTATTATTACTATAACTTCTTTGTATGTAAATTTATGTATCTTCAATTAGGTTCATGTGGACACTAATTCTTGGTCACTTAACCCAATTCATGCAAGGCAATAGTACAAGTAGTTATTGTTATGCAAAAGAAATTAAATGTCTAAGAAAAGATATTAGAAACACAAGCTCATCTACGAGGAGAGAGAACATGCAAAATTAAAAACTAATGTGGCTCTCAACTACTAAGTGTAGAATTAGAATTGAGCCAAGATCAATGAGATGAATGCAAGTATCAAATTGAAGTAGTAGATTATGAACAAGAAGGTGTACATACATGTTAGAGAGGTTGAGTCAACTAAGGAGATGACTTCAACACTCAACCATATGTGTCGAGATAGCTCCACAAAACTAGTGCAAGGTGTCTAGGTGGTTGCAAACTTGTTGACACCTCTCCAGTTGTAAAACAACATTGAATGAGTCAAGGATGATTCGCCCAACAAACATGACACCTCATAGAGGCATGTGTCAAGAATACATAAATGATGCCTAAGTTAGGCTTAAAGCTTGTAGTGTAGATAAATGAAATATATATAAGTTAACACCCCCCTTAAACATAGCTTAGGTGGGTACAAGAAGGATGGGTCCCAAGTACTAGGCCTAGTGAGGTATCCATGTACAAAGTAATCTCTCGTGAAGTGGAGAAAGGTAGAAACCTTGTGGGAAAAACTATCCTCCAAAAGATTGAAAAGATGTGAGGCCTAGCTAGATTTGTACTTGAAACCCTAATAGGATTTTATTTATAATTATTTATTTTGGAGTGTGTGTTTTAGAACACGGTTGATATCATTGTTTTTAGATTATGGATTCATAAGTCTTGATATGCATTTATGTAGAGACATAATTCTAGATATAGATGAAATTATATACTTTTATTTAATAAAATGTTTTAATTATGCTATATTAATAATGTGTTTTATTTCCTTAAAATGAGTCTTTTAGATTAAATTATGGAATTTAATAATTAATTGATGTTTGATATTTTAAATATTTATCATTGGTTGCTTCGGCTATATTTTCCAAGAAGTACTGATGTTTCAAATGAAATTTTACACATAGGCAGTCCAAGTTCCTTAAGGATTGGTGACAAATCCAAATGTTCATTTTTATTGATTATTTTATATTTTATTATGTGGAAATTAAGGGGTTATATGTCAGGTGTAATTTAATTTTATGTTTATTTAATTTGTAAGTGAGGAGAAATATGTTTTATTTTATTAATTTTATTAAAAGTTGTTTTTTGGTCATTAGTGCCATTTGGATTTTAATTTGGTGGAATTGAAAGGTATTGAGTAACTTTATTTTGAGAGGAATTGGAATCATTCCTCACATGATGTGTATGTGCATGTGTATTGGAGCTTGGCTCTCTGTGTCATTCATTTTTGTGCTCGAGAGGGTTTTGAAGTTTGGATATGGCTAGAAGGAAATGGTAGTAATGGAAGGATTGATATTGGCTAGAGAAAAAATATATGTTGATGAAGATTGCTAGAATTAATTTCCAATTTATTGGGTTAATCCTAATTTGGACAGCCAAGGTATGATTTGGTATTTTTTAAAATATTTTTCTATCTGTTAGTTGTTGATATGATTATGGTTTTTATTTTCCTATGTGTTAATGGTGTTGTAAAGTATGATAGATATATGTGTCTCTATTGTATTGTGGCTTGCATGAATATTAGGGGGTTTGGGTGTGCATAAGGAGTTGAACTCGCCTAAGGGCCGAGGAGCCTCCTTTGTGTGGGTTTGAGAAGGGCGCAAAGCCTCTCTTGGGGAGTTTTTAAAATTTAATGGAGTTGTGGTGTGGATTGTGCCTATCTGCTAAAGGTTTGTGAATGGAAGGGTTGTGTTGGAGTTGGGTGGTTGTGGTTGTATGCTGGAAGAATTTAAAAAATGGTGGTGTTGTGGTGATGGTTGTTGTGGCTATGTGGTGTTTGGGATTTGTGCTGAAGGGTTATGTTTTGAGGAGTTCTATGAAAGAAGTAATGTGTGTGTGTGTGTGTGTGTTCTATAAAGGAAGATTGTTGTGCCCCAAGAGAGAAGGGACTCCCCCTTTCCCCCCTTTGCAAGAATCTGTAAGTAGGTTCTTTGTGTGAGTCAACCTGTGTCAATTTTTAATTTGATTTTATTTATTTGTTTGAGCATTTGGATACTGTCTCTTGCTTAGGGATGAACTTGATTTATTAGTCATATGGTTGGGAGGAGAGCAGAATTGGACTGCTCTATCTGGGTATATGCATATTTATAGATATGTTCTGGCAAAGCAATCTATTTGTAGAAATTGGAAGAAGACTTCTGAAGTTTTTAGCAAAAAGGGAGAATGGTCTACCAAGAAAAGCCATGAGAGCAAGATAGCAATGCAGATTCAGAAGCACAGGATGAATCCAATATAAATTTTTAGAAATTCAAGAACTTAATAGAGATACCAGAGATTTCAAAAATTTAATAGAGATACCAAAGATTTCAAGAATTTAACAGAGATACCAGAGATTTCAAGATGTCTGGCAGAGGAGAAGAAGATTGTAGTAGGTTCAGGAAGAAAAATGACTCCAAAAAGTACTGATCACAGGCAAGAACAAGTTTTATTATCTTTTATTATTTTATTATTTTTTTAAATTTTAATTTTGTGCTGACTGAAGGAGGTTTGTTAAAGAGAAAGAATCCAATACAGATTTTTAGAGATTCAGAGAAATCAGAGGTTTTTAAAATGTCTGGTAGAGGAGTAAAAAGATCAAACACAGATAAATTTGACCACCCAGCTCACGTCCCAGGCAAGATTCATTTATAATAATTTTGTTTTTAATGAGAAAGTCATCTAGACATGTTGTACAGCGGCCATAGAGGAGGGTAAGATTCACATTTTCATTTTAAGCAAATTTAAGAGAAATCTATAATAACATAGGGCCGTACGGCAACACAAAAGAAGGTCCTAATAAGAAAATTTGTTCCAGATTTTCAAACTCTCTCACACCCATGTCATACAGCCTAGAAAAATATGCAAGGTAAAACATATTTAAAGATAGAAAGAAATTAAAGGAGTCAAACGATTAAATCGTATGGCCTGGCGGCTGAGGGAGAATGGTGTATGCAGTTTATAAGTTAATAAATTTGACCCAATAAGCATTAACAAAATCTGGCAGAATAGGGGAATGAGAGGTGTGAAATAGAGATAAAATTTTGATAGAATGCCATAGAAAATTCATATCAATGCATGGCTTCAAAATCTCATTTTCTGGCTATGTATTTAGAGTTGCAAAAGCTGAGTAGGCCGAATTCTGTCATTGAGGGCAGCAAGATAGGTAAAGTCTGGAAAAATATTTAATTAGAGCAATTTCTCACACACTTCAGGTGACCAACAACTATCATGCTCAAGGTTACAGAGAACTTCAGTTTTAAATGGCAACAAGAAGACAAGAATTCCACTGGAAGAAAGAGACAGGTTCAAAATACACACAAGAGATTCAACAGAAACCAAAATCTAATTTTTATCAAATTGTTAAAAAAAAACACAAGTAAGCATACCCAGGCATCAATCCCAACTTCCAAATTTCTTCAGCTCCCCACTTCTTCAGCTTCCCGTAACAATTTTTCTAAATTTCTCTCCCTCTTTCTTAGAATGACCTCCCTCCAAATAACCCCCTAGAAATAAAAATAGACAAACTCAATTAATTTTTTCCACTACCATAATCCATTTCAAAATCCCACTAACTCCCAAAAAAAGAAAACAATTAAATTTACTTTCCAGAGAGATTCTTCGAGACATAAATCTTATTCCACAACTCACATGATAATTTTATCGACTAATATTATTTTATTAATTACCATATACTATTTTAACCAAATAAAATACTTATGACTCATATTCTTCTAAAATCATTAAAATAATTAGTTTAATCTCTATTAAAAAATTACTTAAATAATATTCCAAATTTCCTTAATAAATTACGACTAAGAAAAATACTATTATATTTGACGTATTAATAAAATTATTAATATAATAATTAATTCATTAATGCATTTACAAAATACACATTGGCTCAAAAAGCAAAACTCGACAATTCTCTACATACCACATGATGACCAAAACCTGAGACAAAGACCAAAGAGTGACATCCAGACTCATGACCACAAACTGAAAATAGAAACTGACCTAGGGAAACCTCATGTTATCTCCCATCAACATTATCCACTAGAGTAAGGGCACGCTCAGACCTGCTAAGTCAGATGCAGTCGATACCCGGTACCTACAACCTGCATCAAAACGATAGGTTGTATATGAATATATGCATATATATCAAACACACGAAGTCAGGGAGTCGCAGCGTAGTAGGGTGCTCGAAATGAGTAATGATACACCATCCTGGCTCTCAAGCATAACAATAAACACAAACATCTCTAACTAACAATCAGATAACATTCAACCACATAAAGCAAGGTAACGTTATTCTGCATAATCAATTAACCATCACTAACATGTCTAAGCACAACATAAACTGTAATCTCAATAATGTCATCATACTACTCATAACACATGTTAGTAATCACATTAGTCAACCATAGTCCATCATGAACATAATAAGCATAAACCATAAGTCTAACAACTCAAATGTCTCAAAACTGTCTAAATGCAATAGAAAAACTATCAACTGGCACAAGCCAAAAATGAGGGGCATTACAACTCACAGCCATGACCTTGATCCACTTAAATGGAAAAGAAAGATCAAACACTTAGCCAAATGGCCCCATCTTACACTTTATTCCCAAGCCAACTTTGCACAAATCTTCATAATTTGTTGTTATGTTTACATATAAAAAGGCATTCACTACATTCATTCTAATCATCCAAGAAAGAAGGATCTCATCTCATATCATCAAAATCCATCAACACTTGAGTTTACTAATTACCAGAAATACAATTACCCACATCTACACTCAAATCAAGCAAGGAATCTAGCATATCTGATCATACTCATCCTAATACACGCGAATCACCTAGCAATCATTCTAGAATTCATTTACATGTTTGAAGCTTGTTGTCTGTAAGGGTATTTTAAAATATTGCTAGGTTGAAAAACACCTTGAGAGTTAGCAAAAATCATTGTCTAGTAGTCTACTTTTCTTAGATTTCAAAGGGTGGGTTCAAAAGATCATTAGAGGTGAAATTTACAAATACAAAGCGAGTTTGTAGTGGCAAACTAGATCCATAACTACAAAGTCAATCCAACATAGAGCAAAAAGGAATATTTTGATTTTGATCCACATACACAATTGTCTAGAACATTTCCAGATTACGAAGCAAAAAATGAACTATCAACAAATGACAATCATTCTTTAATTATAAAGGTAGGCAATCTCTCTCTTTTCATTTATTACTATTTATAAAAACACTAAAATTTCTATTTAATATTCCTGATCTAATATATTCCACTCCATCAAACCAACACCTCACATTCAATGTTTAAATTAATTCATATTTAATTACGTTTATTTACCTAATTAACCTTTAACCCTATTTTGCCTTTTCAACTTTGAAGCAAATAGACATGGTCCACATGCCGCTTTTTAGTCATGGTCAGTAGAGAATTATGCGAAACTTCAATTTGTAATGATGCCTTCGAATTATGCGAAACTTACATTTGTAGTACTGCCTTCGAATTATCTGAAATAAATTGACGTTCATTTGTGTGGAATAAAAAATGATGTTTAGTTTCAAGTTTCTGTAAGTTGTACCAACAAGAGAATGGCTCATGTTTGCTGCTCAGCATGTTTTTCTCCTTAAAATGAAAATGCAAATGCGATGGACAGGGAGAAGATTGTGCGTCTCAGGGAAATGATAGAAAATTTGAGCCCAACTCACATGAATGATTTGATCTCCCACATTGAGGATGGTTTGAACAATATTGTTAGTGCCAATGTAAGTATCAAGTCACCTCGCATTTTCATTTCATAATTCTCTAAAAACAAATAATGATGTAAGCATGTGTTTGGCAGCCTCAGCAGTCCGTCTCGGGAATAGACTTTGGTCATGATTTAGTACACTACCTATTCAAACATGTTCACACACGTGCTTGCAAGGTAATTGAATGCTGGTATAATCACTCTTGTTATTACGAAAAATAAGTGTTCACAATGAATGAACTTGCCTCTAAAATAAGGGAGCCAAAAACCCAGGTTAACCATTGAAATCTATATTTTCAGGCATGCTTTCTACAAAAACTGGGCTATGATGCGAGAAAAATGTTAACTGATGTACTGAAAGAAGCAGATAATATCGGGTGGGTGGCAGGAGGGTTGTCTGTGGCGGCATATATGATGGATGAAATGAAGAAAGCCTTTATAAACATAAGTGTATATGTACAACCTCTCCTATACATGTTGGGACTAGTTAAGTACATTAGGCAACAAAACGAGGTGGTGCTGGACCAGAAAATGTTGAAGGACATAGTCCATTTCATCGTATTGGGATCTGTTAAGGATTAAGATTGTCTAGAAAATTGTAGAATGATTCTAGAGCCTTCCACAACTAGAACATTCTTGGAACTGTTCTAGAAAATAATATTGTAAGATATGTTCTAGAAAAGAACATTCCAGGTTTAAGAGTTTTCTAGAAAGTTAGAAGCTTCTAGGCTTCAAAGGTTCTATAACTATATATATGTGATTGGAGAGAGCTGTTGAACAGAGAGCCTCTGGATGGCTGCTGGATACAGCATTCAATTGCTATTAGATATAGCATCTAAATAGCTACTATACCATGAATGAATAGAAAAAGCGATCTACATTCGATCTCACCTCGGCCTTTGTGATGCAATGAATGTTAGATGAATATAATTTGCCGGGTTATTCAACTATGTTTTGCCCTACCTCTTTTCTGTTTGTTGCTGTTATGTTTTGCCCTGTCTTTTAGTGTTTATTGGGCCTGTTCTTACAGAATCGCTTCTGTGCATTATACGAATGCAATCTAAAAACCTTTGCGGGTATGAAATCACAGAATCGTCTATACATTATTACCTTTGTTTCTACAGACATTTAGACATGTTATCACTGCATGTTCTGCTGCAGGTTTTTGGGGTTTTCTACTTCCGTAAACAAGGCGGATATGGATAATCTGGAGGTCTGATTCACCTACACTTATCCACAGCTCGCACTGGATAAAATTTTGGAAAAATTCCCCAGTGCTGTACCTTCGTCACAAGAACAACAACAGTATGTGAATGCGACTGCAGGTATCTTTTTAATCGCCGTTTCGTTTTAGTTTTATTTCACATTCTATAAAAGAGGGCTTGTTATTTACTCAATGTCTATCCTCTGTGTGTTTTTTTTTCATTTGGCAGTCAGTATAGAGGAAGCACGAGATGAAGTAATTCAGCTTTTGGGTCTCGACAGCAATAATAGATTGAGGAGAGCCGTAGTTATTTTCGGCGAAGACGGTATGGGGAAGACAACCATAGCTAATGCAGTCTTCAACCGCGTCCAACTGTGCCTAAGAACCATGAATTCTCCAGAGTTGTAATAAACCACAAGTGTTCCGAACATGACATTAAGATCCTCCAGCAGCAGCTTCTACGCGACTTGTTCAGCAAAATTATTGTACTGAAAAGTTGTGTTGAGGGTAGGGCACAACTTTCAAATGCCTTCAGAGAAGCAACTAGGCCTGTCTTTATTTTCATTGACAACGTTCAAAGTTACAGTGATACAGATAACCTTCTACCAGCGGAGAAGGAGTGGCTTCCATTTCATAGCAGAATCCTTATAACCAGTAGGCACCCGCCTCAGTCCAGCATATCTGAACATATTGAACAGTTTCACTATGCAATCAAGCGTCTTAAAGGCGATGAAGTAAAGAATCTCCTGTGCAAAGAAGTTTTAGGCAGTTCTGAAGCAACCTTTAGCCGAAAGGTAGACATCAAGGGTTTGACGAGAATGTGTGATGGCATCCCACTGGCTCTTAGAATGGCTGCCTCTTATTTGCGCCAAAATGATGACCACGTCTCAGCCTGTAACCATTTACTTGAATCTATAAAAGTACTCCCGACGGCAGGAGTCCATATCTGTTGTAGCATAGTTGATTTTCTATATAACAGATTGGAAGAGCCTTATAAAGAGGCCTTCTTAGACATCGCTGTCTTCTTCAACAATTGGGAACGGCGCAAGGTCGTTTGTACTTTTCCAGACATACAACTGAAGGTGCTGGAAGAGGCAGGACTCATAATCATCTCCCCTCAAGGCAAATTGTTCGTCCATGATGTGGTTAGAGAACAGGCAATAACGTTGTCAGAAAATACTAGAATTACCGATGGGCAATACTTGGAATCTATTGTCCGCCTCGACGATAAATGGGAAATAGTTTTTTGTTTTAAGCTTTATATCCTATATTTTGGCAGGATAGAATTGTTTAGTCCAATTTGTACGGTTAAACCTATCAAAGTAAATACATTTATGGCCTCACAGGCGAGTTCGGAAAAATGTATACTATACTGAAGCGATGTTAATCTCTTACACTAGATTTTCATCCCACTTTCTGGTATTTTGTTTTGCGGATTTAGGACTTGCCTAATAAAATCATTCTTAATTAAGAAGCTGTAACAAAACATTGTAATGGAAAAAAATCTTGTTTAATTAAGAAGTTGGAATAAAAAATTGATTTAACAATTACATTAAGACGAGTGGCCTGCAGGGCCAGTAGCCCAATTCACATTTTTCAATACGAGAAAAATTGCAAACACGAAGGCTTTCCATTGACACATTGGTATCTGGTTAACAATAATTTTGTTGGTTCTGTCCGAATTGATTTTATACAAGCTTTGTAATTCAATTTTTGTTGACTTGATATGTGTTATTCATTGCTCGTTGAATTTCTGACTATATTTCTCATTTACTCACAGATTCTCTCTAAAATCAAAGGGATTTGGCTTTCAGAAGGACAATCTGAATGTCAACTTGAAGTACGGCATTTGGACTCAATGTGCAAATCTCTAAGAGTTTTATACCTCGTAGAGTCGATCAAAGTGAGTGGAGAATACAACTCCACATTTGAAGAAGTAAGATTCTTCCACATCCATCACAAGCATGACTTCCCGATGGATCTCCACAATTTCAAACGAGCGGCCTTTTTTTATGGCAGCTTAAAGAAAGAAATTGATTTTCTTGATGTAAGTCTATAACTTTTTTTTTTTTTTAATTGTTTTTTTTGGTTTGGGGCAAAAAGACAAGTTATTTATTTTCACTGCTTAAAATTGCTCTATAATGACTGATGTCTCTATTAACCCGTAACTGATTAAAAAACCAATGGTATGCGCAGTTGACAGAGTCTCTTCATTTTCTAAAGTCAAGTGGTGTTTCAGATTTGACAAAGTTCCTTGGAGGGCTTGTTGGCAGATAAAACAGGGGATGGACAGAACGCTGTTGGACAAATGCAATGCTACAGCAATATTGAACAGCAAAAACAAATGCATACACACACAGGAAACCAAACACAGAAGGACAGCAGTATATGTTTATATATATTTCTCTATTTCCAAATTACATTTAAATTTCATGTACAAACTACAGACAGAGCTGCTGCTCTATTTTCTTACTCTGCCCCAATCTCTGGAGCTGTACACTGTATATCCAGAGTTGCCTGGAACTCTGTAACTGTCTACTATTGCTGCTGCAACATTTCTCTCTGCTGTTCTCCTTCTGCTGTTCTCTCTTGGAACCTTCTCATTCCTCTGCTGCTGCAGGATATTCTATTTCGTCCACTCTGCTTCTCTCTATATCATTTCCCTCACTTTTGTCTCTTTCATACCCAGCAAAAAATGGGCGCTCAAACATTTGATTTTCAAACTTACCTACCAGAATTGAATGCGGCAGGCCAACGGTGCTGGGGAGGATGCGGGAGATCCCCAGGTCTGATGTGGGGGCAGTCAGCAATAAATGTCTGACGAAGGATTAAATTTCCAACACTCCCCCTTAATCTGAAGTCAGAAGTCAATTTGTAATTTTAATTCCAGAATTGATCTCCGGAGTTATACACTTGCCTTTGCCTTTCCGGAGCAGATCTCCGGAGCTCTTTCTACTGTTCTGCAACATCTCCGGAGCTGCCCTCTGCATCTCCGGATCTTCCTGTCTACATCTCCGGAGCTGACTTCCTGTTTCAGTGTCTCCGGAGCATCTCCGGAGCTAACTCTCTGCAACTCTGGAATTCCTTTTCTACATCTCCGGAGCATCTCCGGAGTTGCACATACATTCCAGAGTTGAATCTCTGGAGCTCTCCTGCTGTCTTTCCAGATCTGAACCTTCGGAGTTGTCTTCTTTGTAGGACTGCACACCTCCATAGCTGTCCTCTTTCCAGGGCTGCACACCTTCGGAGCTGTCCACAATGCCGAGCCTATCTCTTAGGCGTTCAAAGGAATCTTTCGGCAATGCCTTTGTGAAAATATCAGTGAGCTGCTGCTCGGATCTGCAATACTGCAACTCAATCTCTCCTCGTTCTACCAACTCCCTAATGAAGTGATAACGGATCTCAATGTGCTTGCTTCGTCCATGGAAGACTAGATTCTTTGTCAAGGCTATTGATGAAACATTGTCACAATGAATGGTTGTACCATCTTCTTGCTGCTCATACAAGTCTGTAAGGATTCTTCTCAGCCAAATAGCCTGACAAGCTGCTGCATTTGTTGCAATATACTCAGCTTCTACTGTAGAGAGAGAATGGGCTGCTTCTTGGATGCCCATGATATCACACCTGAACCCATGTGAAATACATAGCCAGATGTGCTCTTCCGGTCATCAACATTTCCTGCCCAATCACTATCTGTGAAACCAGCCAGCTTAAACTCATCAAAAACATCATACAAAATGCCATAACCTATTGTGCCATTGACATACCTCAGGATCCTCTTTCCTGCTTGCCAATGTGTGTCCTTAGGCTTCTCCATGAACCTAGAAATCAGGCTTACAGCATACATCAAATCAGGCCTAGTTGCTGTCAAGTACATGAGGCTTCCAACCATGCTCTTGTAGAGGGTTGGGTTTACTTCCCTGCTGTTGTCCTCTTTACTCAACTTCAAACCTATGGCTATAGGTGTAGGGGCAGGTTTACTATTCTCTATTTTAAAGCTTTTCACAATCTGTCTGGCATAGTTAGTTTGCAAAATAAATATGCCATGCTCTGTTTGCTTGACCTCAATGCCAAGAAAAAACTTCAGCAGACCTAAGTCTGTCATCTCAAACTCATTCTTCATTGCCTCTTTGAAATCAGCAATGAAAAGATCACTATTGCCAGTAAAAATTAGATCATCTACATACAAAACAGCAATCAAAATGTTACCTTCAGTTACTTTTGCTAAAGCCATTGCTCAACAAATATGAGTCAATCCTGCTGTACCATGCCCTAGGAGCTTGTTTCAGCCCATAGAGGGCTTTCCAGAGCCTATAGACCTTGTCCTCTTGCCCTGGGACTTCATAGCCAGGTGGCTGCTCCACATACACTTCCTCTTTCAGCACTCCGTTCAAGAAGGCTGACTTTACATCCATATGAAACACCTTCCACTTGTGTTGGGCTGCTATTGCTATGACTGCCCAAACTATTTCCAGCCTTGCAACTGGTGCATAGGTCTCATCATAATCTCTTCCAGGCTGTTGTTTGTACCCTTTGACAACCAGCCTTGCCTTATGTCTTTCTATTTTTTCTTCAGCAGGAGACTTGGTCTTATAGACCCACTTAACTCCAATCACTTGTTTACCCTTGGGTAAAATAGTTAGCTGCCATGTGTCATTCCTCACTATGGCATCTAATTCTTCATCTATGGCCTCACACCATTTATGTTCTTTCACAGCTTCTTCAAAGTAGATTGGATCACTAGAAGAAAACAATGTAAAATTCAAATCTTCATCATCATCAGCATACCT
This sequence comes from Cunninghamia lanceolata, assembly GCA_027924645.1. Classification (NCBI taxonomy): domain Eukaryota; kingdom Viridiplantae; phylum Streptophyta; class Pinopsida; order Cupressales; family Cupressaceae; genus Cunninghamia; species Cunninghamia lanceolata. The sequence continues at coordinate 4,871,264 of BSBN01000116.1, read as the reverse complement.
TGCTGTCATAAATCTCCTTCACACTCTTTGTCCTTCGTGGGATCATTAATGCGAGTGTGGGATCTGAATTGCCTCTGGAACTGCTGCTATTCTGACCTCCGGAGCTGCTGCTGTGACCTCCGGAGCTGCTGCACTGACCTCCGGAGCTGCTATTATAACGTCCTCCGGAGCTGCTGTTCTCCGGAGTTGCAGACCTCCGGAGCTGCTGATCTCCAGAGCTACAATGCTGCTGTCTACCTCCGGAGCTGCTGTGCTGAGCATCTCCGGAGCTACTATTTTCTAGAGCTCTACGGTAGTTTCTCCCCAAGCTGCTGCTCTCCGTAGCTCCTTCGGAGTTGCTGACCTCTGGAGCTTCATCATCTTCAAGGGGTATTATGACTAAAATACCCGTGGTGCTGTCCACCGTTCCATCTCATGCTTCATTCTCTATGAACTCAACATCCCTGCTGATCACAAGCTTTTTGGTGATGGGATTAAACAATCTGTAGGCTTCTGATTCTTCACTATAGCCCGTGAAGATACATTTCTCACCTTTATCGTCAAATTTCTGCCTCTTCTCTTTAGGCATGAATGCATATGCCACACACCTGAAAATTCTTAGGTGCTCAACAGTCCATTTACAGTTTGTCCACGCCTCTTGTGGAATTCGATCACGTACAGCCTTTGTAGGACACCTATTCAATAAGTAGACCACTGTTGCTATAGCTTCACCCCAATAATCATTTGACAGTCCCTTTTCCTTCAGCATGCTTGCTGCCATCTCTGTGATGGTTCTGTTTTTCCTTTCAGCAACTCTATTTTGCTGTGGAGTATACCTTGTTGTGAACTGTTTATGAATGCCTTCATACTTGCAGAAATTCATAAATTGTTTAGAGACATACTCTCCTCCTCTATCTATTCTTAGGGCCTTGATATGGTGACCACTTTGCTTTTCAGCTGATGCCTTAAATTCCTTGAACTTCTCAAAGGCCTCTGATTTGTTCTTCAAGAAATAGATCCATATTTTTCTGCTGTAATCATCAATGAAGGTCATAAAATATACATTCCCACCTAATGTGGGAGTCTTCATAGGGCCACATAAATCTGAATGCACCAACTCGACAGGTGCTTTTTCCCTTCTAGAATACCCTGATTGAAAGGGTTGTCTATGCTGCTTTCCTAGAATGCAGGCTTCACATTTTCCATCAGGCTCTACAATATTCGGTAGCCCTCTAACCATGCCTTTCCTAGACAATAAACTCAAACCAGAAAAGCTTAAGTGCCCATACCTTAAATGCCAAAGTTTGGATGGGTTTTTGATGACTGTCCTGAATGCTATTTGCTGTCCCACTGCTGTGAGCGCCGAAAATAGTGTAGGAAACTGCGCTAGAGATAGTGCCAGAGATGGCGCCGGAGTCAGTGACAGGGGAAACATTCTGTTTCTCGTCATCTGCACTACTGCAATGACCTTCTTGCTGCCTCCTCTATCAAATATAGTGCACTCTCCATTTTCCATCAGGATTCTATAACCGTTTTGGACCATCTGTCCAATGCTTAAGAGGTTATGCTTTATGCTAGGGGCATAATAGACATCATGGATCTACATTTTCTCACCTTGCTTGCTAAGGACGGTGATGATGCATTTTCCTATGACAGGAACCTTTTGACTGTTCCCCATCATGATTTCAGACTTGACATTTCTATCAATGGAGGCAAACAAGTTTTCATTACCACTCATGTGGTTACTACACCCACTGTCCAAATACTAGACTTCAGGGCTACTCTTCTCAGCAAGGTTGCACACAATAAATACCTTGGACTGTTTCTCATTTTCAGCCCTATTCTCATTTGCTACATTAGCATTTTGGCCTCCATGGTCTTGCTGCTTCTTTCTACACTCACTAGCATAATAACCAAATTTATGACAGTAAAAGCATTGAATATTATTTTTGTCATACCTTTGATTCAAACTGCTGTTCTTCTTCATTCCTTGATAGCTTGGCTGTTTGAAACTCCTCTTCCGGAGTTGCTTCTTCCTCTACCTCTTTGACCTTTACCTCTGCTGTTTCTTCCTCTTCCCCGACCTCTTGCAGTGGTCTGAGCCTTGAAGGCTTACTCAAGGGAAGGAGCGGATCTATTCAACCGTTGCTCATGGCTTTGTAGAGAGCCCATCAACTCATCCACTGTCATCTTGGATAGGTCCTTTGTCTCCTCAATGGTTATCACAATAGGGTCAAATCTGGAAGGTGGGCTCCTTAGGATTTTCTCAACAATCCTTTGTTCATCCATGGTTTCTCCATTTATCCTTAGCTGATTCAGCATGGTAGAAACCCTGGTGTGAAAGTCTGAAATAGACTCACTCTCCTTCATCTGAAGCATCTCAAAATCTCTTCTAAACAGCTGGAGCTTGACTGACCTCACTTTGTCAGTTCCCTTATAGTTGTTCTGCAGTATCTCCCAAGCCTGTTTAGAGTAGTTTGCTGCTGCAATGCGGGGGAAAATAGCCTCTGTCAAGGCTGCCTCAACTAGACTGAGGGCTTTTGCGTCTTTCATCCTAGTTTCCTTCAAGTGGTTTCTTTGTGCATTCGTTAGGGCTGCATAGGCTACTGGGTCTGTGATGTCGGTGAACCCATTAGTGACCAGCTCCCATAGGTCATTCGCAACCAGAATGGTCTTCATCTTCTTAGACCAAATATCATAGTTCTGCCCATCAAAACTCGGTGGCTGTTGCCATCCTTTGCTGTCCCCACCTGCCATGTATGCCTAGACAAACCAGGGCTTATAGAATACCCACACAAATTTGAACTGCCTAGAAAAACAGGGCTCTGATACCACTTGTTGGCAGATAAAATAGGGGATGGGCAGAATGCTGTTGGACAAATGCAATGCTACAGCAATATTGAATAGCAAAAACAAATGCATACACACACACAGGAAACCAAACACAGAAGGACAGCAGTATATGTTTATATATATTTCTCTATTTTCAAATTACATTTAAATTTCATGTACAAACCACAGACAGAGCTGCTGCTCTGTTTTCTTACTCTGCCCCAATCTCTGGAGCTGCACACTGTATATCCAGAGCTGCCTGGAACTTTGTAGCTGTCTACTGTTGCTGCTGCAACATTCCTCTTTGCTGTTCTCCTTCTGCTGTTCTCTCTTGGAACCTTCTCATTCCTCTGCTGCTGTAGGATATTCTATTCCGTCCACTCTGCTTCTCTCTATATCATTTCCCTCACTTTTGTCTCTTTCATACCCAGCAAAAAATGGGCGCTCAAACATTTGATTTTCAAACTTACCTACCGGAATTGAATGCGGCAGGCCAACGATGCTGGGGGAGGATGTGGGAGATCCCCAGGTCTGACGCGGGGGCAGTCAGCAATAAATGTCTGACAGAGGATTAAATTTCCAACAGGGCTGCAGTTAGCAAAGTCTTTGCACGTTGTCGAGCTCAGTGATTCTCCTGATCTTGATAGATTGCCTCAAGGATTTAACTTCTTCTCTTCCTTGGAAGAGCTAGATTTAAGCAAATGTGTCAAATTGGGGAACCTTCCTGTCTGGTTAGGCCAATTTAAGTCTTTATGTCGGCTGAAGTTGACAGGCTGCTCAGACCTCGAAACACTACCGGAAACATTGGGCGAACTATCTTGTTTGGAAGAGATGGATTGTGCAGATTGTCTTAAATTAGTGGGCCTTCCAGCCAGCTTCGGTCAACTTCAGTTTCTCTGTTATCTGCAGTTAAGAGGATGCTCTCAGTTGGTTTCATTGCCTGAAAGCTTCGGGGGCTTGTCTTGTTTGGAGGAGTTGGATTTAAGCTGTTGTAAAACACTGGAGAGCCTTCCAGTTAGCTTCCACAAACTTAATTCTTTATCTCACCTCCACTTACAAGGTTGTTCAGAGCTGAAAGCATTGCCACAAAACTTTGGCAACTTGTCCGCTTTGGAAGAGCTGGATTTATCATCGGATGGTAAATTAGAAAGCCTTGAAAGTGGTTTCGGACAACTAGGGACTCTACGCCGTCTGCAGTTACAAGGATGTGCAAATCTCATTTCATTAGCACCAAACATTGGCAATCTATCTCCCTTGGAAGACCTTGATTTAAGTGGCTGTGGTGAGAAGCCTCCCAGACACCTTTGGCCAGCTGAAGTCCTTACGTGTTCTAAAGCTATGTTGCTCAAACCTCACAGAACTGCCCGTAAGCATGGGGGACATGTCTTCACTACAACGGCTGACTCTTACAAATTGTCATAAACTAGCCAGCCTGTTGAGACATGGACCAGCTAGGACTCGAACCTAGGACCTTCCATACGCTGCTGGAGTGCTCTACCACTGAGCTACTGGCCCCTCTTGGGCCAGTCCATCGTCGGTCCGGGTGTTTTAAGCCAACTTAAGTCTGTATACCGAATGCACTTGGAAAGTTGTTCAGAGATCACTGAAATCCCCCTCCTGCCTTCATTGGAAGAGCTGGAAATGACAGACTGTAGTAAATTGATAAAGCTTCCAGACAACATTGAGCAGTACCGGTATTCCTTGCGTGTGCTAAAATTACATGGCTGCTCACCGCTGTCTGAATTACCCCCAATGTTTGGTAAACTGCCTTCTCTGGAAGATTTGGTTTTGAGCGATTGTAAAAGTTTAAAGCCCTTCCACACAGTTTCAGCCAACTTAAATCTCTACGTCATCTGCGTTTGAAGGGTGCTTCAAAACTCACTGCGGATAGCGTACCTGCATTTCCTGCTTCACTGGAAACTGTAGATTTAGGTGAGTGTTCCAAACTGTCTGCTCTGCCTGATGGCTTTTCAGGGCTGGATTCGCTGAGATATCTGAGTATAGCAGGTTGCACAGGACTTCAGGAACTTTCTGCTGATTTTGTAAACTTGACTTCCCTCGAAGCAATGAATGCATCAAGGTGCAGTGCATTGCAGGGATCGGCAATGGACAAGCTTGTAAATAAGATGAAGCGATTGAGTTTCGTGGATATCACGGAAAGCCCAATGTTGATAGAGCGGTGGAAAAAATTAAAACCAGCCCCTTTGCTTGTAATGTGGTCGCACACTGTTAAACTAGAAGCAATGTACGAAGATGGAATCGTAAAAACTTGCGGCACGGGAAAAACACTTGTATGGCTGACAATGATCGATCCGGAGACTTCAGAGGTAAAAAGCAAAGCGACTGAACTCTCCCGCCGCGGAGACTACTCAGTATTAATTTTGCTGGACGTATTGCAGTCAAATCGCGTAGTCCCCTCTTTCGATGAGGTTGTCCAAGATCCAAAGACCTGTCAAACATTTGCTGATGCTATATTTGGGTGGTGGAAGTTGCGGCATCCTGGATTATTCGCCACTTTGGCAACGTTGCACACTTTCCTTGTACTGATTGACATGGACATGCTTGAAGAGGGCAAAATCGAAATGGAGGCCATAGTACCTGCATTTCAAAATGGCGGGTTCCAAGATGATGATATTCAACGTTGGATAGATCCCAAAGGCGGCTTCATAAGAATATTTTCCCCTTTTGTGCCACTTTCTTGATTATTTACTTTCTTCAAGCGAGGTATAACTTTTCCCTGTGCTAAAATTATCATAATCGATCACCTTTGACCACTAATGCCCTCGCTTATTTAAGCTTAACGTTTTTTATTCTATTTAGAAAATATAATAATCTTTGCTTTTAGAGGTAATTGTTTGTAATGAACATAGATATAACCATCTTTCTTATTAATAGTCGATTACAATATATTGAATAAACTTACACTTTATAAAAAAATTTCCCTCACTAAAGAGTTACAACTTAATTCTTCTCTTTAAATTTTAAAAATTAAATTTTCTTAAAACTTATTTTATAATTCTAGTCATGGTTATTTATATTCTCTCTTTATATTTGAACCAAATGTTTAACATTTTTGCTCTATAGAAAACACCAAATATATAAAGATAGACATTTCATAGATGTTGAGGAACGGGTGTAATTTTTATTTTATTTCTTTGTTAAGAGTTAATATTGATATTTAACTAAAAAGTAAATTAACATAGATTTAAAGGTGTAATAAAGTATAAAAAAAAATATTTTTATTTTTAATTTATATATTATTTTATGTGAGTGTTTTAAGTATACTATTATAGTACGTGATTTTGATTTATTTGGCAAGTGTATAAAACATGCAAGTTGGAAGAGAGAAAGCATACGAAATATCCATGGTTTCTTCATGGCAGCATATAATTAAATACTCCAAGTTTAAGAAAGCATGCAGATTTAAAGGAAGCGAACATATATAATATTTGTGTTTTATTTTCTTTGTAACGGGTATCCTAATAATTTCTAAATAATTTGGATTGTTCATACAAAGTCTTACATTTCTTCTTACTTCAAATTGATGTGTTACTTTCTTTCATAACTGATGACCAATATGAAAAGAACAAACTATCTATATGTTGAACAAATTTATTACTATCCATTTGGTCTTGTTGAAAATGTTTAATAAGATTGGGTCATTGAAGGAAGTGATTAGAGGTAATCATTATTGTGATTTAGATGTATTAATTATTATATTTAATTATATTTTCAAAATCATAGAATGTTTTTTAATTGATGTAATGTTTCAAGTTGAATAGATTAACAGTTACAATTTAGAAATTTATATTATATGTTAAATTTATATTAAATGATATTTTGCAAATTTGAATTTGGATTTTGAAAATTTAATAATTGAACTAATTGAACTCATTCTTTAACAATATACCAATAGTTTACATTAGGCATCATAATAATCATTCATTATTATAGCTTTCTGCAATAATTTTAATTGACATTGCTAACATATTACAGATTTTACAAAATTGGCTTAACCTTTCAATATTAAACAATAGGAGATCTTGATGATTGTTAGTCAATAATAATTTTATTTTTACTATAAACAATTGCCCTATTATGGTTATCAGAGTTCACTTTTCTAAACTATTTGATAGTTACCTAAATGATTATCATGGATAGTGTACTCCCATCACTAGACTTACACCATTTTATTATTACTATAACTTATTTGTAGGTAAATTCATGTATTTTCAATTGGGTTCATATGGACACCAACTCTTGGTCACTCAACCCAATTCATGCAAGGTTATAGTACAAGTAGTTATTGTTATGCAAATGAAACCGAATGTCTAAGAAAAGGTATTAGAAACACAAGCTCATCTAGTAGGAGAAAGAACGTGAAAAATGAAAAATCATTGTGACTCTCAACTACTAAGTAAACATATTGTTGGTGTAATTAAATATTTAATTACACTTTATTAAGTTGACTTAGGGCTAATTTTAGTATTACATTATTCTTAAGTCATATTTGGGTTTCTATCCAACTTGCAAATATAAAAGCAAGTTCTCTCATGTAATTCATTAATCCAATTCATTAATTGCATCCAATATTGTGCAAATTCATCATCTTTTATTTTTTTCTTGTAGAAGTTTAATCCTAGGTTTTGCAAGTGATCCTGGTGGCTTGAGTCAATCAGTGACTCTCACACATACTCTCACTACTAGTTGCATTAAAAACTTTTAAATATGGTGAAGAGTGAAGAAAAATAATTCTAATAAATATGGAAAGTATTTAGTGCATAAACACCCCACTCATTTATTCTCTCATTTTCTTAGCCTTGTGTCATTCCTAATATCTCTTTCATATCATTTCACTTTAGTGTCCTCAATTGTAATTCACAAACTAGATAAGTAATCTTCTTTCTTCCTCTAAAGGAAATAGATACATATTTTCTCTATAAATTGTGAATAATTTGTTTCATTTTTTGATGATCACAATTGATGGCATTGTAGAGTTGTGAGATTTGATAATAGATGGATCCCTTATTGAGCACCAATCGTCAATTGTTGGGTATCCCTTATGAAATTGAGAGGATCCTCAATAGCCTCTCACACACCTTACCTGTGCCATCAAGGCCATGACCTTCACTACCATTGATGTCAAAAGCTATATGAACTCTCATGTTCTTATAAATTTATAATTGACATGGGATGATCCTAGAATAGTGTGTTCCACTTTTTGGTCTAATTGAGACACTAAATTTAATATTTTTTAAATCAAATTTTCACTTTCTTCACTTATAGAAAGAAAACCATTAATAGATTCATGATGATGTGAACTACTAACTTTTGAGATTTCATGTGTAGATTCTGTTTAGCATAAAATTGGGATTGTTTAATATTTGATTTGTTAGATGTTTGAATCCGCCTTTCACCCTTAACATTCAAGGACCTAGGGTCGAGCGACCATGCACTATCATACCCTAGGTCACTGTGAGATGTAGGGAAACTTGGATTAGGATGTTTAATTATCAATTTTCTTTCTCCTATGCTCAATTAACCATTAAAACCCTAATTATGTGAAAATGACAGTAAACAGATGAATTACATAAAAAGCTCTTGTAGAGGGATGTAAAATATCAAATCACAGAGTACTTATTTTTAGGATTCTGAAGCGGAAAAGTTGGGGACACATGAGCGGGCGCCCAAGTCCAAGGCCCTAGTTTCTGTCAAGATTTGGAAACTCAGTCTGCAACTCTTTCATGTTGTTCCAGAGATTTTTTTATCACAGAAATTAGAGGACTAATGAGCGGATGCCCTAGTCCAGGGGGCAGATTTTCTTCCTGTTCTGCAATTCTGACACTTCAAGATGTCTTCCTACAACTTCACTTTGTCCAGCTCCTCAATTTGTAACCTGCAACCATGAAAACTTTAGGAGGGGGTTGTGGTGTTTAGGAGCTTCCCTCAATCAAGCCCTGGAAGGACACTTAAGTCTTCCAAACACCTTTGTCAGATAGAGAGTGTGTGCCCTTGTGAGGTAGATGCAAAATCCAAATGAAACAATGATTGAAAACACAATATAATATCACCTTGTAGTGAAGATCTCATGGGAGGAAGATGCTCTTCATTCCATGAGGAAATGGATGCTCAAATTTGTAAATACAAACACATAAACAACACAAATCTGCTCTTGGAACACAATGAAAGCCTTGAATCACCTTGAGAACACAATTGCTTCCTAGTAATCATCTACTTGTAATCTAGTTTCTAAATGAATGCCTAATCATGCTTTTATATGCAACTACAAGCATTCTCGTCAAGATTTCATAAATTCAAACTTACCGTGTGGGCCTAGGGACCAAATAACAGTCACAAACCAACACTAGAAATTTGGGCCTGACCCAAAATAGGGAAAGACTAGGGCACAGGCGCCCAAGTCCTCCCCCTATTTTGGGTAGGGTTAAGCTCAAGGGGTCCTCTTAGGCCCTATTTACACTAAAACCCAAGGTTCATTCCATCGGGATGACAAATTGTGATGCAAGATGTTCTAAATGCACACTAAAGACCCGGGAGCTAAACCTTATGAGAGAAAAGCCCCCAAGGGGACATTTTCTGACGTTACATTTAGCCCCCACTTTAATGTATGTATAAACACGAGGCCAATACACGCATTAAAGTACTGTCACAAGTACATCAAACACACCAAGCACGGAGAAGACACGCCAATCACATAGAAGATAGTAACAGGCACACAAAACATGGAGAAGATAGTTATAGTTACACAGAACATGGAGAATACTATAAATGCATAGAAGACACATTAATGCATGGAAGACAGGTATGATTTATTTTCTTTTTCTCATATATATGAAATACAAATGCAAGTACTGGAAAGTAAACAAACCTCCCATAATGTAGGAAGCACTCATCGTGTTGGTCTTTATACTACATTTATGGGGCAACACACACGTAAGACACGCAAAACCTCCCAAAATGCAGGAAGCACTCATCGCGCTAGTCTTTAGAATACATATGGGGTAACAAACATGCTAAACAAATCAAGCACGCCAAACACACCCACTTTAAAGACACAGAGAAAACATGACAGACAATCGATGGTGTGTTCCTTATTTCTAGGCTCATCACCATCTCAGGTACATTACAAGCACACACCGACGATTGGGCTTCACCACAACAATCACTGAAAACATGCTTAAGGGTTGAGTTAGTCATAGAACTACTCTTTGCCTCCACAGAGGACTTTTGAAAATGAAAGGATGATGTAATCTACTTCGAGAAATACACCATCCCTGCCTCTGCAGAGGGCTTAAGATAAAAAGGATATGCATGATATCCCACCTCTGTAGAGGGCTTAAATGATTGATTGATTGCAAACAAACTCAAGATGCAGGAAGCACTCATCGAGTTAGTCTTTAAACTACACCTAAGGACAAGCATATTGCTAACATCTACAATAGATAGCTTACCTTATATATGCCCCCACCTTAAGGTGGTTGATATCAGGTATCGATATCAAGCATGTTAAGGTAGGAAGAAAACACACAAGGGAACACAAGCTCTCGCAAAGCCCATGCCCCCTGGAGGTGACATGTATTTTACGATCACCAAATGTTCCCATAAACACATCCTTGCAAGAAACATGTTAGTGTCTACAATGATAAACAACAACATCAATGCATATGATTAACCACACAAAGAGACAAGGTTATACAATGAATTCAGAGTTTGAGGATAACCATGTGGCTATATCACGAAGCTCTCCGAATCAGGTACCACCAAGGTTAGATTCAAAGACAAACAAAGGTGCACAGAGCAGCATTATTGTTAAGGTTTGTAAATGAGATAGCATCCATCAAAATCACTACGCAAAAAGCAAAAGTTCTTCTACTAGCCAAGCGTCGGATAATTTATTACAACCCCATCATCATATTAGGAACTAAGTCCATTTTTTGATTGCTCTCGAAAGGGACACTAGGTCTGCATCAGTATAAATGTTTTTCATCATCCGCCCACTAGGTAGAAACACTAGAAGAAGGGAAACAATAAATAAGAGAGGAGAAACAAGTGTCTTAGGGACAATCATGTAGGAGGGTGCCCCCAAGTCACCAATCGCAATGCTATGTCCATAAGACACAACACACAACAATGAAATGAGAGAGAGAGAGAGGCTGTATAGAAGAATGATGATACAAATAGAACAAGGTCACAACAGAGGCAGTCTCCTGGTATCTCAGACCTTACGAGAGAATCAGGGGTCATCCCAGGAGGCCTAAACAACACATAGCACATCATGGGGGAAGCACATCATGAGAGAGAAAAAAGTTTAGAGATACTTATATGTAGGATCTTCATATTATATTTTGGAACTTGCAAACCTCTTGGAGAGGTACTCGATCATATTGAGTACAAAATTTGAGTGGTTTCTATGAAATTTTTGTTTATTATCATGTGATACTTTTTTTGTAACTCCTTGTGTAAATGTAACTTTTTGTTGCTTATGAGGAGCGGAACCACTATCTTCTCCAAATTTTGACAGTCATCTAGCTCTTTTTCTATTTTTTATCAAGTTTTTTTTGTTGAATCTTTCTAGCACAGTGATAAGAATCATCCTGTACCATCTCACTCATCTGTATCGGTTGTTGTTTTTGCTTTTTGAATATGTCTTGATTATCTCCTGATCCATATAAGGATAACGGATGAGGAACCTCAGCATAAATTCTATTCCACTTGTTTCTAATCCACTTCAATCATTCCCATAATACTATCATAGTCTAAGTAGTCATCTTCATGTATTTCCACTAAACCATGTTCCAACATATTATTTTCAGTATGCTTAGGGAAAGGATTAGTGAAGATTTGTAAGTTTTGATTCAGCGGAGCAACCGACTTGTTTCCATTGTCATTCACACCCGATACCTAGATGACATTTGAATCAATAAGGTCCTATATCTCATGTTTAAGATGCATACATTGTTCAATGTCATGTCCTTGCGTCTGATGATAATGACAAAAGGCATTAGTATCGAAGTAAGGTCCTTGTTTATTAGGATCAACAAGCTTAATTAGGGGAAGCTTCAGATTATTATTACTCACAGCTTGTTTCATGATGGAATGATAAGACTCAAATATCAGAGTAAACTTCTTGGTTGATATGATGCTTTCTTTGGATTAGTGATAGCTGAAAAATTCAAAAAGTTGTTCATATTCGGTCCATTAATCTTGATGAAACTCCTATTATTATTGTTCCTCTTAAAGTTGTTTTGTGATGATCCACCTGTGGATTAGCCAACTTGAGCCAATGAGTATTGGTTTTCATACTGACTAGATGAAAGTTGATAATCATGAAGGGCAGTGCATAAATGTTGAAAGGAGTTACACTTCATCAAGAGAATCTTATCACGAATATTAGGTTGTAGATTTGTAATAAATATCTTCTAAACATCTTCATCTTTCATCTGATATTGAATCTGTACATAAATCCCTTGATACCGACTAATGAATTTGGTCAACTTCTCTTTCGGACCTTGTTTGCATTGAACTAAGTCAATAAGACTGACTTGGGGTCTGATATTTGCTTGAAAATGTTGTAAAAATTGATCAATCAACTGTGAAAAGGAGTGTATTGAATTCAGAGGCAAAGAGAAAAACTATTCTAAAGTAGTATCTTTGAGAGATCGCGGGAAAAGTTTTGCCAACAAATCCTCTTCAAAATAGAAATCACTACACATAGCTATAAATGTTGCCACATGAATATTGGGATCTCCTTTTCCACCATATTTTTCAATGCAAGGAGTCTCAAACCTCTCAGGCATACGGGTTCTCAAGATTGCATAGGATAAAGGATTACAGGCATGATATGTTGGTAGACTAGGCTATGAAAAGTTTGTCAGATTGGTTACTTTTGGTTGTAAAGAATTCATACCCTATAAAAGTTGGTTTAGAATGGCATCATTTGGAGATGCAGTTTGTTGAGATGAATTGGAACCAAAGTGAGGAGGTGATTGAAATTGAAATGTGATAAGTGGAGGTTGGGAATAAGTCAACGATTGTTGGACATACTGGTAGGTGGAAGATGGTTGGGAATAACTATGTGTGATGGGAGGTTGAGAACAATTATTCATAGGAACAGTCACATTATGGACCAAGTTCTAATAATCAAGTCACACAGCTTTGTAATTGGTGCAATTAGATACTCCAATACCAGTGATAGCATTACTATGAACATTTGCATTAGTTGTTAAGATCGTTGATGTAAAAGTAGATATTCCCTTAGTCGGTATAGGTGTTGAAACTTGAGTATGCGACAGTGATGGCATGTTGTTAATAGCTTTTGCACATTCACTCACCAGCATTACATTAGTTTGCACAATATGTGTTAAACCATAACTAACATTAATTCCATCTTGTTCTTCTTTTATCTATTCTCTTACATGGTGAATCACGAGTAAAGCCTCTTCAACTATTCTCTTAGTTTGCAAATATTCTTGAAATTCGACAAGGTCTTTATCAAGCTTATTGACTTGTTTTGTAAGTACATGTCCTACTACCTCAATAGCATCCTCAACATCATGAAATATTTGATCTTCCATGGTGGTTGGAGGATGTATAATGTCTTGCACAATTTGAGTTTCTCCCTTTGTAAAGAAGGTGGGCAAAGGATTGTCAGAGGTAGGGATATCATTTTCGTCAAGAGCACTAGATCCCATTAACCTTTTACTTCTTCTCAAAGGGATATTGTTTTTAGTACAGTGGGTCATAAAAATATACAAAAGCACAAAACACACAATGCACAAACTAGGATGACAAACCCTAAGAGAATGATATGTTTAAAAGCCAAAAATGCTTGAAATTTTGTACTTTTTTTAATGCAAATGAATGAGACAAAGGGTGTTGTAAGGATTTTAGTGAATGGAAGAAAATTATATGTCTGATATCAGTCCAAAAAAGCAATAGGATCCTTCACAACACACTCTTGATGCAAATCCAACATAATGACAAGTCAAAATATAGTGAAAATATGTCAAAATAGACAGTTTTTTCACCAAATCTCAATGCAAAAGAGCATAAAAAGGGTGTTGTGAGGAAAATGATGATGGACATAAAATTATATCAGTAATAATAGAAACTTAACGTCAAAATACACAACACAACACACTTTTAATGCCACTTAAGGTAAAACCCTAGTGAAAATATAGCAAAAATAGGCTATTTTCACGGTTTTTCAACTCCAAGACCTAGAAAAAGGGGTGTTTTAATGAATTTAAGGAGGTGAAGCAAATAAAATCAATTATATTAGTCACATCAATCCATAAAATTGATCACAACACACTTGGAGTGCAAACTAGACCAAATCCTAAGGCAAAAATAGTCAAAATGTGTAGTTTTTCACCAAATTTTCAATGCAAGAGGCCAATCAAAAAGTGTTGTGAAGTTTTTTAGGAGGCGTAGAAATTAATTACCCTGATAAAAACCAATTAGTGAAAAAATACCCTTCACAACACGCCTATGGTGCAAGTTTAGAGAGTCGGCAAGGCCAAATTTAATGAAAATTGATGTTTTTGAAACCCTAGGTTTTAGATATTGACACAAAATGCTATGTGAATATTTTGAAGTCTGATTTATGATGAAAATTAATTACTCTTAGATCTGAAAATTAAATCCAATGTCTAATATGCAAAATACCAATGCAAATCTAGTGAAAATGCATGAAAATTGCTAGTTTTTGTTGAAATTTTCTATGCAAAAATGCAAATTTACACTAAAATGCAAGACTACAAACAAATTATAATTTGAATGAGCCTCTAAAATCAGTAGAAAAATCTAAAAGTAGATTTTTCCTACTAACCCTAGATTTTGGAATTGCTATGTTTAATGAAAATTATCAAAATTTCTACAAAAGCCTCACAAATTTATGATGAAAATGCAATGCAAATTATTGAATTTTTGTATTTTTCTATAGTTTATATCAGATATGATGCAAGAATCATAAATTAGGGAAATTTAGAAAGAATTGATGCAATTTAGTAACCTATATGAAAATGCAAGCTAGGGTTTTTTAATTTTTGCTTTTTTTTTTGTAATTTTCTCAATGCAATAAGATGAAAGACTATATGAATGAATGAAATCAATCCAAATATGAAGACACACACTCAACAAGTTGTAATTTAAGTCCAAAAACACAGGTTCACCAAAAATGTTTAGAGTAAAATTAGGATTGTTCAATATTTGAGTTGTTAGATGTTTGAATCCATCTTTCACCCTTAACATTCAAGGACCTAGGGTCAAGCAGCCATGCACTATCATACCCTAGGTCACTGTGAGATGTAGGGAAACTTGGATTAGGATGTTTAATTATCAATTTTCTTTCTCCTATGCTCAATTAACCATTAAAACCCTAATTATGTGAAAATGATAGTAAATAGATGAATTATAGAAAAAGCTCTTGCAGAGGGATGTAAAATATCAAATCACAGAGTACCTATTTTCAGGGTTCCAAAGTAGAAAATTCATGGACACAGGAGTGGACACCCAAGTCCAAGGCCCTAGGTTCTGTCGAGATCTGGAAACTCAGTCTGCAAATCTTTCCTGTTGTTCTAGATATTTTCCCATCACAGAAGTTGGAGGACTAATGAGTAGGCACCCTAGTCCAGGGGGCAAATTTTCTTCCTGTTCTACAATTCTGACACTTCAATATGTCTTCCTACAACTTCACTTTGTCTAGCTCCTCAATATGTAACCTCCAACCAAGAAAACTTTGGTAGGGGGTTGTGGTGTTCAGGAGCTTGCCTCAGTCAAGCCCTAGAAGGACACTTAAGTCTTCCAAATAGCTTTGTCAGATAGAGAGTACGTGCCCTTGTGAGGTAGAGGAAAAATCCAAATGAAACAATGATTGAAAACACAATATAATATCACCTTGTAGTAAAGATCTCATGGGAGGAAGATGCTCTTCATTCCATGAGGAAATGGATGCTCAAATTTGTAAATACAAACACATAAACAACACAAATCTACTCTTGGAATGCAATGAAAGCCTTGAATCACCTTGGGAACATAATTTCTTGCTACTAATCATCTACTTGTATTCTAGTTTCTAAATGAATGCCTAATCATGCTTTTATATGCAACTACAAGCGTTCCCACCAAGATTTCGTAAATTCAAACTTACCGTGTCAGCCTAGGGACCAAATAATGGTCACAAACTGACACTAGAAAATTGGGCCTGACCCAAAATAGGATAGAACTAGGGCATGAGTGCCCAAGTCCTCCCCCCTATTTTTGGTAGGGTTAAGCTCAAGGGGTCCCCCTAGGCCCTATTTGTCATAAAACCCAGGGTTCATTCCATCAAGATGCCAAATTATGATGCAAGATGTCCTAAATGCACACTAAAGACCTAGGAGCTAAACCTTATGAGGGAAAAGCCCCCAAGGGAACATTTTTCGATGTTACATATTCTAAATATATATATTTTAAAATTTTAAAAAGAATTTCTCTTTTTTTTAAACATTTGTTAACAAGTTGTTGTTATACTTTTTTATTTAAAGATAATGCACTTGGTAAACTTTTTAACGTGACCAATGACACTGGCATGACACACCCTCCGACTTCATGGGAACACTTTTTCCCAAAGCTATGAACCGGTGTGGCCACAACACAAGGGACCTCATCCCCTAGCAAGAAGACTTCAAACCTGCAAGCTCATTGGCCCAGTGAAGGAGTAAAGCTTGCGATCTCATTGGCCCAAGGGGGTTTGAACCCTGGTGGCCGTACAACCGAATGACTTAACCATCGAACCATGCCCTTAACGACAAGTTGTTATACTTTATAGTAATTTTAAGGAATGATATTATGCCATAATGTATCTTTTATGTTATTGGTAAATTTGGCTATAGCAAGTTGTACCCATTAATATTAATAATCAAAATAATTATAGTTTCTAGGTTGCTCTATTAGAGGGTTGAAGCTAAAATACCTTGCAAGGATACATTCTTATGAAAATGCTAACTACAACTTTACTATAAATTTATATTTCTATTTCCATTATAGAATAATATTTTCTTTATCCTTAGACTTGTAAAAGAATAACAACATCTCCTTCGTCACTTGATTCCAAGCTTTTAGAATCAACTATAAATGACCAATCCATCTCCATCAAAGAAGAATCACCCATAGAAACCTTTAGGTACTCAATGCCCCATTTTCCTAATGCTTACATGCATTGTCATCTTGTCCAATAGTCCTTATGATGATTGGCACACATGGCCCTAAATATGGTAGGTATATTATCAGCCAAGTCCTAGTGCCAAGATGAAAACCCAACCCCAATACTACATCATCTAGAATTTTCTTCATTCTACAATGCCATTGAGGTTTGATAAGGGACCCAACTACCATTTGAATGAACTTATTAGGTTCACCCACATCCAAAAATACTAGAAGTAATGTATGTAAATGTAATCTTGAATACTTGACACCTAAGATTCATCCTGCCATTTTGAAAAGAACTTGTATGGCTGACAATGATCTATCTAGATCTAGGTTACTACACTTCATAGGTAGAAAGCAAAGTGACTGAACTTACGAGGAAACACTACTTGATATTAATTAAGGTGGATGCATGGTAGTGTTATCAATTAGATATGCACCCTATGCTAAGCTTATAGAAGACTTAGCTATCTGTTGACACATGGAAACACTCTCGATTGTGGGTGATATGTGTTGAGAGTGAATCTCCAGAGTGAGTTGGTTCTCCTTATGATTTTTTCTAATCTAATGACTTGTACGATAAAAGGGATGAAAGAGGTGTACTGAAATAAATAACTGAAATTAACCTCTAAGGCGATACACTAATACTAAACTCCTATCAGATCTTACTCACAATCAGACTACAGAACTTTAATCTTCACAACACTTTGATTCTACCTAATTCATAAATATTTTGCATGAAGGTTCAATCAGAACACGACATGCAACCTGAATCAAGAAAAATAATTGCATAACTATCACAAAATCAAGACAAAATAGAGGATAAATACTTATCACAGTGCAATATCAAATCAACTTTGCAAAAGTAGAGGCAAAAGTGAAGGAAAATTGCTGCTCTATGAACTTAAGGAATAATGAGTACATGAACTGGAATACAACACTCTCAGTGTGAGAGGAAGACTCTGGTATCTTGAACTCTAATGTCTACTACTACTCTCTAAAACTGGGACTACCAAAATAAACTAGCTTTCTGCAATATATCCTGTGGAATGATTCCTCCTGAAAGTTGGAAAAAAGCCCCTAAAAATAGATATGCCAATCCATTTTCAAGCTCCTCAGAAAATCCAAAAATAAAGCCCTCAAAATGTCTCCAAACTATGAAAACAAACTACCAAAAAGATCCTCTCATGTGGCCCCACCAAAAAATCTACTTTATCTGCCCAAGTAATCTCAGTTTCTATCCATATCTGACTAGGAGAAAGCAAAATAAAGAAAGAAAGATTTTGTTTGCTTTATCTGCTTTTAACTACATAAAAATAGTTTTGATTTTAAAGCAATTTATAAAATATTGCTTTGAAATAAAACTTTACAATGTTTGAAATTTTATCTTAGACCCCTATTCGATTTGATTTTTTGTAAAAAAAAATGATACATGGCATATAATTTCACCAAGTATATGTATTACATAGCAATTGATTTTTCTACAAAAACTCATAAAAAATATCAAGGGCATAATATGTGAGTTTTTGCAAAAATAAAAATAAAAGGCCTTCAAGGCCTATCCTCCTTCAAATAGCCCTGCAAGACTCTAAGGGTAGGTGACCTTCTCCTCCAAGAACCAAAGTAAGCTTAAGGCATCAAACTTCAATATGAAATACATAAGGGCCTAAGGTTTTGATCAACACTCCAAGTCTTGGACTTAGGCATTAAATAATATAAACTTAATACCACAAAGGGTATTAGTTATGCCTCAAAAAGATAAAATGAATCTGATAAAATTCACCATTTCAAATTAGGGATTCAAAGGGAACCCTAGAACAAAGGTCATTTGTAACCCTACTTTTTCACATCATTTCACTTTTGCATCTTTGAGAAAATGGGGCTCTGTAGCCAACATGAAACCCTAGGGTTTGAAGGGAGAAAATCTGACCTCCTAGTGTCTCTGAGCACAGTTTCCATGGATTTCTTGCAGAAAGTGAAGGTAAAATATTTATCTGATGCAAACATGACTCATATTTTGACTTTCTCTCAAGTTCTGAGCAGAAAATGGCCTTTTGAGCTGTGGCCTCTATATTATTTCTGACATATTTTATTACTCTATGTATGTCTTGTATAATCTCAGCTCTCGAGCCACCATGACTGCACTATCTGAAGCTATCACCATGTAATTTCTATATCTATTCCTTTAGAGTATGAGAAGGTAAGCTTCATTTTAAATTTCTCTTTATTTTCTGTATCATTTTTATCCACATTTCTTTCTCATTAGAGGCCACAGCTATGATAATATTGAATAGGTTTCTTTGGTTACCACTGTCTATTTTCATACAATGTAAAAAATATGGGCCTTATGCTGGCCAAGGCTCAATACCATTTCTTTGTTATTCATGTCGACTCCCTTCTTTGTATTTTTCTTTTGGCTTAATATGATGGGAGGGTTTTGTATAAAATGATGACCTTTAGGCAGTAAATTTTATGAACTATGCTTTCCCCATTACCTGTATATGAGTTTGAACTTGAAACCCTAAAAGGGTTTACTCTTTATTGCAAATGCAATCTCTAAAATGAACTCCAAATGGGTTTCACTTGGCTATAGAAAACTCACTTCTTTGTACATAAGCTCGTAACCAACGAGCTCTTCATTTTCTGCACAAGTCAAAACTTCCTCTTACTATACAAGTTCATGGCCTTAGTAGATTTTAGAGTATTCTTACCATTGGCATTACATGTCTATAAGATCTCTATACCAAGAGGTTGGTTTTCATTTGCATTGTAATCAAAGTGCAATAGTGCTCAATGCTCCTATAACTGATAATGGTGACTATTTTCTTCATTGACTTGGCAATGAATGAGCTCTACAACTTCATGTATACGATGCTCTTTACGAATTGCACTAATTATCGTGACAAAAGCATCAGTTGGAACACATACTATCTTCTTTTCCTGTGCCACCTCTGTAGATGTCCTTTCTATGCAATGCATGAACACAAACTTGTTTTCCTTTGTACAATAACATTACACATTGTTGCAACATTAAGAATCATTATCTCCATTCTTTTGACAGTGACAATTACTCATGTGATAAGGGTACTCATACTTGGACTGCACCTTTTGCAATGATAAGATGTATTATGATGCTCTAACTCATACATTCATACATGTTTGTGCTCCATCTAACAAATATGGCACTTGCAATTTGTAGTCAAGTTCACCGTATATGCAATTCATACTCTCTTATTTCTCATGTATAGCATTTGATATGTTTTCTCTTACTATAGCATTTATAAACACAAAAAATATGTCTTGGAAAAGTCCCATATGTGATGTTCCTATGGATAGTTGAAGCACTTACTTCATTCATGTCATATTAGCATTGGATACACAGTCTTATACTTCATATCTCTCTGAGGTAGCCCAATTATGTGAAAGAAAATCTGTGATGACTTGTATTTGTGTTTACTTTTGATATGCATATACTTGATGCTCCAATTCAATCTATCTCATGGCATTGACTCTTGGTTCTTAATTCAATATATCATATCAAATGCAAATGCATATACATACCAAATGAATTATTATAGCTCTTTCACTTTACCAACATAAGTATCATATAGACACCACCTGCAACTGCATGTTGACTGTCAAAGCAATATGCATTGTGTATATCTTGCAGTTATATCATCATGGTTGTCCTTGTGCACTCTCCAATTTATTCCATAATGCATATATCTGATACTTATTCTCATGCTATCATGTGGCTAGAACAATCATAAATTACTGAAAGATGTTATCCATTGGCAACTTTTTGACACACAAATGTTGGAAATGTATCTGATGTTCTTAATGCCTTGGCTGCATACAAATACCATGAAAGATACATAGATGAAAATATCTGTGACTTTCAGCTCCTCAGTGGTAGTTAAAGCAATAATGATAGCTATTCTTATGCATTGAATGTTGTCCTACATGAGTTCAGTTTATCCTTATGGTTTCACTTCATTCTTGAACTGCAGTCATGAGTATATTCTATTCTCAAAACCAATGTATAAGAGTAATGATCTTGATTCCATTCCATCCAGGGGGTAGCATGTTGGGCTCAACCCTTGTGGAAGCCCACTTGACACCACATGCTGATATGTCTTCAATCTACTACATGACTTATCCTATACCTGCACATGAAACAAATAGATTATATAAAAACAATGAAGTTTAATGATTGTTTCTCTTTCAATTCCTCTTGCATGTGAATGATGTTCATCTCATCAGTGCATTATAGGCAATGCATTATGTCTCTTCTGATAGACACATTGAGAACTCATAATCAAAGCTCTAACATGACCTTTTCCAATTTTTGCATATTCTTATCAAAGATCAGGAGTAAGGATAGTAGGCATCCTTGGAGGTTGAAGACACTACAAGGCAATGATGGCTATGACTTTCTCTCCTTTTTCTTTAGATGCATAGTATCTTTCTTCTATTTGCATTTATTCAGCTATTCCCATGGCTTGTGTGGGACATTTGATCTATCAATCTTTCATTCAATGCAATGTTTATTTATTTTATGTACTTCATTTGTAAAACAAATAAACATAGTAGTGAAATGAAAAAACTTATCTCTCATGCAACCCTTCTGCAAATGAATGATAATCAGAAATTCTTCTCTTTTGCTGAACAATCGAACTGCAACATCACTGAATATTCTAACTATGCAAATAACTTATAACAGAAAAATGTTAAAACCTTCACCTTAAAATGAACTGGCTAAACTAGCTCTTCTAGTTTGAGTTGTAAGTAAAAAATAGTAACAAGTGGTTAAATGGTGTACTCTTGATACTTGATGAGGTAGGGCTATTCATAAATCATTTATTTCTATTAGAAAGTAGGATCTTAGGATACTAATCATTATAAACAAGAATAAAATAAATATAAGTGAGAATATACAAGAATGAGTTTAACATGTATTACACAAGATATACATGGGAAAAACCCTTTTAGATTAAAAAAAAAAAAACCCATAAAGCATCATTTTATTAAACACTTGCAAAAAATAGTTATTAAAAAATAAACTGAGCCTAGGGATATACTCCTCTACATGGGTAAATGCACAAAGATGAGGGACCAAAAGGGGGTCTTAAGATGCCACTTTTTTTTTTCTAAAATCAGGAAAGACTAATGTTGGATGAGAAATTGAAGATAGTTACACTCAAAATTTGAAGATACAACAAAAACAAGAGTCGTAGTGCTCTAAATCTAGTTTCTAAACTACTAATTTTTTTCAAACATGGTTGATATTAAGGGGTTCAAAAAGAGGGAGCACACAAATTGGTTCTATTTGTCTCAAAAAAGTATAACATAACATCTGGTGTGCTCCCCCTAAAATGTTAACTTTTTTTTAGTATTTCAAAAATCACTTTGGTGAGAAATTAGCTAACACCATGTAGTTTATCCCTAATTTTTTTGATAATTTTTTCATGGAAAATTAATCTTTTACTAATGTTCAAAGTGGACACATCCTAAAAAATAGAAAGTTGAGCGTGCTCCCCCCTAAAAATTTTGAAAACTAATCAAAAATTGATTTTTTTTTTAATACATGTAGAATGGAGTCTAGTTTCTAAAAATGTAACTTATTTGAAATTTTGATGAACGGTTAAAAAAAGTCAAAAATACAGACACTGGTTTTTGACAAAAAAATAGATACACTAACAAAAGAAATTAAAGATGAAACCCTTAACATACTCAAAACATGAAAAAAATTATATGGTTGGATAGCTAATAGAGAGCTTAAGATTATGGTGGTATTTTTTTCAACTTTTCATTGAAAAAAGTTCTATCCTGATGGGGATCATGCTCTAGATTATGTGGGTTTTGTTAGAATCTTTAAAAACATGTCCTTGGATGACCTAAACATAGTCCAAGCCTTTGCGTTGAAAGCCCAAGGCAAATCCAAGCCTTAGGCTTGGTAATTTCTAATCCTAAGCATAATGTGCTAGCATTATGTGAATCTCTCTCTCTCACTCTCTATCTCTCCCTTGCCCTCTCTCTCTCTCTCATTTATAGGGGAGAGAGAGAGAGTTTTACATTTATAAAATGCGCTTGCGTTATGACTTTTATGGGACCAAAAAGTCATGTGGCACCTTTTTGGTCCCTCATCTTTGTGCATATACCCACATGTACTTCCACATGGCCAATAATACCTTATGTGCATAGTGATATAATTCACTATAAAACTTCAAATTCACATACCTCTTAAATGAGATTGAACCTCCTTAAATATAAGAGAAGCGCTGGCAAAATACCTGAAAGGGTATTAGTCACACCTATTCAAAGTAACCATTTGTAAATAATTAATAATCTAATAGTTATTAGATTATTAATTATTAAATGGTATATGCTTTATAACATAAGGCTTTATAATCTTATTTAGAACAATATATAAATGTTGTAAGGGTATGACCCCTAATAACATTATGTTCTAACACTCCTCCTTAATGTTAATAGGGGCATCACATGTCAATTTGTATAAAAGAATTTAAATGAAGTACCATAGTAACGCAGGTCTTCTTTGATAGTGATAACTGGGACACAAATATATGTGAAAATGAAGATCGTGTATTCTAGACTACATGAAAGCCATCTTGTCACAATTTATAATCCTAGTGTTTTAAAAATGATGCTTAAACAAGGTCTTATAATGTTTCTATTGGAGCCTGAGACTTCTCAAACTAACCTCCCCCAAGTTCATTACATAGTGCCCGTAGGTCTTACATAATACAACGCTTTTACAAGTGAAAGATTTACATAGAAGAATTTTCAATATGCCCATAGGGCTTACATATAATGCAAGGAGTTAGTCATATGTGTAGACATCAAAAATTGATTTCCATGTCATCGTGCTTCATTGACATCATTTCCCTAATTTATTAATTATTTTTCATCAACCTTTATTATTCTTGTATTTAAATAAATTTATTTTTATTTAATTAAATCACACTAACTCTTATTTATCCTCCCATAAATAAATAAAATTATCATCTATCAATGCAATGTCATGTTGACACCATGAGAAACTACATTCCAACATTACAACACTTTGAGCATAACTACCCTCCTGGTACAACATGAATCTATTTGGGTAAATTCATGATTTTATTCATTATGTTTGATAGCAATGCTCTAGATAAGGTTGTAGGTAATGTAGATTGAAGGTTTTTAATTTCATTTGAATCTTTTGGTTTGGTTTATATTTTCTATATACAATAATCATAACTTAATTAAGAGTTAAGGTATTCACAAGCCAACTACTCATAACCTTATGCATGAAGTATAGTTTACATGATTGCATAACAAATAAAAGAGATGATCCATAAAATGTATATGACTGGATCAATTGATTACATCTCAACATGGCTTTATAAAGGCATATATTCTTGCATATAACTACTTACAAGAATAACTAACAGATAACTAACCTATATTATTTATTAAGCAATGTAATAATGCTAACATTCCCCCCTTATTACATTATTCTTGCAAATTTACACCCCCTTAAGGTTTACATTTCACATAACAAAACATATTGACCCAAACAAAAAATGCATATTTTTAGAAGCTTTTGCTTTGAAAGAACAAATCCTAAATTAGGTGGAACTCCATCAAGCTACCTCTTAACCCTCGGAAGGGTGTAGCTGATCCTGAATTCTCAACTTCCTAGATTATTGCCTCCTCAAACTCTCGAATCACAAATCCCCTGAATTATTGACAACAATCCATGATGAGCTCCACAAGGCTCCATCAAGTTGTCTCATGACCCTCGGAAGGGTATAATTCCACAGATCACAGACTTTCAAACTATCTAAGAAACAATCCATATTGAGTTCACCAAATCCCTGCCTATCTTCAAAACAAACTTCACAATATATGTATTCTTTCAATTTTGTTAGCATAAAAGACAAAGCATAAGAAAACACAAAAACATATGTGTATTTTGCAATGCACCATCTCTAAGCAAGAAACTAACTCAAGATGATGAAAAATCCTCAAACCTCTAGTGCCTCCAGCCTCCAGTTGACCTTTCTACACTTTATACATTTGATGTCACATTAGACTCTTTGATAGAACAAACATACAAGTCTTTGGTGGTCCCATCAAGTGTAGAAAATATGGCACCAAAAGTCTAAGAATAAGGTAACATTCATAATACAAAATTTCATTTTTGTACCAACAGAAATTTCATGTGACCAAATCATCCTTATAACACCTTATTTTCCATTTACAAAACAGATTAACTTTAAAAGTATTGAAGTAACTGACTTTCTCAAGCACAATACATGTTAAGCTAGTCCCAATCATTTTCCACTCAAAAATATTAAATACATTGCAAGACATAGAAAACTATAACTTAATCTATTACCAATATAATTTGTTTTTCTCAAGCACTCAATGAAGTATGATAAAGATTAAATTTGTAAAAAATCACAAGAGTTGAATGTAACCTATATAAAATACACAACACATTTTATTGGTTTCCAGATGACTTGGGAATCCATAATCAATCAATTGAAATTTAGGCTAATAGGACTACACAAGATGAATCTCAAAGCTTGAACTCAACAGAGATGGAAATAAAAACATAACACTTTAACCTATCAATTGTCTCTAATTAAACTACTATTAGGAAAAACCTATGCCTACACACTCAATAAACCATCAATTGTATTTGCACAACACAAGATAACCAAAGAATAGTATAAAACAATAAATGATGCAATACTCGTAACATGATACCAAAAATACATCTACTAAAAATCATCTAATTCAAGCATGATTCAGATGATAAATGTATAGTAAATAAAAATGACCAGGAATATTGCTCATGTCAGGGCTAGAGACTGGAGTCAGGTGTGCTTCATCCCAAAGGTTCTTCCATGTCTCGTCTGTGTCAACATCCTCAAAATTATTTTCCCATTCATAAAATTCTTGCCTATATTTCCAATAGGCAGCTATTTTGTTTGTACTCCAACCTCTAGCTAACAAAGCTTGTCTCAAGCCATGAGTCATTATCTTGGTGGGGTCATATTTCATGATGGGTTTATAGAAGGTTTCCCATGGTGGATGAGGCTCTGGAGGAAAATCCCCTAACTTAATATAGACATTTGGGGAGTCTATATTTGGTGATCTTCTCACCTCAAAGAATGGGTGAGTCTAATGTTCAAAAGAGGTATGGACTTTATTCTTGGATAGCCATGAAAGCATGAAGCCATTTGGATCATACTTCCACTAATCTATAATCACAGCTAGCCCATAGATGGCTAATTTTCTTGTCAAAATGTATTTGAGTTCTCTTTTTACCACAGTAATACCCCCTTTAGCCAATGGTATGTCATAAAAGGCTTTCTTTTTTCTTCTAGCCCCAAACTTAGAGCCAAACATAGCCATTTGTCGAGCAATCTCCAAACCCAAAACCCTACTTGTAAAAACCTTAGGGAGCATGAAGGGCTCCTCACCAAAACCATGGATCCTTATCATTGTTTAGTGGGCCCCAAAGAAATAGTCACAAGGAATTCAAGAATTTAACATTATTCCCCTCATTAAATCACTCATTCTGTGATTAATCTCTTCTAGGTCTAATTGTTGAATGAGTGGAGCCACGTAGTATTCTGTAAATTCATAGAAATCCAATGTATTAGATAACAAAGGGGTCCATGCAGACATTGGAATTACTTTTTGGGCATCAACCTCTAGATCCCATATAGTCAAATTTACATGTTTTTGAAAAAACTGGTGATTCTGATATAAAATCAGATGGAATAGATATGAAGAATACCTAAACATTTGGTTGTGTTGGAAATTGGCCAACTGTTGGCACAATGCATAAGCTATATGTTCTGCAAAATCAAACTTATAATCCTGGGCCCTCGAGACTATCTTGAGGTGAAAAATAGCTCCAAGTTGCCAGTCATGAACATTCACATCCTCATTCTACCCAAAAATAAATGTGAGCATTAAGAAGGCATCTTGCACATCTGAGGTGAATAGTGATAAGGCAAGGGACAAGGATCGTAGCTTGGTGTTTCTTTCTTCTAGATGCAACTCTCTATTAAAGAAGGTAAGCATTTGGTGCACCTGATTCCAAACTTGCTGCAATTGGGGCAAGTTGTAAAAACTGGTTGAGGGATCATGCAACAAACCAAGCATGTTGGAGATAGCTTGTGCATTAATGATCACTCGAATATTTCTCACCTGAATTATCCCACTAGAAGATTGAAAGTTGATTGCACACAACTGAACCAATTCTGGATATGGATGGACCAATGGGACCATGTATTGAGCCCAACTAGAGCTCCATATTCTTATGCCAAATTTCTCTAATTTGCCTTGCTTTACCTCTATAATCAATCTTGCATGTGCCCCTTCCCTCAATTTTTTTGGATTCATGGACAGATTGGGGTCAAAAATTTCATCAACATAATCAACAACCAGAGTAGAGTCCTTAGGATTACCCTTCTTTACCTATTTTGTTCTTGGAAGCTTGTTTTTGGCCTGTGCTAGGGCTAAGGCATATGATTTGTTTTTTCATTCATCTTGCAACTTGAACAATCCCTTTGGTCTAGATCCTCTGGAAGATTGTCCCTCCATTGCCATTTTTGTTCTTCTCTTAACTAACTATGGTTTCGATACTTCTTGTGCACATTGTCTCAGAATTCAAATGGTAACTACAGGTTAAGCTTAAGAAAACTATGCTATTTGAATGCTAAGAATGAGGAGACTAGACCCCTAATTAATCATACTGCTCCAAACATGTGAGTTAATGCACCTCCTTAATAATCCTATAATGTCATATTTAATGACCCTAAAATTGCGTGCTCTAAGGGGCGGCTAATTGAATCCTTTATATTTTATAATGATAATTCAAATTTTCAAAAGAACTTGCCATTAGTATTCTCCTTTTTCAAGGTAGTTAGACTAGTACTTTTAGATTTTTGATCCTTACCAACGGTCTTGGATGAAAAAGACACCTAGGATATCATCGAGAGCTTCAGATGCTAACACGTGTTTGAGGAACACTTATTAAAAAAGGTAGGAAAATAGCCTCTAAGAAAAACAAAATGGAAGGGAAACTGTACTAACTATAATAAAAGAGGCAAATTATATTTTATGTGAAAAGCTTCAAGAAGATCCTATTGACAGGAATCTCTAGTGCTTCTCCCTCCATAGTTTCCAATTCATAAGCATTGTACTGCTTGCAGACAGTTATCTTAAAAGGGTCCGTCCATAACAAATCAAATTTTATGTGACATCCTAGCTTCACAGCTCTTTCATCCCATTTCAAAACCCAACTGTCAACCTTAAACTCAGGTTCAGAAGTCTTTTGATCAAACCAACTCTTAACTTTTTGTTGGTGGTTTATCAAAGACCCATGTGTCAACTACCTTTTCTCTTAAAGTTCCAATAGTTCTATGAGCCTTACTTGCATTGGACCATTTTCTTCAATCTCAATTTGTTTTATTAGCTATAGAGCCAGAATCTCCATTGAAAGAGGCATTACTGCACTTTTCCCATATATTTTAATTCATAAGGGGGGTTTTGATTACCTGCTTGGTGTGATTCTATCTACCCACAGGTCCATCTTCAGATACTTGTACAATTCCTTCTGATGGTTTGTCCCTATCCTCTTTATGAGTCTAATCAGATTCTTATTTGTTGACTTAGCAAGACCATTTCCTTGCGGGTAATAATTTGACAAGGTTTTCAAGTAAATATCATTTCTCAAGGCAAATTTAGAAATCTTTGACCCTAGAAATGCTTTAGCATTATTAGATATAATAGTGCAAGGAGGCCCAAACCTGGTGGTAATCTCTTTAAGGAAATGTAGAATGACATTCTTATTGGCTTCTTTCAATGGGACTACTTTGCTCCACCTTGTCAAATAATTTGTTGTAGTAAGAATCCACTTATGTCCTAAATTCAAAACTGATTTAATCATCCCTATAAAATCTAGGCCCCATTGGGCAAAGGGTTCTTCCACAACTATGGGACTTAGGGGCAAATCTACATTTCTTCTTTTGCCAACATAAAACTAGCATGACTGGAATTCCTTGACCATTTTTTGGCAATTAGAGAACATCGTGGACCAATAATATCCTACTCAGATTACCTTAATGGCTATAGTTTTTGCAGAATAGTGTCCACCAAACATCCCATAGTGTAATTCATACAAGATTCTATGGGCTTCATCCCTTTCTATGCAGTTGAGAAAGATCCCATCAAAATTCCTTTTGAAAAGAAAATTATTTATCATAATAAAATTGGATTCTTGTTGCCTATAGTATCTTTTATTTTCAATAGAAATCTGCCCAGGGTATTGACCGGTCTCCATAAAATGTATTATGTTACTAACCTAAGAGTCTATCTCACTCTCTTGTACATTCAGTACAGCCCCTACGACATGTTCTTCTTCTGCTAGAACCTCTGAATCTTGAGCAATGTATTGGCAAAGGCCCCTTCCTCTTATCAATTTGGTTGGCTTAACCTCAACATCATACTCTAAAATTTTGGTTATTCGATTGGCTCTCTTTTCAGTGATTTCTCCTTCCATTATATATTCTTGGACACTTGAATGAGCCACAAATATCACAATCTTATTGCCTATTATTAGGTGTCTGAACTTCTTTAACCCTTTTACTATAACATATGCTTGCTTCTCAACAAAATTGAACCTGGATTCATACTCCCACAATGTTCTAGAAAAGAAAGCAATCAGATATTCTCCTTCTTCCACTTCATTCTTTTGAGTCAAAACTACTGCTATACTATGCTCTCCTCCATATACATACATTATGAAATCTTTAGAGAAATCTATGTTACACAACACTGGGGTAGTAGAGATTGCCCTCTTAATGTTTTCAAAATCTTTTCTGCCTTCTATTGTCCATTTGAAATTAAGATCTTTTTTTAACATCAAAGTAATGGGCCTAATCAACCCTACAAAATCAGATATGAATCTACTAACAAAGTTAATCTTTCCTAGGAAAGATTGAACTGCCTTCTTATTCACAGGTAGAGACAAATCCAGTATTGCTTTAACCCTATCTAGATCTATGGAGATCTCTTCTTTTGAGACTATATGCCCAAGCTGCTTACCTTGAGGCACTTCAAACATATTTTTTTAGGATTTAACGAGATCCCAAACTCTTGGTATCTTTGGAATATGGATTTCAAATGGTCAAAATGGTCTTCAGCAAATTTTGTGAATACATTTAGATCATCTAAATAAATCAAAATAATCTTATTTATCAATCCTCTTAAAGCAATATCCATAGCTTGTTAAAACATTGCCTTAGAAATAGAAATTCCAAAAGGCATTTTTGCATATGTAAAAGTTCCCCATTTGGTAGTAAAAGAGGTTTTGTATTGATCTTCTTTTGCCAACCAGATTTCATTGTAACCTAAGAAACCATCCAGTAAAGAAAACCTTTCAGCCCTAGCTACAATCTGTAAGATATGTTCCATTGAAGGAAGGGGGTAATGATCCTTAAGAGAGGCTTTATACAGATCTCTGAAGTCAACACATAGTCTTATCTCTCTATTTTTATTCCTTACTGGAAGTAGGTTGGACACCCATGTTGAGTGTTTGATTGGAAATTTATTTTAGACTCTAATAACTTCTTGAGTTCCTCTACCATAAGAGACTCAATCCTCAGATTTCCTGGTCTTTGTTTCTGATGCATATGCTTTGATCCTTTAGTTAGTTCAATAGTATGTTGAACTATCTCCTTATTGTAACCATGAAGATCATCATAAGTCCATGATATCACCTTGTTGTATTTGTTACACAAATCGATCAGCCTATCTCTTTCTTCCCGAGTAGTAAACTTACCTACTTTTAGCTTTTCCCATTGTTGACCTAAATCTTTGAGTAATCCTCTTTGCTTGCTACAAACTTTCTCTTGTCTAAACTTGCATCATCAGGGTTAAGAAGATTCTAGAGGGTTATCAACCGCCTTGGAATCTTATTTGATTTTAACTACAATATTTGATCATTACAGGCCTCCTCAATTTTGGGTTGTAATTGATCTACAGATTCCCCTTACTACTGTAAGAACAAAAGGATTTGAAGATCACTGTCAAAAACTTACTAGTTATCCCTTTTATTAGAGATAGTAGGGTGAATAATAACCTTGATTGCTTCTTCATTAGCCAACAGGTCTTTAGTTGGGTCAAACTGAGATCTAATCTAGGTCATCTTGTATGCTTCAGAATTCTATGACCTTGGTATGACCTCTATATTGAAAGCATCAAAATCTTCAATCAAGTCCCATATACGGTGGCAATATGATGTCATCCTCACATTTTTTGTTGCAGTTGTTTCCCTGATTTGGTTTACTACCAATTCTAAGTCACCAAATACTCTCAATTTTTTTATTCCTTTCTTCTTTGCAAGGATCAAGCCATGTACTAGGGCCTCATATTTAGCTTCATTATTAGTACAACTAAAATGGAAACATAGAGCTCTTAGAATAATTTCCACTTTTGGGGAGGTAAGGTGGATGCCTGGTCCTGAAACATTCTTGCTTTTGGATCCATCAAAATTTAGAATCCATATCATGGAATATTCATTAGGATTTTCCTTCTCTTTTCTTGATTGACTCATTATTTCAGGTATCTCAGGGTCTTCATAAAAAATCACATATGTTCCTAACCCAGTAGAATCATAATTCCCAAAAGGATCACCCTACATCATATTTGATAGATGGTTCTCATCTTCTTCATTTCCATCAATTTCAATCCATTTTCCTATTTCTTCCACATAAACTCTTTCCTCCCTAGTGATCATAGCATGGGATGCTTCAAATTTTGATGCTTCTTGTTCCTAATATGCTCCTTACATAATGGTTCTGATAACACTTTCATTTTTGAACCATACTTGGTTCTCATAATCAGATGTGACCAGTCTAGAGATATGTATCCCCCAATTTTGGCTGTGAAATCTCTAGACAAGCATAAAACAAAAACAAGGTGGATATCAATGACCACTACATCTTGTAGTACAGTTATATTTGGGTAGGTATACAATTATAGTGGAAGTTCCTTGATAATCCCTATGGTATGGATTGATTTTCCATCTAACTACATCACCCCTTTGGATAATGGCTCATATTTTATCTTTAAGGCATCAGCTATTTGCTTAGGCATAACTATGTTGCTTGCACCTAAGTCTATCATTGAATTGTGTAGTAACTTCTTCCCCACTATTAGAGTCATATAAAAAGGGTTAGGCTTAAATTTACTCACCTCTTCTTTTGCATTCACCAGGGCAGACCCCGAATGTGGCTGAGATACTTTAGGTTGCTCCTTTCCTTTGTTTATTGAGCCTTCCTTAGTGCCAATAGCTTTAGGTTCATTTTGACATTTTAGAGCTTCTTGCAATAGTACCTTCTATTCTGGAATGGATAGCATATCCCATAATGATGCACATTAGCAGGATCCTTTTTTAACTGCTCCACCACATTCATTGGTCCTAGTGACTGCACCTTAGGGTAATAAGAATACCTTGTTCTTTTAATTGTTGGGTTGGGGACTCCTTCATTTTGTATCATCATTGGGGTATCTTGTCTTGTTGTGGGGATATAGGAAGATTGAGTTGATGGTCCATTCCTTGTTTTAGTTGTTATACTAGGAATGATTTATGGGGTCTCCACCATCCTCCTCTTTGACTAACTGTAATAATCTAACTGAACTGGGGGGTTCTTGGAAGTTGATGCTTCATTGATGAACACCAATTCTTCTTCTTCAATCCATAAGAATAGTGCATGCTCAGGGGCAATTTCTCTTTCCTTCTCTATAGACATGCCTTGCATTTGAGTTACCATTGCTACATTTTGGACACCAAGTGACTAGTATGGGTATGGTCCTAACGATGTTCTAGGATGGTCTCCCATTCTTCTTTGTTTCGCAACCCTCTGTTGCAAATTCCCTCTTAAGAAATATTTAGGCATATGTGCATTATTACAAGGGAAGCAGCATGCATTTGTCTCTTCAACCACATTATTCTTCCTGGCAACCAATTCTCTTCTTGGATTAGGGACGACTATTTGTAACAGTGTGGGCATAGGGACAAGCTAATTGGATGGCTGCGAAAAGGCTGGTCTCTAAGACCCCTGATACTAGTTTGGTTGATATGGGGGTCTATTCCCTTGGAATCCCTTGTAAGGAGGCTTTTGATATGAGGTTTGTTCCCTCTTGAGGTTGATAATCTCATTAGAAAAGGTTCTAAGGATGTTCTTGACATCATCCATTTCAGATATAGAGGAGGATGATGCTGAGGTTGATGGTCCTTGTAGTGTGGGAGAGGTATACATAGAAATAGGGACTTGAGGAGCATTAGGGACTTCTTCTTGAATAGAAATTGACAATTCAGGGAACATGGGCATAAGGGGCCTTGGAGGTAATTTTCTGACATCTATCAGGCTATTTTTTTCTTTGATAGCTAGCTCATACGCCATGAGAAGGGTTTGCCCTCCTAATGCCTAGATCATAACTAAATTATAGGAATTGAAAGCTTTAAGGTAGAAGACAATTTGCCATACCTACTAATGGTCAAGTTGCGACTGGGATTCTTACCAGGTCTTTTGGAACCTAGTATTGAAGTCAATTATGGCCTCTTGAGGTGCTCTCTTTATGGTGATCAGTTGTTACAAAAGGGATGACTTGTCTCTCTTTTCATTGAATCTCTCAAATAATGCATCTCCCAGTTGGTCCCAAGTTACAATGGAGTTCGGTACTAGAGATTGGTACTAGTCAAGAGCTCTGCCTTTAAAAGAAGGAGCTAGCAATCTCATAGTAGTATTTTTCTCTGTAAGATAATACACAGTGCACACATCCACCACATCTTGTAAATGTTCAGCTGGAGTCTTGAAGTATTCCCCAGTGAATTTAGGTAATGCTTTTAGAGTATTAGCAGGAATAGGGTCCCATGTGTCAAGAGGTTTCAGAAGAGTGAGTGGCTACCACTATTCCAATTAACAAAATTTCTAGGTGGAGCTGGGCACACATTCATTCTCCTAAAGTATTTTGTTGAATTATTCTTCTTCTTGAGGTAGTTGCCAATGGTGGCAACAAAAGTCTTGGATTAGTAGTAGGTCAGGCTCCTGTAGTTGGTCCGCAACTCTGGCTTCTTACAGGACGTCGGCGCATGTACTTCTAATCAGGAATCAGTAAATTCTATCTCACTTGGCATGCCAAAAAACTGTTGATGTTTAATTTTGCAAGAAATCACCAACAATGGGAAATTCCAAGAACATGGGATGTGACTCTTGAAATAACCTCCAGATTTTAAAGAAGCTAGTTGTTCTCTATGTGTTTTGAGGTAAAGGGAAGAAAAAACAAGATTATAAAGAAATACTTAAAACTGCTAAGGCGATGTACCAGAATCATTATCCACACTAACTGCACAATGATTAAACTTACAAAATTCATTCGTAAAGTTAAAGAGCATGAACCATGATTAACATTCATAGAATATATATCATATTTATCAAAGGCTCATATAGAAAGTAAGAAACAAGAATTAGAAACATATCACAATTGTACAAAACACCACTCTCGTTTCATTATTTGATAGGAGAACAAAGTACAGAGGCAAAGATTTACACAAAATACAACATTCGATCCCTTAGGAGAGGTACCTGTTAAGGCAATAAAAATGTTTCTACTCTAGCTACTAATAAAAACTCTCTAATCTCTGGTTCCATTTTTTTATCTGTTTATGATCCATTGATATTTAAAGCGCAAGCTCCATCAAAGATCCCTGCAACTGCCAAAATATCCTAATTGCAAATCCCAACAATCTCACTCTAATGTTTGAGATAACTGGCTCTACTATTTCGGCCTTAGGTCTTTCTAAGAATATTGACTCTTTGTTCACCATACCGTTATAACTGCCTCCACGGTAGACGCTTATGCACAGGACTCAAAAAAATGGTAGAAACTACTAGGTTCTCTTTTATTTTATAATAGACTCTCCTTTCACCTCTTGTGTCTCAAAATTGACACCTATCTATTTCATCCAATGGTGCAACAAACAAAGTCTTCAAAATTAAGGGACAATATAAAACATGTTGTTACAACACGTAGAATCTTCTGTTGTATCAATAAACTGGACGCGTGGCAGGTTAGCGCATCTTCTACAAAACTCCACCAAAAAGACTCTTTAAATGAGTGCCAAGATAACACTTGGCTCTCTCCCTTGCATTTTCCTCTTCTAAGATTCGGTCCCATTTCATGAGACACGTGGAATTTTCTTGCAACAACTTTGAAGCTTTAACAAAAGGGACTCTTATATTATGCATGGTGCTGACAATTGCTAGCTTCGAAATCTTTCTATTAAGAGTCATGGATTATTAAAAATCCATTGGTGACTTCACCAAAACTTTGCCTTAGCCCTTTTTCTTTTGAACCTTGGAGATCCGATGTTCTACCACGTGGAGCCTTGGTGCAAGCCAGAAGAGACTTTTAATTTTGAGAGCTCCTTAAATGAGCACCAATGTGACACTTGGCAACTTCCACTATCATCTTAGACTCTTAAGACTCCTTTTTCTTTGTTTTTTCTCCAACATGACTCAAAACTCTAATATTAGTTGAATATTATATATATATATATATATATATATATATATATATATATATATATATATATATAACATAGAGTTTTAACAGAGCTACATGTGTATAGGAATGAGAGGTAAGGGGAGCAGATGAGATAATTATTTGGGTCAAAATGGAAGTACGCAAGAGCATCAATGGTGTGGGATGTGGAGGTTGTATATGTAGATGTGAATTTCTTAAGTGGGGTGACAATGGTATCAATAATGGTATGTGAGAGAGGTATAGAAAAATGGGTACACTAAAGGGTGGGGTACTAGTGGTAATGGTAGAAGTGGCAATGGTTGATGAAAGATTTATAATGGAAGATTGGGTGGAGATGGATGCACTTGTTAGTGTATTTATTTTATACACTATAGGCTTAATCCTACTCAGGAGTGCCCTTATACAATCTTGACACATGCCTCATTGAGGTGTCAAGGTTGTTGGGCGGTTAGGAGAGGTGTCGACGAGTTGCCTATTAACTAGCCACTCACACTATTTTTTAGGGAGGCAACTCACCACCACTCATAGTTGAGGAGTCCTTTCCTCAATTAACAACTTCCTCTCCTCAGCTATATGTACAAGCTCATTTGACTATAAATCCACTTTGATTTGAGACTTG
Organism: Cunninghamia lanceolata; assembly: GCA_027924645.1. Classification (NCBI taxonomy): domain Eukaryota; kingdom Viridiplantae; phylum Streptophyta; class Pinopsida; order Cupressales; family Cupressaceae; genus Cunninghamia; species Cunninghamia lanceolata. Next base: position 4,834,987 of record BSBN01000116.1, on the reverse strand, counting down.
CATTCGTCTCATTGATCTTGGCTCAATTCTACATGGTATCAAAGCACTATTAAGCTCGTTTACAGGTTTGGTTGTTGTCTCATGCATGTTGTGTGTGGGAGGAGTTCTCTTTTTTCAAAGGTTAATCATAGATTGGAGGAGGTGAATCCATTATGTGAAAGGCCGAACAGGTTGGATATTGATCTCATCTTGCTTTAGAAAATCTCACGAAAGGAACCATGGCAAGTCAAAGGCAGACCCTGTTCGAGGCCCACCATCTCACACGCCCTATTTGGTGTGTTCATAGGCCCTATTTGGCCAATTCTTGGGCCCCATTTGGTTTTGAATCAGGCTTTTTTGCCCTTCAAATCACAAGAGGTCGTAGAAACATTTGGAGCTGTGAACCCTCTCTTCTGAGGCATTTGAAGCCACCACTATGAATGCTCTCTTCTGAGGCATCTGAAGCCAGTGTTTGTGCATGAACTAGATTTGTTTGGGGTGAGAAGAAAATCAAAACAGAAGGCATGAACCATCAAACTTTGGCTAAATTTGGAGCCAAAAACACTCTTCATCAACTCGCCTGACACCCCATATGCCCCTACAAATGCAAATTGAGAGTATTAAGGGCATCAAAGGCTTTATTTGTAATACTCCTACCCACTACTTGGTTGCTCCTATTATCTCCCTAGCCACCATTCTTCAAACTTGGCCACCCCTATTTTTTTTGTCCATCATGCCCTAAATTAGGGCCTTGGAAAACCCTAAGTTTTTTGTGCCTTATTTTTTATTTGGGATATTTTCTTTTAAAAAAAAAAACACTCTACATACTATTTTTTATGGTATTAAAATAATCAAAGAAAATATTAAAAATTAGGAGTAAATTAGCTTTAAGGTTCTTTTAAATTGTTAGTGCAAAAATTACATTTTTTTATAAAAAGGCTAAGTACTAGGGATCAATTATATCGTCCTGCTTAGATCTAAAACACTAACTTTATAAAGTGCCACATTTAGGGGTGGAATTAAGCAAAAGGGTTTAACCACACACTTATCTTATAAATTTCCGCTTTCATGTATTATTTTGGGAGCATTATACATAGGCATTTTGTAATCATTGAACTAACATAAAGTTCAAAAGCGGGGTAATTTATCTAAGTCAACTAATGGGAATAACAAGTCATCCATCTATCACTACGTTGGAAAATAGAAACTACAAGTCTTGGTGCAATGGTATCCTCGCGCATTACCAATGGATTTGCCTATTGCCACATCTATATGGACTTATTCCTAAACCAAGCACATATTGGTAGAAAAATGTATGGGAAAATAAGAATAATCATGTCTTAGGATTAATTGGTTTAAGTTTTATGAACCACACTCAATGGGTTCCTCCATCACACATCAACCGCCCTAGATCTCTTTGGACCAAACTATGGGAAATGTATGGAGACCCCAATGAATCTTCATTCCCAAATGATCCCACTATAGACATACTTCTTTCCCTTGATGATGTTGATGATCCTTTGTATGATGATGTTACTGAATCTGAGGAACTCACATATTGGGAAAGTCTTGACTATACTAATTATACAGAGACATACCCACTTGTATCTCCTCTCTCTACACCTCCTACATTGGTAGATATTCTACCACCTCCTCCTATTGCTTCATTAGATCTTTGAGTCGCTCCTTCGATAGCTTCCAACACTTCTTCGTAATAGGACATCAATCTTCCTAGCATTGTTGATTGGGATAGATTTCTACCTAACATCACTTGTCTATTTGTAGAGTCCCACATTGCTGACATGGAAGCACACATTGAGGACATTAGTCTTCTCTTTGATGATAATTTTGATGAAGCTACATCTCCATTATCCTCTTTAAAGATACTCATGCTCTACATCATCCTACACATGGTTCTAGATCGTCATCATCCTCATCTATTGGGCATGCACCTGATTTGATTATGGCATCAACATGGGGACACCTGAGTATTCTTCGAAGACATCACAATGGGCATCATCATCCTTGGATCAGCTTCAACATGATTCAGGATCATTCATACTTCTTCCCACATGGGAAGATATCCTACATCTTCAGGTGGTTTCATTTCTTCCCAGGGGAAGGAACATTGTTTGGTGTTCTTGGATCTACATCTGCATCCTTTGTCGACTATCCAGCCTCACTACATTAGGACATGTATTATGGGGGGTCTCATACATCTTCTATCATTTTCTCTCTTATGGGGAATCATATATTGTACTCAGTGAAAGAAGTGGTACTTCTTGATTTGTATAATTTTTCATGTTTTTTTCTTTCTTTTGCAGGATAGTTTTTTCTCACAAGGTTTTCTATCTTTCTCCACTTGATGAGAGATTGCATTGTACATGGGCACCTCACCAGGCCTTGTAGCCAGGACCCATTTCATTTGTGCCCACCTAAGCTATGCTTAAGGGGGGGTGTTAGTGTATATATTTTATACACTATAGGCTTAAGCCTACTTAGAAGTGCCCTTATACAATCTTGACACATACCTCATTGAGGTGTCAAGGTTGTTGGGTGGTTAGGAGAGTTGTTGATGAGTCACCTACTAACTAGCCACTCACACTAGTTTTAGGGAGACAACTTGCCACCACTCATAGTTGAGGACTCCTTTCCTCAACTAACAACTTCATCTCCATGCCTATATGTACAAGCTCATTTGACTATCAATCCACTTCAATTTGATACTTGCATTAGTCTCATTGATCTTGGCTCAATTCTTTAGCACTAAATTTAAAAGTTGAAGCAAGTTTATCTTAGATGTCTTGAAGTTTATAGCATGAATTCATGATTTATAAACACATCATGAAACATATTCACTAGTTTTTCAAGATTTTGTGCATTAACCAAACTAGCAATTTGATTAGAAAAGTCTTGATGTGTCACTTGAGCCTCACAATAATAATCCTCATGGTCACCTATGTTAATGTCAAGATGACCACCATCAAATATATCACTATTTCTATATGGGGTAACCATACTAGGGTTCGGGAAAGGAATCCTTCTCAATGGATGATGAAAATCATAAGAAACCTATGCTAATATAAGGAATCATTTTCACCTACTTTTAAACAATGATATGTTAAGAATATGCAATCAAATTAAAGAAAGATCAAGGATAAATCAAATTTAAAAGTAGGTAAAAATGCAAAGCCTAGATCCAAATAAGGGTGGATAGGGTGGTCAACAGATAGGAAATGTAAACAGTCACCAAATCATGAAATAATAATAGAGTAATAAATTACAAGGATAAAAAGGATAAGTTAGATATGATAGTATGATGTATTGAGAGATAAATGCAGATCTGAAATCCTTAGTGTTGATAAGAAACATTAGGAAGATGACTATGTCATGTAAGATTAATTTTTACCAAAATGAAAAGGAAAATAGAGTTTCCTTATGGTTAGTATAGGAGAATTCAATAGAATGTATACACATAAGAAAACAATTATCATTAATGAACATAAATAAATAGCATTAGATGGAATTGACAAGTGGTCAATGTTATAATTATAAAATAAATGAGGACAAGAATGTTTAGCTCTATAATTGAATGATGAAGATAATTGACAAGGGTTTTGGATGTGTCAATGCTTAGCTTCAAGGAATGTGATCTCTTAGACTAATGAAGGCTATTAGTTAAATGTCTACTTTATACTGTTATAGAGAACAAATTTACATGTTGGCATAGAATCACAACTATGAACTAGTCCTACTTTTACAAACATGTTCCCATGCTCAAACAAACTTCTACCTTCTACTTGTCTAATCCACATTGCTTTGTTATGCTCCTTCTATCAGCAAGGGGACAAATGGTATTTATAAATATATTTGCTAGGTTGTTGTACAATTGAAGCCATGAGGAAACTTTTCCTCAATCAACTCCTTAATAAAAAACAAGATTGAAGGCAACAAGCAAGTCCTAGGATGCATATTATTTACTTATCTTTTAGCACCAAATTCAAGTGTTTTGTTACTGACTTCTATTTCAATGTTGTAGAATGATGAGAGATCTTTGAATGTGTGGATTCATTTTATATGAATGTAAATGAATATCTTTAAAAACTAGCACATTACATCAAATTACAAACAATAGTGTTTAGTTGGCTTTGGGTGGGAAAGATAAAGGGGGCCACTTGGCCAAATTTGAATTTCTAAATTTGATTTTGGGTGGAATAATGTCAAATTTGTGAGGTCAAAATTGCAACCATGGACCCAACCTAGGATAAAAGACAAGCTAGATCCTAATAGATAACAACAACCTAGGGATTAGTGCATGGATAGGCATGATAATCATACAAATAGGTTGAATGCATTGTGATATACACACATAGTGATAAGGATATAGTTTATAAGCATAAGAGCGTGTGCAAATGAGATTAGATAATGACTATGTAAATGGGCCCAACCTTTCACAAAATTATATCATTTATTTCCATGCACATGTATTAATACGTTCCTCAAAATAAGCACAAAATTGAATGAAAAATAACAGAGAGCTAATTTCACCATTATAATAATAAATACTCATGCATAATAAATTTGTAGTGTTGAATAGATGTTGCGAGATTAAAATTATAACTATGTTCTTATGTCATCCAACTTTATCGTAATTAACTACTTTATAAAAAGAAAGAGACTTCCATCCAAATTCTCAAAAAAACTAATAAATCAAAAGAAAGTTATATGATGCAAGATTATTCAAACACTTAAATACTCCAACATCATCTTGTTATAGTGAGTGATGGTTTACCAACTCGGAACACACATAGCAACATTCCATTTGAATATTTGTATGCAACTGCCAATAATGTTACTTGTGAAGATAAGGAATAAATCCAAAACACTCACTCGAGGTACAAGTAGGTAACATGGTAACTTAAAGTGTAGAATCATTACCGAGAGTTTGGAATGCATTTTCCCGTACAATATTTTTTTTTTGACTCTTTTAGTCAAATCAAGAGTTCGCACTTACAAATAAGAAGCATTTTGAAATAAGAATTGCTTAAAGAGGCTATATTCCATGTCAGTTGATTTGTACGGTACAGCACTCCAAGCTCCCTGGAATGAATCTGCACCTTACACGTCTGGAAATTGGAACTCTTCTAGTGAACGCCTTTTATAAAAAGTAGACAACGTTCTTATTGAGGAGAATGATAAAATATTAGAGAGAATTATCTTTTGTCTACTGTGAATAAAGCAAATTTGAATGAAACATCTATAGAATAAAGAAAAAACGAAAATGTCATGTTGTTCCTTGGGTAGCAGACCATCTTTTAAAAAAAAATCTCGAGATAGAGTTATCATTTGTATACCATGAATAAAGTAAATCTGAATAAAGAAAAGTTGAATGATGTAAATTCGTTATGCTAAACTGAGTATAGTATAAACGCATATTTGCATTTGTAAAAAGATTTTGGCAGGATTAAAATTTTGTCTGCATTGTTTCCTCGTCTGTGTGGACAGTAATTAACTGCTTTAAAAAGTAGTAGGGATATTTATCTACTCGATTGCCCAGAGAAAGATTCGTCTCTGTGGAATGCAAAAGTTAACCACACGTTATTGGACGTCAAGAATACGAGCATCTTTGAAAAAAAAAGTAAAGCATTAGTTTCCAAAGAGGAATAAATAAAATTAAATAAAACATGTATGGCCCCTCCGATGCCGCATAAAAGAAGTTGCAGGTCAGAATTTGGGCTGTCTTCCTTTCAAACACTTTATCATTAGAAAAAGATAACCTCACTTATTGAACGTGAAGAATACGGTCATCTTATGAAAAGTAAAGCGTTCGTTGCTTCGGATATCTTTCTTAAAAAAAAAGGAATAAATAAAGTCAAATAAAACAGTTATGCCCTCCAATACAGTACAAAGTGATTATTTATGTCACATAAAAGAAGGTTCCATATGTTCAGAATTATGACTGCCTTCTAACTGGAGAAGATTATTAAAATGATCATGTACCTTAATGTATGTAGCATTCACAAATATATATATGAAATGTAAACATTTAAACATCAAAAAATATGAAAGGTGGTTTATTATGGTGTACACAACACACTCTAATTTTTTTGAAAAAATTAGATATTGTTTTTGAAAGTCTTTGCAGTCTTGAAATGCTTTGATTTTATTCTTCCATGTTTGTGGTCTCTTTGTCCTTTAAAATTGCAGCTTATGACATTCATTTTCTTAGTATACAACATGTTTGAAGAACTTTTATATGGTTGTGTATAGACTTATGTATATATTAGGTATAGTTGTGATTGCATTGTTCATATTAGTTCTGGTTTTGGTTTTGTATATCTTTCCACAAGTTCCATGTTTAGAATAGTTTAATTTATTTTTGGTTTCATTATGTTTTTACCTTCTACTGTTGGGATTCATTGTTTTAGTTCTAAGTGTGAGCAAAGCCTTTGTCTAAACATGTGCTTTATGTTCTATTTTGATGTTGACCTACTATTACCAGTATCCTATAGCTTAAGTGACTACTTTACATTGTGGAGGTGATTGTTTAATGGTTCTACAAGAAATTTCACTCCAGTAACTGCATTCCCTATAACTTATGTTTATCCACAATGACATATGAACTACTATTTGACATGGCACTAGTATTATGTGCTATAATTTCATTGGACCAAAAATGTATATTTGATATTTATGTGGGTCTAAATTGTAAAATAGCACGTAAAATATCACTATGCATAGTTTGACAATAAGAGTATGGTGGTCTTGTGATGTGGCCAATTCTCTTTAGTTGTGAGTAATTTAGGGTTGTAGAGAATTGAATTGAGCCTCCATTTGAGTCTGGTTGCACCTTATAGAACACTAAAGATGTGGTTTTAGGCAAAACAAAATCACGTTGGCATTATGTGGCCACTTGATAATTGATCAAAGAGGAAATATTAAGTGGCCATGTTGTGGCCCCTTGTCTATGTCTAAGTCAAACACATTCAAAACATATAAACGATATGATTTCCTTCAATACGAGCAATTTGGCATTGCAAACAATTAAAATGGTCAACCTATTAACTTTTGTCAGCCCACAAAGTGTTCCAATTAAAATGGTCACCATCAATTCACTACATTCAATGCCTATATCACTAGAATTTAGACAATGTTTGTTTGGTTTTTAGTCCATCAAAAGGAATTTTTGAAACAGGGTATGGTATTAACCAAGGTATAAAATCTTGTTATTAAAATGTTCAAGTTGTAATGTACTCTAACAAACTTGCAGGTAGATAGACAAAAGGTTCATGACCTCTTTGACAAAGTGTCTCAAAGAGATGTGGTATAGGGATTAGGACAAGATACTTTTGAAACAGTTGACAGTAGTATTTGTGTTATTTGGATGCATAGCAGTGGCATGGGATGGTAGTCGTCCTCTTGTTTCTTCATCACTAGATCTTTGTTGTTTTGACAATCTCTTTGAGTGTTGCAAACCTACTAGCTATCTATTTCAGTGTTGCAAATTTTTGCTAGACACTCTTGGAACAAGCATTTTTGTGCAATAGTTCTCAAAATGATATTCAGTGCACATCCTATGTTGCAGTAAGATTGGTGTTCATTCACCTCATCAGGGAGGTCAGTTAAAGACATGTTCTCAAACTCATGAGATAGGGGGAGCCTTGGTGCAAGTTGTGTTAAGTTTCACACATACTTTGTCATTTTCTATCAAAAGGGGGGAGATGGAAATTATGATTTGGTTGATTGTTGATGGATTGCTGATGATTTACAATGCTATTATTTTGACATCAATGCCAAAGCCAAAGGGGGAGTTTGTGAAGTTTGGCATGTTGGTTGTCTTGCCATTGATGTCAAAATAGTGGATCTTGTGATGTAATGAGGACTTCATCACTGGTGTTGTTCATGTATTTGAGTTGTAGAGTTGGTCATGACAAGATTTGCAGAGATTTGATCTTCATGGTTTACTTGGTGTTGTCAAGTATTGACAAATGCTCATCATGCATGGTTATGCATAGTAGAGATACAATGATCACATGGAATGCATTCTTGATGTTCACAAGACTTGGTTGATCAGTTGATGATCACATCACATCAATTGTTGATATTCTCAGAAGATAGTTGTTCATAATTTGATGATCTTTGTTCAGGAGTTCATTAGAGATTGATCTTTCTTACCACATTTTTTTTACATTATAGGTTGATATTTTTATCAAGATACCATGGTGTTTAGAAGACTATATTACAGAGCTAACTTGTATGTCTTCTTGTTATGAAGATTTGATCTCTTGCTGGGGTTAGGGTTTAGGGTTTCCTAAAAGACCTAGTTTGCATTTGTTTATAAACCCTAAGTTAAAGCTCTTAATGCATATCTTATATACCCTATGATCCCCATCACAAACTTTATTTATAATTTTTTGTTGACCTGCTTATCCGGTGATTATAATGTAAGTCATATCTTGAGGGTACCAGCCTCGTGAGGTGATCGACCCTGATATCCTAGGGGCATCAGTGTTCAAAAGTCATCATAAAGACTTAAGCACCAAAGCTAATCATGCGATGAAGATTAAAAGGTAGGATGGCATGAAAGGAAGATCCAATGGGTGCCTTTTAAATGTTTTTTGAAGCTCAACGGTCATCATCTATTGTTTAATTTTGACATTTAGTGTGCTATAAAAGGTAAACAACAGTCTTTTTGAACCTCTATTCACATGCAGAGGGCCAAGGAAATTTAGCTCTTAGCCTGTATGATTGTTAAGGGGATGAAACTTTATCCGCATGACAATAGAGACACATACCTACCAATAGATATGTATTGTGAAGAATAACAGGGGCTTTGATACAGTGGAAATAGGACATTTTCCAGTCCTCATAAGGAGGTATATGTCTATGTGTTGTAATATGTTTTTACTTATGTGTTCATCAATTGATATAATGATTTGAAGTGTCTTTGCAAGGATTTGGTTAAGATTTATCACTGAGAAGAATGGTGTGTTTTTGTCAAATATTATGATTGATATATTGGTTTAACAAGAGGAATTCTAGTCAAGTCATTTGGTATGAAACATAAGTTTGTTTGATAGTATGTAGAGAAGGGTAATGAGATTTGCAGAGATTTTCTAATGTTTCTTGCATGGGTCATGTTTTGTCATAAGTCATCATTGAGAAGTGATATGATATGTATTTGAAGGATGATTTGATTTTGGACATAAGGAGATGTAAGATTGTAAAGTGTAAAGCATTATAGTGAGAGGGTTTTAGTGTGTGAAGAAAATGGGTAGATAAAAAAGCATTTTTGGTCTGTAAATTTCTGAGGGGTATATAGATGTGAATGAGAAATTTTTTGATTGAGATTATGCATGAAGATTAGATAGAGTTACATGTGTAATATAGGGTTTGAATACTTTTGATGGTATAAAGGTGTGTTAGTGAGATGAAGACATGAATAGAATGCAACAAGTTCAGGGATATTGTTTTGACAATGAAATATGCAAAGAAAGAGATATGTTGTAGGTGATGTATGCATATTATGAGGTCAAATTGCACATGAATTATTTTTTAGACTGAAGAAGATTGATATGTTGATACAAGCATTGTAGTGAACTAGAGTAACCCTCTAAATTGATTCTCTTCTTTCTAATGTTAACATTTTGCCAGTGAGGCACATTGTAGCTAGTGAGGCTTGCATGGTCAGTGAGGCCTGTTTGTTTGCTAGTGAGGCATCTTGTGTAGCCAGTGAGGCATGTAACTGATGTAGCCAATGAGGTATGTATTTGATTGAGCCAATGAGGCATTTTCTAAGTGGTTTTTCATCCCTATGAGGGTTTTCCACTCATGAAAAACTTGTGTTATGGTTCATGTCATTTATATTTATGTGTGTGCCCTAATAATGTTTATAATCATTCTTGTTCATATGTATTTGATAAACCTTTAAAGTTTCTCTCATTGTCTACCCAATAGATCAAAAAGTGCAAAAGGTTTTAAAAGTTTATACAACACTGATTCACCGCCCCCCCCCCCCCCTCAGTGTTGTCTTGTACTCCAACAAAGCTCTAGATTTAATTCTTGCTCAAAGGTTGATTTGGAATGGGATTGGTGATTTAATTGAGAGATTGATTTTGGATGTTTGGATTTGATTTTTGGATGATTGGATTTTGAGACTTTGGAAAGTGTTGGGATGAGAATGACAAGTGTGGGATGTGAAATGAAATAAAGTGGAGGTCCAAAGATGAAAATCAAAATGTAAGGCTATGTGGGATTATGTATGGAGATTGAAATGGGAATTATGGTCGGGCTTATTGATTTGATTGTGTTAGATTCTATGAGAAGTGAGAATTGAGCCAGGATCTGATGTCGATCATAGATCATATGCACCTCCACTCAACAGATGATCAAAGATCAAAATAGAAGAATGAAGAGATATCTGAAATGAGAGAAAAATAGAGACAAAGAAAGGGAATTTTGAGAAGACTCTCAATACTCTCATTGAGCTATCACTGAACTGATTTCAAGCTTGTGAACTAACTACCATGAGAGGAGAGTGTTGTATATATAGAAAAAATGGGCATATACATCCAAGAGATGCATTAACTCCCATATCCCATAAAAGGTGGGAGGTTTTACCTACCTACATGTGGCATAACCTGCTTACATGTGGCATAACCTGCTTACATGAAAAAAAAAGAGTAATAAGAGGTGGCACATAAAGATGAAAGAGTGTGAGAACTCTAATTACCCCATAACCTACTTAGGCAAGGACAAAATAATGGTTATGAGAGGTGGCACAAAAAGCCAAAAAAGGATGTGTAACTCAACTACTCATGTGTGGGAGAGAGTTACACATGTAGCTGATGTATTTCACCATGTGTCCTCATATTAACCACATATAATAAACCTAAGCAAGCTTAATAATGTGTAGGAAAAAGAAATATCCCTAAGGAAAATAAAAAATCTACACTAACAGATTGATAGTGAAGGGTCTAGAAATAAGTGATTATTCTCTAAGGTCAAAATGGTGAAAATGATTATGGATGATGATGAAAGGTAGGCTACGGTTGTGGTGGATTTTACAAGGTGGTTGCGGATTATGGATGTGTAGAGTTCAAAGGTCCCAAAACAATTTTTGAGGCATGTGTACAAGCTGATTTGGAAATAGCACCAAAGCCTAAGGATGAGGTGCCAACACAGTGAGTAATGGTGCCAGGGATCTGGAAATAGTGCTAAAGCAGCCCCAGTGAAAATTCAGGTGCCAAACAAAAAGCTTTTGGTGACAAAACATGGCAGTGAATGGCAATTTTTGATAAAATTGGGATTTTGATGTCAACTTTTGGATTTTTGAAGGTAAAATGTTTCAATGGTTCAATGACTTAGGAAGTTTTGGATAATGTCAATGAGGGTTTCTTGACAAGCATACAAATACTTCAAACAAGAGAACACAATGGCCAAAGGTTTTGTTGTGAAAATGTGATAGTTTGAATATTCATCAAGCACTTGTACAACCTAAGGCGAGAAAAAGGTGATATTTATTGCATTCCCACTACGGATAAATCTAAGCTGCACTTATTCAAAGTAGATAGCTTAGAATGTTGGTGGCACTGGCTACCCCTTACATGGCACACACTTATCGAGCACACCAAACTTCAAACCCCTAAAGACCTGAAGATCTCAAGGAATTTGCTATCTCAACTTTGAATTGTGAGAACGTGGGATGGCTTCAGAGGTCCAACCTCCTGTGCCAAAAAATAGAAGAATTTTGGCCACTAAACAAAGGTTTCTAGTGGGGGAACATTCAGGGGATTGGCACGTTATGAGCATCCAGTAAACCACTTAAGTTTTTAACTAGCTCTACTAAGAGTATAATATACACAAGGTATGACTTCCTTTCAAACTAGCATCGAACAGTAAGTGCTAATACCGATTTGGACTTGGCTTTTGCCTTATCCTATTTTGTATAACAGACCAAATGAAAGTACCACTTGGGGTCGCCAACGAGTTTTCCTTGCAGATGTGTCTCAAGGGTGGACCCCTTCTAAGAAAAATAAAAAAGAAAGTAGAACCATTTCTCTTCACCCAAGATCCTTTCGAAGGCAAGGGGAGAGGATACTTTGATTCTATCCCTTGGGTTTAACACAAGTGTGTAAGCACACAAGACACGTCACATAAATCTATGTTCTTTTTAAGATCCAAAACAAAGTGTTCCTATGATTGTTTGCAAACAAGGTTAATTTTAATGCACTAAATGGAAATGTTGTCTAAGCTACACAAGAAAAGTTTATTTTAGTGCACCAAAATGAAGTGTTTCTAAGCTAATGAAATCTTATAAAATATATTAGTAGTCTAATTTTTGAGTCTTGGACAAAAGTTTTTAATCTATAGAACACTGCCAACCACCTACATAGATTCCAAGATTAACACAAAAAAAGGTGCAATAATAGAATGAAAAGGTGCCACAGAACAGGTAAATGGTGCTAAAATTGTAATAAATAGTATTAGAAGCAGTGATAGAAAAAGTATTGTCAGACAGTGAAAATAGCGCCACCAAAATCTAAAATGGTGCCAAACTGACAAATAGTGCCATGAGAACATGAAATAATGCTAAAGGAAGTCTTTTACTTGCACTTACCCTACTGGTTGACCAGAAAGCACCGAACTAGGTACAAATAGCGCCAAACCAACTCAGAGTCTTCAAAAAGCCTTCAAAGACACACTCAATCTCACAAAAAACTTAGTTTAAATAAGGTTAGTGCTTATTCCCCTGCCAAATAACACTCAAGAGTCCCAAAAAATAGTGACAAGTAAGATTTAATAAACAAAACGAACTAGGGTTGAATGATTAAAAACATGAGTCCCCCTAGAAATTTTTTTGTCATTATAACACCCTATTTCTTTGCATCTACTATTAAAACAGAGAGTAAAAGACACTAAAAGCTTGTTAAAACCTCCAAAAAGAATTAAAAGATCAAACAAAGAAAAGTGTTAGTGAGAGTGTTGTGTAAAATAGGTGCCAAAATAGTCTAGAATGGTGCCACAAGACAGAGAAATGGCACTGCTGCGAGAGAAAATGGCACCAAACAGTGAGCCTTAAGCACTACAACCTGTAAAACCACATTTTTTTATACACAAAAACACTCACAAAAGATTAGCTTGGACCTTGTGGGTCCCACCGGGCATGCCAAATGAGAGCATGGAAAACAAATGAAGGTAAAAGCACAAGATAAATGTATACAAAACACTATTTTATACCTTCAAGATGACCTCCACCTCCTAGATAAGTTTGAGAATGTTGTACCCAAACATTCTAGCTTCACCCATGGCTTACTAAATGCGAAATGCCCTCAAACTATGTAAGAAATCACTAAGCATAGCTCAAGATGATAGAGAGATGAAGAGATTTTGGCATGATCTAACTTTGCTCAAATTGTTGATGATGAAATGGCTTGGATGAGGGTGTATTTATAGGCTTTTTGGAGGGAGATTTGATCTAAGGGTTGAAATTTGAAGTTGAGATCAATGGATGAGGATGCATGTGAGGTGGAGGGCTTAGACTCAATCATCAAAAATTTATGGATGAGAATAAAGATGAATTTTTAATTCATCTTGGGAAGAGGAGAGGATTAAATGAGGGTAGATGAGGTTGATTAGATGTGAATTTTAAATTCACATGGGGAACAGAGGAGGATTAAAAATGAATTTTTAATTCATTTTGGGAAGAGTGGTATTTAATGAAAGTGGGTGGTGTAAGAGGTCATTTATGGAGTTTATGACAAATGTGTATAAAAAATTATTTTATGTAGCATAAAAATCAATTTTTTATTTAGAGGATGTGGGGAGGAGTGTTAAACAAGGTTTGACCATATTAATTAAGGTGATTAGCCTAATTAATATGGCTGTAGTAAATTAGTGGGTGGGTTAATTATGGTTTAGGATTAATTAAATTATGTTTAATTTAATTAATCCTAGGTCTAGGGTCATGTAGGTTAGACTAGCTAATTAAATAATAGGTATTTAATTAACTAGGGTAGGGATAGGCTAATTAATAGGTCAAATTAACTAGATAAACATAATTTATCTAATTAATAGGGTTTAATGAAATAGGTGAATTAATCAAATAAATATTTACACATTTATTTAATTAATTGGGTTAATGAAACCATTGAATTAATTAAATTAACTCAAAAGTTAGGGGTAAAATGATGAACAAATCAGGCATTGGAAGGAATAATTAATTAAATAAAAAATTAATTAATTAATTGGAAGTGTAATTGGTGATATTATTGATGTCAGATATTAGTTAAATGGTGAAGACATTTTTAGGTGTCTACACATACTTTTCACAACTATAGCACATTAGTGTGGATAGGACATGGTTATGATTTGTAGGTTCTCTCTTGATAGGTCTTATTCTTCTTCCTAGATATTTATGTTCACATGACATTGGAGTTGAGATGTGTATGGAGCTTTTGAGTCTCTTTGACTTCTTTCTCTTATGGTGTGGAGGATTTGGGAGAGATATGGACTTGAGGAGAGTTATGTTGTAGCTATTTAGTTTGCAAGTTTTGCATATCTATGTGTGTATTCTTTGACACTATGTCATAGAGGATTCAACCACATCTTCGATGTGCATGCTATTAATGGATCTTTGAATGCCTTAATCTATTTTCAGATTTGACATTTACTCATGCAATGGGAGTTCCATGATGTATATGATTCCTTTGTTGGATGTTCTCATTATGTTGTGGTATGGAGGGTCTTGAGGTTTGTTATCACATGCTTTGTGTTGTTACCTTGGAGGACTTCTTTATGTAGGTTTGAGTATATACAGGTTCTTGTTATCATTGTGATTTGAGTTGGATATGTTGTTGGCATAAGTTCTACTTGTTATCTTTTGTATACCTTGGTTTGGAGGTATGGTTAGTTGATGCATTAGAAACTAGTTATGGTTGCTATTTTATCTATGGTGATCGATTCTTGTCAGCTACTTGAGCCTATTTGTTACCATTAGATTTGGTGCTTGTGTTTGGATATCAGTTAATGCAGGTTTCTTGCTTCTATGTGATAGTTTAGTGTGGCATCTCTTTGGAGGATCGTATTCTTCATGGATTGGCTAGATGGAGGATGAGGGGATTCTTGTTTGAGATGGTGGACACCTTGATTATTGTTGCAGGTATCTTGGAGCACATGGAGCACATGGATGGTTAAATGGTACATGTTGGGTACACATGATGGTTTCCCTTGATGTTTTGAGTTTACATGTTGATGCCTTATGCAATGTATACAACAAGTGGGAGAATGTTGGAGTAAGTGTGTTGTACACCTTGCATAACATTGGTATTATTTTATTATGTAAAATAAATATTTAATTGTGGTGCATCATGTGATGTGTTTAGCCACATTGGATAATTATTTGGACACCACTTGTAATCGTTGTATGTAACATTAGGTTAATTACTTTATTTGTAATTATTTGATTAATTGGGAAAACTTAGTACCAATAATCAAATGTGGGTTCAATGGTTTTGTAGACACATGGTTTTGGGGAAAATGGTATTACAATACTACATGTTGTATTTGTGTGAGCTTATCTCTATAAAAACAAACACACGGGTAGTTGTTGTAGTAAGAGTTGGCCATTTGGCTTAGTGGCTAGGTTGTAACTTCTCTTGCAGGTTGTTTGTGTGAGGGTTTGAAGAATGGCATGGGATGTATGGTTACATTCTTGTTCACATGGATTGCAAGTAGAGAGAGCTTGATATTTCAGAGTTATCTTTGCATATGTATTTGTTGTTTATTATTGAATAATATATGAGAGATGTATGCTTTTGGAGGTTGGGTTTTTCCCTCTATGAGGGTTTTCCCAAGGTATATCTTGTGTCATCATTGATGGTATGATTGTCTATTTCTTTTGCATGTGGATTTCTAGTTTATTGCATATTAAATCTCTTATTGGGTTATGAGGAATTAGTCTCTATGGCTACATATTTCCAACAAAAATTCTTTTTATAAAATTTCACATACAAATCAATTAAATTAGAATAATTAAAATATTTAAAATTTCTAAATTACTTTATTTTTCTAATAGATATTAGAAAATATCTAAAATAAAATAGATAAAATTAAAATAAATTTCCAGCATTAAATTAATAACTCAACACATAATTATTTATTTTTAAAATTAGCTAATTATATCAATTAACTTTAATTCCCACATAATTGGATTATATCACTTAGATACTCCAACATCATGACCTAGTTTGCCTTCCATGGCACTTGCACCTGTCACACAAAATAATCTTGCTACACATATTTTATTACATTATTAGGAAAAACCAATAATGTATTTTTGACAATAAAATACTTAAAGATGTGAATTAACCAAATGCATTATGACAAAATATTGTACATAAGTGCATAAAATCAATAATCATACTCAATATAGAGTAATTCATATCCAATTATCATAGAATTGAAACATCATAGAATT
Organism: Cunninghamia lanceolata; assembly: GCA_027924645.1. NCBI lineage: Eukaryota > Viridiplantae > Streptophyta > Pinopsida > Cupressales > Cupressaceae > Cunninghamia > Cunninghamia lanceolata. The sequence goes on along the minus strand of BSBN01000116.1, from coordinate 4,818,531 downwards.
GTAAAGAGAACAAAAATAAGGGATGTTACAAAATGATCCATTTTGTCATTAAACATAACATATCTATCATTCTCACAACTTCTTGTGTAACTTATTTAACTTTTGCTCAGTAGCATTCTTTGTAAATTCTCTTTAATATTACTTAATATAACTTGTTCATAATATTCATTTTAACTTCTCTTTATAGTCTTGGTACCTCTATCTATTTCCATTTACCTTTAATTATAGTAGAATATTCTCTATTGATTCTTTCATTCTTCCCAATAATATTCTATATAAGTTTCTTTTATTATTATTTCTTGTATAACATCCAAAAGTTTCCTTCTAGGTACTCTATATATAGTCTTGAAATCTTTTTGCTACTACCTCTCCTACCTCTTGGAAATTTGGTGTTTCACTTTTTCTCTTCCTTTACTCATATATCACTTCTCACATGGTCTAGAATATTCTTGATTCTTTTTTAGTATTTCATGAATGTATGTTTACCTTCCTTACACAAAGTATACCACAATAAACAAACACTCCAAACCTTTTGATTACCAACAAGTTCAAATACTAAACAAAGACTAATTAAAGTAGGATCCCAAGTAGTCCAAGCCTTTACCCTTGTCCTAGATATAGTTTTTGATCTAGATATATACTAACATAAGTATTGAATCTAGTTTCTTAGATCCTTACATTATTGCACTAGAAATATGGAATCTACTTGACTTTAATATGCTACTATAACTAAATGAGCTCTACCATATTTGTAGAGGCATCCTTACTTTAGTTACCTATCAAATCTCTATTCATTATTGTGCTTATCTACACAGTCATTGTTTGGCATCTAAATCATCAAACATCAAAATTAGGAATATTATCTTCAGCCTTCTACTCTTTCTAGATAATTTTCCTTTTACGAGCCTAGTTTTTTTTGTATACAACAAATCCTAGAATTTATGCTTAGGGAATGATTGTAGTTTATTAAAGGTAAAATAACACTTGAGAAAGACAAAACATAATATTTTTTATACTTATCTACAAAGGTTAAGAAATTTATTTCTTGTACAACACTATAATTTCTTTTTTCATGTACAAGAACATAGAGGTTCATCTTTTCCACACTTAACAACTAAAGGATTTTCATTATCTTTAACTCTTTCAATATTTATTGTATTTCTATCTATGAGTTATTGTACATAATGTTCAAGACACACACTTTTTACTATAATGATAATTGATGCAATGATAATTATAAAATATCTATCAATCAGTGTACCATTTAGGGTGGTTTGCTAGTAGATCAAGAGGATGAATAGGAGGAAGAGTGATTAAATTTTTAACTCAAGAATATTCAAATCAAATTATTCATGGATTATTTAGGTTTAGTGAACTCCCTAAGGGATGGTGACCTAAAAAAATGAAATTAAAAAGTATTTACAACTTGATTCACATCATCCTTATTGTCATTATGCTTAAAAAAAAATTTAAAATTTTGATATTTAGATATGTAAGTCATATTTATATGGGTAAGAAGCATTTTAATTTGAAGACCCATATTTGAATTCATTTTTTCCTAATAGTTTGGGCTCTATAGTTTTGACACAAGCACATAAATCTATAAAATAAGAAAAGCTATTAGGATACACATTGTCATGAGTTGGTTTAATTATCCCCTTGATAATGATATTTTATATTTTAGTGTAATATATGAAAATTGGGTAGTGTTCAAATGTGTGTTAATTAGATTCAATCAAACCTTAATTCACACATTGATGCAGGGGGTAAATCACAAAACACACAATAACAGATATTGAACACAGCAAATAGAACTTTCTTTTATTGAACTGGGCAACTCATTACATCACAGAAGCTCAATTACAATCAGAGGATGAATCCTCTATTGGCTGCAACACATTACAGCTTTCCCAAGCTCAAGACTCTAGAATCTTCAGCCTTTTGTAACCCCAAATCAGCTAGGGTTTCTGTTTTCCCACCTATTCTTGACTCTACACTGGCCCCCTTTAACTCTCCCCCTGTCCAGGGTTCCTAAAATAGTCATAAATAGCACTTTTTGGCGGCCTCCAGCCAAATTTCAAAATTTGCAACTCCCTCCAAAAGTAGGTCAACTTCTGGGAAGCATAACTTTTGATCCGGGTGTCTGATTGACGAACCGTTTTAAGCATCGAAAAGCTCGTGATGTGAACTATCATGCCAGATATTCGTAAACATATTTCCATCAACTTTTTGGGATGTTATGGGAAGTTTTAGTGCCTCATATCTCGTTCTAAAAATTTTTAGGGGCTTTTCAAAAAACAAAAACTTTAATATCTTTTAGCTCACAAATGATATTTGCCTGATTCCTTCGCGAAAGGTCTTATATTTCTGTTATGTAACTTTATGAAAGTTTTTGCTTCATTATGTGCCCAAATGCAAACTTTCTAAAAATAGTAGGTAAACTTTCCTAAATAGGCAGGTTGCTATTTTTAGCAATTTTGGAAAAACTGAAAGTCCTACATTATTATTCTAGAGATTATGGAACCAAAAACACTAATTATGGGAAGAAATGAGAACAACTACAATGGTTTTGAATTAACTTCTTTTTGGGTGATGCAAGATTGCCCTTACACCTCTGGATGCTCCTATATCAGACACCCAGGGTAATTTGAGAAGTGACCCTGTCACATCTCAGGTGTTTGTGTGAGGAAAACCCAAACGGTCAACCTCTGCCTTAGAAAACCAAGAAGAATCTTCAACAGGCCTTCCTTTCCATTTTACTAGATATTCTTCGTATTGATTGTTCCAAGTGCTCCTTCCCACACGGCTATCCAAAATCTCTTCTATCTCCTTTATTGAAGTAGATGCCAGAATACTCCACTGCACTTCTGTTGGTCCATCCTCTGTTCCACCTTCATGATATTCTGATAAATCAGCAATGTTGAAAATAGGGAAAATATTGATCACACTCGGCAGCTCTACCTCATATGCATTTCCTGAATCATGTTTCTTCAAAATTTTGCATGGTCCAAATTTCTTCATTTTCAACTTATTTTATGTTCCAATTGGGAACCTTTCTTTTCTCAAGTGAACCATGACTTCATCTCCCACCTGGAATTCCTTATATCTCCTCTTCTGATCTGCCTTAGCCTTGTACTAAATATTTATTTTATTAATGTGCTTTCTCACCTCTTCATGCAAATTCATCAGATGTTCTGCAAAGTCTTCAGCTTCAGCACTTGTCTTTTCTCCGTTGTCCAGCTTCCTTAACTTAGAAGCATTTCTTGGGCTATTGCCATAGACAATCTGGAATGGTGATTTACCAGTACTCCTATTAACAGAGTTGTTGCAAGCAAATTCTGCCTGTGGTAAAATCAAATCCCATCCCTTGGGCTTATCTCCTACTAAGCATCATAGCAGGCTACCCAAACTCCTATTCACCACTTCAGTTTGTCCATCAGTCTATGGATGGTGTGCAGAACTAAACTTCAAATCTGTCTTCAACTTCTTCCACAATGTCCTCCAGAAATAACCAACAAACTTGGTATCTCGATTTGAAACTATGCTCTTTGGTAGACCATGTAGTCTCACCACTTCCCTGAAAAATAACTCTGCAATATGAACAGCATCATTAGTCTTCTTACAAGGAATAAAATGTGCCATCTTTGAGAATCTGTCCACCACCACAAAAATAGAATCATGCCCTCTCTGTGTCCTTGGTAAACCAAGAACAAAATCCATACTAATATCATCCCATGGCTTCTCTGGTACAGGTAATGGTTGATACAACCCTGTATTTTGACTTGTTCCTTTTGCCGTCTGACATACTCTGCAACCTTGCACAAACTTCCTCACATCCTGCTGCAACTGTGGCTAATAATAATTTTCACCAACAATAGAAATGGTCTTATCTCGACCAAAGTGTCCAGCCAGTCCTCCACTATGCTTTTCTTTAATCAAGTTCTCTCTCATGGAACTCCTCGGAGTGCACAACTGGCTTCCTCTAAACAGCATGCCGTCTTGGATTATGAAATCCAACCATTTTGTCCTGTCCAAAGTAACAAGCTCTAGACAAGCTTTTGAGCTCATTGAACCCAACAACCTCTATCCTCATTTCTGTCAACAAATTTTGCCTTTTACTGAAGGCATCTGCAACTTTGTTGGACTTCCCACTCCTGTGCTTCAAAATAAAGGTATAACTCTGTAAAAACTCAACCCATTTTAAGTGCCTTTGGTTCAACTTCCCTTGACTATTAATATACTGCAAAGCCTGATGATCAGTATATAAAACAAACTCTTTTGGCAACAAATAATGTCTCCATTTCTTCAAAGCCTGAACTATTGCATAAAAATTTTGATCATAAACAAAATACTTTTTCTTGGCATCATTAAGCTTCTCACTAAAATAGGCAATGGGCTTACCTTCTTGGCTCAAAACAACTCCTATACCACTACCACTAGCATCACAATCTACCTGAAATACCTTATTGAAATCTGGAAGTGCCAAAACAGGTTGTTCTACAACTTTCTGCTTCAATGTATCAAAGCTCTTGTTGGCTCCTTTAGTCCATCTAAACTCTTTTCTATCCCCTCTCATTGTTTCAGTTAGCGGTGCACAAATGCTACTAAAATTCCTGATAAACTTTCTGTAAAAACTTGCCAAACCTTGAAAAGATCTTACCTCCGTTGCACTTCTTGGTGTAGGCCACTCAATGATAGCCCTTACTTTTTCTGGGTCCATCTTAAGACCTTCCTCTGAGACAACAAATCCCAGGTATACCAACTCCTTCTTTGCAAAACTACATTTCTTCAAATTAATCAGCAGCTTCTCCTCCCTCAGCTTCTCTAGAACTCTTCTGATATGCATCAAATGCTCATCCCAAGTCTTACTAAAAATCAAAATATCATCCAAATAAACAATAACAAAACTTCCCAAAAATTCTTTTAGTACCTCATTCATGAGCCACATGAATGTACTCGGTGCATTGGTTAGCCCAAATTGCATGACTAACCACTCATACAAACATTCCTTTGTCTTGAAGGTTGTCTTCTATTCATCCCCTTCTCTGATACGGATTTGGTGATACCCACTCTTCAGGTCAATTTTTGTGAAGTACTTGTCTCCACTCAAACAATCCATGATGTCATCCATTCTTGGCAATGGAAATCTATACTTTATCATTATCTTATTGATGGCTCGAGAGTCTGTACACATCCTCCATTCTCCATCTTTCTTTGGTACTAGTACTGTAGGTACCGCACATGGACTTAGACTCTCCCTTATCAGTCCCTTCCTCAACAACTCCTGAACTTGTCTATTCAATTCTTCATTCTCTACAGGGGTCATTCTATGGGCTAACTTGTTTGGCAAACTGGCTCCTGGTATCAAATCTATTTGATGACTTATCTTCCTTACTGGTGGTAAACCTTCTAGTACATTATCAGAGATAATGTCCTAAAACTCTTCCAACATATCTGAAACTTCTGCTAGTACATCTTCACATTTCTCTTAACTAATCTTAGGAATCAATGCAAAGCAATGACGTTCATGCTTCATACCCTCCAAAAATTTCCTACCATCTACCAAACAAATTCTGGCAGTACTACATACCTTTTCTTCCACCTCCTTCAAGGGCTTCAACTTATGACGAACTCCATCCTTTGTTAGGGAATATGTGTTTGCACGGCCGTCATGGACAACACTCCTATCATACTGCCATGGCCTCCCCAACAACATATGACATGCATCCATCGGTATGATATCACACAACACCTCATCATAATAGTCACCAATCTTGAACTTCACTAAACACTGCTCATTGACCAAAGCTCTATGGTCCTTCTGCAACCATGCAATCTAATATGGATGTGGATGCTTTCTTCTTGTCAACCATCTCCTCTAAAACAAGATTATCAGTGCTTCCACTATCAATAATAATATCAGAACACTTACCCTCACATTTGCACCTTGTGCAGAATAAACTCTTCCTCTGATTGGGTTCTTTCTCCTCATTCAGCAAGGTTCTCCTGACAACTAGGGTTTCTCCCCTTTCAGCATCTTCAAAATGCTCAGAATGTGCATCTTCATCTACATGTGCAACTCTGCATTACTTTCAGGTCTTCTATTTGTCCTTCCTTGATGTTGCGGACACTCATATGCTCGATGCCTTTCTTCTTCACATTGGAAATAGGTTCCTCTAAAACCTCCTCTTCCAGGTCCTTGCCCAGGTCTACCTCTTCCTCTTCCTCTTTGATCACCATTGTTCTGGTCATGAGGGCGGTAGGTATTATCCCCTCTTTGATTTTGACTGGTGCCTATTTATTCACTTTTCTTTTGATCTTCATTACAGCCTCCATAGGGTCTTCCACTAGTCTTTCCACCTTGACCTCTTCCCCTTTGCTTGCTATCAAATCTTTTGTTTAGCTTCTCTTCCACCTTCAGGGAAAACTGGTACGCATCTTCTATGGTGGTCATTCTAACTAGGCTCAACTCCTGTTGAATACTCGGCCTCAACCCATTAATGTAATGGGCTACCTTCTCCTTGTTGGGCTCTGCATGGCCTGTCCTGATAGTAATTTTATAAAACTCTTCTGTATACTCCTTAACAGACTTGTTACCTTGCTTCAGTCCTTGCAACTTCTTCAACAACTCCATCTCATAGTCCACAGGAATGAACTGCTTCTTCAGTTTCTCCACCACCGGATCCCATCTGGTGATCTTTGCTTTTCCTCTTTTGTTCCTCTCTAATTGGACCTCCTTCCACCAAATATTGGTGTGGCCCTTCAACTTTGTTTTTGCAAACTTAACCCGATCTGGGTCCTCCACATCTTCATACTCAAAATACTCCTCCATGTCATTGATCCAATTAATAAGATGTTCTAGATTCAAATCTCCAGAATATATAGAAACTTTGATCCTGGGCCTATTTTTGATCTTCGAAATGACCCTTAACAACCTTACTCCTGCAGCATCTTCGGCAGCTTCTTGTTCTTCCTCAGATAGCTCTTCTTCAACTTCATCTTCACTTTCTTCTCTTGTCCTCGGCTCAAACCCTCTTCGTATCTCCTCTTGCAATGCATCGATTTGCCTTTGTAGGGCTCTAAAACCCTCTTCCGTCAAAGCATTCCTCCCAACATGATTTCTTCATGGAGGCATCTTGGTCTCCGCAGCAAACCCACAACCTCAGGTCCTGGTGCAAACTGCCTCATGGTCGGCGATCTATCTACACACTCAGGAACCCTCGCTCTGATACCACTTGATGTAGGGGGTTACAAATCACAAAACACATAATAACAAATATTGAACACAGCAAATAGAACTTTCTTTTATTGAATTGGGTGACTCATTACATCACAAAAGCTCAATTACAATCAAAGGATGAATCCTCTACTGGCTGTAACACATTACAGCTTTCCCAACCTCAAGACTCTAGAATCTTCAGCCTTCTGTAACCCCAAATCAGCTAGGGTTTCTATTTTCCCACCTATTCTTGACTCTACACTGGCCCCCTTTAACTCTCCCCCTGTCCAGGGTTCCTAAAATAGTCATAAATAGCACTTTTTGGTAGCCTCTAGCCAAATTTCAAAATTTGCAACTCCCTCCAAAAGTAGGTCAACTTCCGGGAAGCATAACTTTTCATCTGGGTGTCCGATTGATGAACCGTTTTAAGCACCAGAAATCTCGCAATGTGAACTATCACGCCAGAAATTCGTAAATGGATTTCTGTCAACTTTTTGGGATGTTATGGGATGTTTTAGTGCCTCATATCTCATTCCAGAAATTTTCAGGGGCTTTTCAGAAAACAAAAACTTTAATATCTTTCAGCTCACAAATGATCTTTGCCTGATTCCTTCGCCAAAGGTCTTATATTTCTGTTATGTAACTTTTTGGAAGTTTTTTCTTCATTACATGCCCAAATGCAAACTTTCTAAAAATAGTAGGTACACTTTCCTAAATAGGCAGGGTGCTATTTTTAGCAGTTTTGGAAAAACTGAAAGTCCTACATTATTATTCTAGATATTATGGAACCAAAAACACTAATTATGGGAAGAAATGAGAACAACTACAATAGTTTTGAATTAACTTCTTTTTGGGTGATGCAAGATTGCCCTTACACCTCTGGATGCTCCTGCATCACACATTCATTCAAGGGCATAGACTGAGCTAAGTCACTACTAATGATAGAGGACTTGGCTACAGTGCTGATGTCACTATGAGATGCTAGGAAAGATAGAATAGATAGATGATTTAGTCAAACCTAATTTGATTAGGCCTTAAACCCTAATTACATTAAATCATAAACAAAAGGATGAAACCTGACAAATGCTCACACAAGGAGGCACTAAATTCATATTAGAAACATATCATAATTCATATTTATGGATGTTGAAACTTTGATGACACTGGGGTGGGTGCCCAAGTCTGACAGGGCAACTTTTCTATGGAATTGGAATAGTGATTTGCAGTAGATAGAAACCTGTTTCAAAGTTTCTGAAATGGTGCAGATGGAGGACTCAGTCAATAGGCACCTAAGTCTACAAGAAAATATTCTTCACTCTTTTCTTTAGATCCTGACTATATATCCTCTACTTAGCTTCCCTACAACTCCTCTCTGTCAAGTTTCACACCTGTAACCGGCAATCACAAAGAGATGGGTTTGGGGGTTGTGGTGTTTAGGAGCTTGCCTTGATCAATCCTTGAAATGGTATTCAAGCCTTCGAACACCATTGTTAGATAGAGTATGTTCCCTTGCAGGGCAAAGGCAAAAGAAAATGATGAAATAGATTGATTGAAGCACAACAAGAAATCACCTTAGTAAGTGTAAACCCTCACAGAGATGAAGAGCCTTCAAATCATGAGGAGATGGATTGATGAAGCCAAATCAACAACAAACACATACAAACACAACATAATATTGCTCTGCAACATAATGAAAGCCCTGAATATCCTTATTATAAGATCACAAGTTTGCATTATCCATCTAGGTCTAAAATCAATTCATTAATCTATTTAAATATGCATTCTTGCTAAACTTTCATAATTAAAACTTGAAATGCTGACAAGGGAAACCTTTTTAACTGTCACAAGATGACATCCAAAATTTAGGTCCCAGCAAAATAGGTTTGGACTAGGGCGCGGGTGCCCAAGTCTAGGGGCCCATTTTAGATCTTGATTAAGTCTCAAGATGCGGATCCCTAGGCCCTAATTGACATGGGTTTCAAGGGAAATTGCTCTGGGATTCATTTTAAAATGCATGATTAAACTAAAGGGGCCTAGGAGCTAAACTTAGGAGGTAAAAGTCCTAGGAGGACATTTTATGGCATAACATTTAGAATCATGTGTGGGTGATCAGTTTAGATAACATTGATTGAAGGCCCACATGACCAAATAATTAGCATGTTCATTATATCCTTGGTCACATTCAACTATATTAGCAATAGTTACTCTAATGCCCATATTGACATTAAATTGCTTAAGGAACACTTTAGAAAGATCATTAAATCAACATATAGATACTTAAGAATGTTTGGATAATGATATAACAACATAAGATTCAAGTGTATGTAGAATTAACTTAGTTAAAATTTGATACTCATAAGGATGTATAGACATATAGCCACAAATAATCTTGAGTGAATGTTTGGATCACCTTTACCATCATACATTAAAAATTGTGGTGCCACAAAACCTGATTGGCAGTGGCTAAGTCAAAAATCTCAAATGCTAGTGATATATGCCTAAGATTAGAAATTTTATCATCATATTGTCCACTGTGCCTTGCATCCACTTTATTTACTGCTTGATCAATCTTTTGGATTACTAAATCTAAGATTGAAGGTCTAATAACTAGGGATGGGTGAGGATCACTATTGTGTGTATAAGAATGAGAGGTAAGGGGAGTAGATGAGCTAATAGTTAGGGTCAAAATGGAGGTACACAAGAGCATCAATGGTGTGGGATGTGGAGGTTGTATATGTGGATGTGAATTGGTTAAGTGGGGTGACAATGGTGGGTAATTGCATAGAAATGGGGGACAAATTAGTGGCCAGCCTTGAAATTTTCAGCAAAACACATGTTCATGTTATGAAAAACACAGCATGTACATGGTTTAACATGTATGCATTTTTAATGCCTTGAATTCAAAAAATTTATTATTGTTCTCATTTAGAGCTTCGATTTCCAAGCCTAAGAGTTGGACATCTCTTGTGGCTCCTAAATTTGTGTTTTGAACATAAAACAACTCGAATTCAAACTTTAACCTCATCAGGTTTACACATTTTCCAAAAAAACATACAAAACCACCATCAAAATAAAGAGCTAGTTCTTAGCTTTCTAGCCATATATTTTTTTAATATTTTGAATAAGTTAAGTTATTTATTTTTATTTTCTTTGAAGAGTGTCTTGGTATTCCTCTAGCACATATGTATTGATTTTTTCAATAACTTTTGACCCACTCATCCAAATTTGAAAAACAATATTTATGATTCTTCTATGCTTCATTCTATGCACATTCGAGAAAAAAAATAACATTTTCAATTAGTTTTGTGTAAGTTATGTGACGCGCACGCTCAATGAAGCAATTTTTAGGATGTATCCACTTCAAAAAATCACAAAAAAAATATTCAATAAAAAATATAAAAATATATACAACTAGTAGTACTCACTCTTCACTATATTTACACCAACTGGTTTTTAAAAATAACTAGTGTAGCAAAAAAAAATGGGGGCACACACCAGACACTATGTTATATTTTAGTGATAAAGATAAGAACACTTTTGTGTGTGCTTAGCATTTAACCCCCTTAACCTTAACCATTTTTAAAAATATTTAGTATTTTAGAAACTAGATTCAAATTACTACAATTATTGTTCTTGTCATATCTTAAAATTTTGAGTGTGTGCATCTTGAATTACTTGTCTAAGTTCAACTTTAGCTAATTTCAGAATGAAAAAAAAAAGTGGCCACTTTTGACCCCCTTTTTGTCCCCCATTTCCATGCACTTACCCTAGTATCAATAATGGTCTGTGAGAGAGGTATAGAAAATGGGTACATGAAAGGGTGGGGTGCTAGTGGTAATGGTAGAAGTGGCAATGGTTGATGAATGATTTATAATGGAAGATTGGGTGAAGGTGGATGTACTAACTTTAAAAGTTGAAGCAATTTTATCTTAGATGTCTTAAAAAGTTTCTAGCCTGAATTCATGATTTACAAACACGTCATGAAACATAAATTCTCTAGTTTTTCAAGATTGTGTGCATTAACCAAACTAGCAAGTTGACTAGAAAGTTCTCGATGTTTCACTTGAGCCTCACAATAATTGTCGTCATGCTTACCTATGTTAACATCAAGATGACCACCATCAAAGATATCACTATTACTATATGGGGGAATAATACTAGGGTTCAGGCAAAGAATCCTTCTGAATGGATGATGAAAATAATGAGAAATTCATGGAATAAGCAATGATATGCTAAGAATACGTAATCAAATTAAAGAAAGATTAGGGATAAATCAAATTTAAAAGTAGGTGAAAATGTAAAGCCTAGAGCCAAATAAGGGTGGATAGGGTGGTCAAAAAATAGGAAATGTAAACAATCACCAAATCTTGAAATAAGAATAGAGTAATATATTACAAGGATAAAAAAGACAAGTTAGATATGACAGTATGACATATTGAGAGATAAATGCAAATCTGAAATCCTTAATGTTGATAAGAAACATTAGGAAGATGACTATTCAATGTAAGATTGATTGACTTTACCAAAATGAAAAGGAAAATAGAGATTCATTATGGTTAGTCTAGGAGAATTCAATAGAATGTATACACATAAACAAACAATTATCCTAAATGAACATAAATAACTAGCATTAGATAGAATTGACAAGAGGTCAATGTTATAATTACAAAATAAATAAGGACAAAAATACTTAGCTCTATAATTGAATGATGAAGATAATTGACAAGGGTCTCAAGGATGTGTCAATGTTTAGCTTCAAGGAATGTGATCTCTTAGACTAATGAAGGCTACTGGTTAAATGTCTACTTTATATTATAATAGAGAACAAATTCACATGTTGGCATAGAATCACAACTATGAACTAGTCCTACTTTTACATACTTGTTCCCATGCTCAAACAAACTTCTCCCTTCTACTTGTCTAATCCACATTGATTTGCTATGCTCCTTCCATCAGCTAGGGGACAAATGGTATTTATAAATAGATTTGCTAGGTTGTTGTACAAATGAAGCCATGAGGAAACTTTTCCTCAATCAACTCCTTAATAAAAAACAAGATTGAAGGCAACAAACAAGTCCTAGGATGCATATTATTTACTTATTTTTTAGCACCAAATTCAAGTGTTTTGTTACTGACTTCTATTTCAATGTTGTAGAATGATGAGAGATCTTTGAATGTGTGGATTCATTCTATATGAATGTAAATGAATATCTTTAAAAACTAGCACATTACATCAAATTACAAAAAACACGTGTTTAGTTGGCTTTGGGTGGGAAAGATAAAGGGGGCCACTTGGCCAAATTTGAATTTCTAAATTTGATTTTGGGTGGAATAATGTCACACTTGTGAGATCAAACTTGCAACCATGGACCCAACCTAGAATAAAAGACAAGCTAGATCATAATAGATAACAACAACCTAGGGATTAGTGCATGGATAGGCATGATAATCATACAAATAGGTTGAATGTTTTGAGATATGCACACAGAGTGATAAGTATATAGTTTATAAGCATAGGAGTGTGTGCGGATGAGATTAGAGAATGACTATGTAAATGGGACCAACCTTGCACAAAATTATATCATTTATCTCCATGCACATGTATTAATATATTCCTCAAAATAAGCACAAAATTGAATGAAAAATAACATAGAGATGTTAATTTCACCATTACAATAATAAATGCTCATGTATAATAAATTTGTAGTGGTGAATAGATATTGCGAGATTAAAATTATAGCTATGTTCTTATGTCATCCAACATAACCGTAATTAACTACTTTATAAAAAGAAAGAGACTTTCATCAAAATTCCAAGAAAAAACTAATAAATCAAAAAAAATATTTTTATATCATGCAAGATTATTGAAATACTAAAATGCTTAGCATCATCTTGTTATAGTGAGTGGTGGTTTACCAACTAACACCCTCACAACCATGATGTTACTTGCAAAGATAAGGAATAAATCAAAACCATTCACTAGAGGTACAAGTAACGAGGCAACTTAAGGTGTAGAATCATTTGAGAGAGTTTGGAATGTAATTTCCATACAATAATTATTTGAGACTCTTTAAATCAAATTGAGAGTTCGTACTTACAAATAAGAAGTATTTTCAAATAATAAATGCTTATAGAGGCTATTTTCCATGTTAGTTCATTTGTATGGTACAACGTACATGCATTCCAATCTCCCTTGAATGAATATGCCCCTTACACATCTAGAAATTTGAGCTCTTCTAGTGAATGCCTTCTATAAAAAGTAGACAACGTTCTTATTTCACGAGAATTATCTTTTGTCTACTGTGAATAAAGTAAATTTGAATGAGACATCTATGGAATAAAGAAAAAGCATTCAGAAAAAAAAATGCCATGTTACTTGGGTAGGAGACCATCTTTCAAAAAATAAATCTTGTAATAGAGTTATCATTTGTATACCATGAATAAAGTAAATCTGAATAAAGAAAACTTGAATGATGTAAATTCATTATGCTAAACTCGGTATAGTATAAATGCATATTTTCATTTGTAAAAAGATTTTGGCAGGATTAAAATTATGTCTGCATTGTTGCCTCATCGATAACAGTGCAAAAGTTAACTGCACGTTATTGAACGTCAAGAATACAAGCATCTTAGAAAAAAAGTAAAGCATTGGTTTCCAAAGAGGAATAAATAAAATTAAATAAAACAGGTATGGCCCCTTGGATGATGCATAAAAGAAGTTGCAGGGTCAGAATTTGGGTTGTTTTCCATTCAATCACTTTATTTTTAAAAAATCTAAACGTGGCTAACCCCACGTTATTGAACTGAGCATCTTATGAAAAGTAAAGAATTGGTTGCTTCAGATGTCTTTCATAAAAAAGAGAATAAATAAAGTCAAATAAAACAGTTATGACCCCTTCACTGCAGTACAAAGTGATTATTTATGTCACATAAAGGAAGGTTCCATATGTTCAGAATTATGGTTGTCTTTTAACTTGTAAAAATTCTTAAAATGATCATGTATTTCAATGTATGTAGCATTTACAAATATGTATGAAAAGTAAGCATTCAAACATTAAAAGATATGAAAGCTGGTTTATTGTGGTGTGCACAACACACCCTATTTTTTTTTAAAAAAACTTAGATATTGTTTTTGAAAGTCTTTGCAGTCTTGAAATGCTTTGATTTTATTCTTCTATGTTTGTGGTCTCTGTCCTTTAAAATTGTATCTTATGACATTCATTTTCTTAGTAGACATCATGTTTGAAGAACTTTTATATGGTTGTGTATAGACTTGTGCATTTATTAGGTAGGGTTGTGATTGCATTGTTCATATTAGTTCTGGTTTTGGTTTTGTATATCTTTCCACAAGTTCCATGTTTAGAATGGTTTGATTTATCTTTGGTTTCATTATGTTTTTACCTTTTAATGTTGGGATTCACTATTTTAGTTCTAAGTGTGACCAAATCCTTTGTCTAGACATGTGCTTTATGTTCTATTTTGATGTTGACCTACTATTACCAATATCCTACAACTTAAGTGACTGCTTTACATCCCGGAGGTGATCGTTTAATGGTTCTACAAGAAATTTTACTCCATGAGTAATTGCATTCCCTATAACTTATGTTTATCCACAAGGACATATGAACTACTATTTGACATGGCACTAGTCTTATGTGCTATAATTTCATTGGACCAAAAATGTATATTTGATATTTATGTGGGTCTAAATTGTAAAACAGCACATAAAATATCACTATGCATAGTTTGACAATAAGAGTATGGTGGTCTTGTGATGTGGCCAATTCTCTTTGGTTGTGAGTAATTTAGGGATGTAGAGAATTGTATTGAGCCTCCATTTGAGTCTGGCTACACCTAATAGAAATTTGTCCTCAGTTGTTGTCCTTGATGTCAAAGACACAATCTCTCTTAGTTGGATGTGGTATAGTATGACACATGATTACTTGGTATTGATGGAGTTCCTACAGGATATTGATAGAGGTTATTGACCTATTGTTGGCATCTATTCATATTGTTGGCATAGTTGTTTGATATAGTGGTACATGGTGGCATATGCTTGACATTCTTTCTTGACAGTTGACACATGTTTGTTATGGTATTGATGGTGATCTGCTTATGTTGGTGTTGTGATGGTTCACAACTTCTCATATTGGGTTATGTGATATGATCTTAGAGTTGGTTATCGTGATATGGTGTGATGGTATATGGCACATAAGATGTTTGGCTACTCATAGCATTTTTACATATTTGGGTTACATGACACCTATGACAATGAGGGTGACACAATTATATTTGATATTATGTTATTTCATGCTCTTGCACTTTGTGGTCTATTTATGATTTCATGGCATACATGATATCAGTTTGACATCTTGGCTTCTTTGATCCTCTAACCATGTCATGTTCATTATGTTGATGGTTTGTTACAGTTTGCATAACATTTCAGTTGTCGAATGATGCTTCAGGCATTGCCCAGGTGGCCTCTATGATATTATGTTGAATGGGCACTATGTCTCTATGATAACAAGTATTGATGTTTTTTATTAGATTGGTTACAACTATGTTTTTATGATGACATCGGGCGCTATGACATTATGTCCAGTGGGCATTGTGCTATTATAGTAACAATCATTGATTTAGGGTTCATGTTTAGTATGACTCAGTTTGGCATCCTTTATGATGCATCTTTTATGTGCATTGGTGTCTTCATCAGTTCAACATGGATTGGCATTCTTTAATCATATTCATATCAGATACATAATTGTCTCCATTATTATGCACTGATGTAGTGTCCCTTCTTACATAAGAGATGATGAGCTCCTAATGGCATGATGTAGTGGTTTTGACACACATGGAAATAGTTATAATGTTTCTTATGAGCTACAGTCTAAGGCATGCAATGTTGTTTTAAGTGTTGACCATGATCGAGTGTCTCTTGTGTTATTTTCCTAGTGGGCACCACATACATTGCAAATATTCTTCATCGGCATGTTCTTAAGTGATGACCTCCCAAACAAGTTTATGGAGATTTTGACATGGTAAATTGCAAGTTTTCTTTGCTGGAAATCACCGGTCATGTTAGGGTTGCCTACAGCTCTGGTTACATGGTGACAAGTTGGGCAAAAGGAATTCTTTATTTTTTCATATGGTAATGTTTTGAGCTTCGATTATGAGCTTCATACTTAGGGTTTCATACCCTACACAGAAATGATGAAGATTTGTGATAGCGGATTGATGGAAGGTTCTGGAATGTCCATGAGCGATTGTGACTACAAAATTTTAACTTTTGACAAAGATTTTCAAGTGTTGTTATGATTTTCCCTCTTTCAGTTTTACCCTTGATAGTGATAGTTATGATTGAGTTGTCTTTTGCATAAAAGAAGTTTCATTTCATGAAAGTTTTTCTTTCTAAGAGGATTATCTATGAATGATTCAAAAGAGATATGTTTTGTTAAGGTTTTGGGGTTTCAAATGAGTTTTTGAAAAACTTTAGTTAAGTAGTTATAACTGTATATGGGATTCATAGCCATAAAACTTTGCATCTAATGATATGAAACAAAAATGGGGTTTCGACCCTGGTTAAGGTTTTTTGTAAAAGAGACATTATTCTATTCTTCATTGTGATGGGCTAATACAATAAGGGTTTGTAATGGTTAATAACTGAAAATGAAATGGGCATTCGACCAGAAAACTGTATGACAGTTATGGAACCACCAAAATGGTTATACTTGCAAAACAGAGTAAAATTTAAATGAAAAAGATATGTTATAAATATGTTACTGATATAATGTTTAGTGTGTGTAATATGTGGTTGTGTATACACTTGATGTAATGTTGAGGATAGATGACTAAATGCATTATCATTGATATTAGATTAGAGATTGAGGATCAGTGAAATATAGTGTCCCTTTGTATTTGTTTTTTCTTCATGATTGAAACGTGTATTGAAAATTCAAGTCAGTGAGACAAGAAATGACCTTTACCAGTGAGGCATTTTGTGTAGCCAGTGAGGCATTTTGTGTAGCCAGTGAGGCTTTACCAGTGAGGAATTTTGTAGCGAGCGAGGCCTGTAATAAGCAAGATTCATTAAATAAGCCAGTGAGACATTTTTTGAGTGGTTTTTATGCCCCATAGGGTTTTCCACTCAAGACAATCTCTGTGTTATGGTTACTTATTCTGCTCATGAGTTTTTGTTCATTATTTCATAATTTAACTATTATATGATGCTCATAGTAAATCAGTACAAATGCATAATACTTTGATACTTATCTCAGTCCAATGAAGTAATAATCTACCTCTATTGTTTATCTTGATGAATTGTTCAAATGATTCCTCATAGTTCACAAATAGTTGTTTTGTCTTTTCATGCTCACAAGTTGGTTTGATAGTTCATCTTGGTTCTTAAATGAATGTCTTGCTTTCACCATTCAAGGTTGAAGTTCACAGTTGGTAAAAGTTAATTAGGTGTTTCCAAAACAAATCTATTTTATAAGACACTGATTAAACCCCCCCTCTCAGTGTCTTGCGTACTCCAACAAGTGGTATCAAAGCGTAGGTTCCCTATTTGAAGTCTAACCGACTTGGGTAGGTCTTGATAGCAGAGTACCATGGGAAACGGTAGAAGAATTAAGGCCTCAAATTGAGAAAAGAAGAATGCTGATCAAAAAGTTGAAAAGCAAGCCTCAGTTAAGTCTAGCAATGAGTTGTTGCATGAGTCAACCATGAGTGTAGATACAAAGTCTCGTAAAGAGATCAGTCCTGAAGTTAAGAGTCTTGACAATGTGAATATTACTAGACAAAAACTTGATGATTTTGTAGTTGAAATTGATGATGTAGAAGAAGATTTCTTTGAGGATGAAAATGGTCAGGAGTTTGATGAAGATGATTGTGAAGTTGATGTTGAAGGAGAACTTCTATGTGCCCTAGTTACAATCAATCAACTTAGTAAAGAAAATAGGAGTTTAGAAGACCAGCTTCAACAAGAGAAAGAATCCAAGGACAAGGTATGTTCATATTTTGAAAAAGTTTCTTTAGAGTTTGAAAATGCTAGAAATCATATTGTAGAATTAAAGAGTCATGTTAATGAATATGGTAAATTGATTATCATCCTAAAAATAGAAATTGAAGAAGTTAAAAGAATAGTTGACCTTACAAAATCTAATCTTGAAGTAAAAAGAATAGAATGTTTGAAGTTAGAAAAAGAAATAGTTTCTTTGAGAAAGGATTTGGAAGAAGCATCTTCAAAATTGCAAAATAATATTCAATTTGAAAAGAGTACTGACTACCTGAATGACATGTTGAGTAAACAAAGA